>JAKFHT010001268.1:0-33271 GCA_023783455.1 Erythrocebus patas | reverse complement strand
TCAAGCCTTTCGCTAAGGCTGTTCTTGTGGAACAGGCAAAGGATATTTGGAAGCCCTAGAAGGCTATGGTGAAAAAATATCTTCCGTTCAAAACTGGAAAGAAGCTTGAGAAACTGCTCTGTGTTCTGTTAATTCACCTCACAGAGTTACAGCTTTCCTTCAAGAAGCCTTTCGCTAAGGCAGTTCTTGTGGAATTGGCAAGGATATTTGGATGCCCATAGAGGGCTATGGTGAAAAAATATCTTCCGTTCAAAACTGGAAAGAAGCTTTCTGAGAAACTTCTCTGTGTTCTGTTAATTCACCTCACAGAGTTACATCTTTCCTTCAAGAAGCCTTCGCTAAGGCTGTTCTTGTGGAATTGGCAAGGATATTTGGATGCCCATAGAGGGCTATGGTGAAAAGGAAATATCTTCAGTACAAAACTGGAAAGAAGCTTTCTGAGAAACTTCTCTGTGTTCTGTTAATTCATCTCACAGAGTTACATCTTTCCCTTCAAGAAGCCTTCGCTATGGCTGTTCTTGTGGAACAGGCAAAGGATATTTGGAAGCCCTAGAAGGCTATGGTGAAAAGGAAATATCTTCCGTTCAAAACTGGAAAGAAGCTTGAGAAACTGCTCTGTGTTCTGTTAATTCATCTCACAGAGTTACATCTTTCCTTCAAAAGCCTTTCGCTAAGGCAGTTCTTGTGGAATTGGCAAGGATATTTGGAAGCCCATAGATTGCTATGGTGAAAAAATATCTTCCGTTCAAAACTGGAAGAAGCTTTCTGAGAAACTGTTCTGTGTTCTGTTAATTCACCTCACAGAGTTACAGCTTTCCTTCAAGCCTTTCGCTAAGGCTGTTCTTGTGGAACAGGCAAAGGATATTTGGAAGCCCATAGATTGCTATGGTGAAAAAGGAAATATCTTCAGTACAAAACTGGAAAGAAGCTTTCTGAGAAACTTCTCTGTGTTCTGTTAATTCATCTCACAGAGTTACATCTTTCCTTCAAGAAGCCTTCGCTATGGCTGTTCTTGTGGAACTGGCAAAGGATATTTGGAAGCCCTAGAAGGCTATGGTGAAAAGGAAATATCTTCCGTTCAAAACTGGAAAGAAGCTTGAGAAACTGCTCTGTGTTCTGTTAATTCATCTCACAGAGTTACAGCTTTCCTTCAAGAAGCCTTTCCTAAGTCTGTTCTTGTGGAACAGGCAAAGGGATATTTGGATGCCCATAGAGGGCTATGGTGAAAAAATATCTTCCGTTCAAAACTGGAAAAAGCTTTCTGAGAAACTGCTCTGTGTTCTGTTAATTCATCTCACAGAGTTACAGCTTTCCCTTCAAGAAGCCTTTCGCTAAGGCTGTTCTTGTGGAACTGGCAAAGGGATATTTGGAAGCCCATAGAGGGCTATGGTGAAAAAGGAAATATCTTCCGTTCAAAACTGGAAAGAAGCTTTCTGAGAAACTTCTCTGTGTTCTGTTAATTCATCTCACAGAGTTACATCTTTCCCTTCAAGAAGCCTTTCGGTATGGCTGTTCTTGTGGAATTGACAAAGGGATATTTGGAAGCCCATAGATTGCTATGGTGTAAAAGGAAATATCTTCCGTTCAAACCTGGAAAGAAGCTTTCTGAGAAACTGCTCTGTGTTCTGTTAATTCATCTCACAGAGTTACAGCTTTCCCTTCAAGAAGCCTGTCGCTATGGCTGTTCTTGTGGAACAGGCAAAGGGATATTTGGAAGCCCATAGAGGGCTATGGTGAAAAAGGAAATATCTTCCCTTCAAAACTGGAAGGAAGCTTTCTGAGAAACTGCTCTGTGTTCTGTTAATTCATCTCACAGAGTTACATCTTTCCCTTCAAGAAGCCTTTCCCTAAGTCTGTTCTTGTGGAATTGGCAAAGGGATATTTGGAAGCCCATAGAGGGCTATGCTGAAAAAGGAAATATCTTCAGTACAAAACTGGAAAGAAGCTTTCTGAGAAACTGCTCTGTGTTCTGTTAATTCATCTCACAGAGTTACATCTTTCCCTTCAAGAAGCCTTTCGCTAAGGCTGTTCTTGTGGAATTGGCAAGGATATTTGGAAGCCCTAGAAGGCTATGGTGAAAAGGAAATATCTTCCGTTCAAAACTGGAAAGAAGCTTTCTGAGAAACTGCTCTGTGTTCTGTTAATTCATCTCACAGAGTTACATCTTTCCTTCAGAAGCCTTTCGCTAAGGCTGTTCTTGTGGAATTGGCAAAGGGATATTTGGATGCCCATAGAGGGCTATGGTGAAAAAGGAAATATCTTCCGTTCAAAACTGGAAAGAAGCTTTCTGAGAAACTGCTCTGTGTTCTGTTAATTCACCTCACAGAGTTACATCTTTCCCTACAAGAAGCCTTTCGGTATGGCTGTTCTTGTGGAATTGGCAAAGGGATATTTGGAAGCCCATAGAGGGCTATGGTGAAAAAGGAAATATCTTTCGTTCAAAACTGGAAAGAAGCTTTCTGAGAAACTGCTCTGTGTTCTGTTAATTCATCTCACAGAGTTACAGCTTTACCTTCCAGAAGCCTTTCGCTATGGCTGTTCTTGTGGAATTGGCAAAGGGATATTTGGAAGCCCATAGAGGGCTATGGTGAAAAAGGAAATATCTTCCGTTCAAAACTGGAAAGAAGCTTTCTGAGAAACTGCTCTGTGTTCTGTTAATTCATCTCACAGAGATACATCTTTCCCTTCAAGAAGCCTTTCGCTAAGGCTGTTCTTGTGGAATTGGCAAAGTGATATTTGGAAGCCCATAGAGGGCTATGGTGAAAAAGGAAATATCTTCCGTTCAAAACTGGAAAGAAGCTTTCTGCGAAACTGCTCTGTGTTCTGTTAATTCATCTCACAGAGTTACATCTTTCCCTTCAAGAAGCCTTTCGCTATGGCTGTTGTTGTGGAATTGGCAAAGGGATATTTGGAAGCCCATAGAGGGCTATGTTGAAAAAGGAAATATCTTCCGTCCAAAACTGGAAAGAATCTTTCTGAGAAACTGCTCTGTGTTCTGTTAATTCATCTCACAGAGTTACATCTTTCCCTTCAAGAAGCCTTTCGCTAAGGCTGTTCTTGTGGAATTGGCAAAGGGATATTTGGAAGCCCATAGAGGGCTATGGTGAAAAAGGAAATATCTTCCGTTCAAAACTGGAAAGAAGCTTTCTGAGAAACTGCTCTGTGTTCTGTTAATTCATCTCACAGAGTTACATCTTTCCCTTCAGGAAGCCTTTCGCTAAGGCTGTTCTTGTGGAATTGGCAAAGGATATTTGGAAGCCCATAGAGTTCTATGGTGAAAAAGGAAATATCTTCCGCTCAAAACTGGAAAGAAGCTTGAGAAACTGCTCTGTGTTCTGTTAATTCATCTCACAGAGTTACATCTTTCCTTCAAGAAGCCTTTCGCTAAGGCTGTTCTTGTGGAATTGGCAAAGGATATTTGGAAGCCCATAGAGGGCTATGGTGAAAAAGGAAATATCTTCCGCTCAAAACTGAAAGAAGCTTTCTGAGAAACTGCTCTGTGTTCTGTTAATTCATCTCACAGAGTTACATCTTTCCTTCAAGAAGCCTTTCGCTAAGGCTGTTCTTGTGGAATTGGCAAAGGATATTTGGAAGCCCATAGAGGGCTATGGTGAAAAAGGAAATATCCTCCGTTCAAACCTGAAAGAAGCTTTCTGAGAAACTGTTCTGTGTTCTGTTAATTCATCTCACAGAGTTACATCTTTCCCTTCAAGAAGCCTTTCGCTAAGGCTGTTCTTGTGGAACTGGCAAAGGGATATTTGGAAGCCCATAGAGGGCTATGGTGAAAAAGGAAATATCTTCCGTTCAAACCTGGAAAGAAGCTTTCTGAGAAACTGCTCTGTGTTCTGTTAATTCATCTCACAGAGTTACAGCTTTCCCTTCAAGAAGCCTTTCGCTATGGCTGTTCTTGTGGAACTGGCAAAGGGATATTTGGAAGCCCATAGAGGGCTATGGTGAAAAAGGAAATATCTTCCATTCAAAACCGGAAAGAAGCTTTCTGAGAAACTGCTCTGTGTTCTGTTAATTCATCTCACAGAGTTACATCTTTCCCTTGAAGAAGACTTTCGCTAAGGCTGTTCTTGTGGAATTGGCAAAGTGATATTTGGAAGCCCATAGATTGCTATGGTGAAAAAGGAATTTTCTTCCGTTCAAAACTGGAAAGAAGCTTTCTGAGAAACTGCTCTGTGTTCTGTTAATTCATCTCACAGAGTTACATCTTTCCCTTCAAGAAGCCTTTGGCTAAGGCTGTTCTTGTGGAATTGGCAAAGGATATTTGAAGCCCATAGAGGGCTATGGTGAAAAAGGAAATATCTTCCGTTCAAAATTGGAAAGAAGCTTTCTGAGAAACTGCTCTGTGTTCTGTTAATTCATCTCACAGAGTTACATCTTTCCCTTCAAGAAGCCTTTCGCTAAGGCTGTTCTTGTGGAACTGGCAAAGGGATATTTGGAAGCCCATATAGGGCTATGGTGAAAAAGGAAATATCTTCCCTTCAAAACTGGAAAGAAGCTTTCTGAGAAACTGCTCTGTGTTCTGTTAATTCATCTCACAGAGTTACATCTTTCCCTTCAAGAAGCCTTTCCCTAAGTCTGTTATTGTGGAATTGGCAAAGGGATATTTGGAAGCCCATAGATGGCTATGCTGAAAAAGGACATATCTTCAGTACAAAACTGGAAAGAAGCTTGAGAAACTGCTCTGTGTTCTGTTAATTCATCTCACAGAGTTACATCTTTCCTTCAAGAAGCCTTCGCTAAGGCAGTTCTTGTGGAATTGACAAAGGATATTTGGAAGCCCATAGAGGGCTATGGTGAAAAAGGAAATATCCTCCGCTCAAACCTGAAAGAAGCTTTCTGAGAAACTGTTCTGTGTTCTGTTAATTCATCTCACAGAGTTACATCTTTCCTTCAAGAAGTTTTCGCTAAGGCTGTTCTTGTGGAACTGGCAAAGGATATTTGGAAGCCCATAGAGGGCTATGGTGAAAAAGGAAATATCTTCCGTTAAAACTGGAAAGAAGCTTGAGAAACTTCTGTGTTCTGTTAATTCATCTCACAGAGTTACATCTTTCCTTCAAGAAGCCTTTCGCTAAGGCTGTTCTTGTGGAATTGGCAAAGGATATTTGGAAGCCCATAGAGCTATGGTGAAAAAGGAAATATCTTCCGCTCAAAACTGGAAAGAAGCTTTCTGAGAAACTGCTCTGTGTTCTGTTAATTCATCTCACAGAGTTACATCTTTCCCTTCAAGAAGCCTTTCGCTAAGGCTGTTCTTGTGGAATTGGCAAAGGGATATTTGGAAGCCCATAGAGGGCTATGGTGAAAAAGGAAATATCTTCCGTTCAAAACTGGAAAGAAGCTTTCTGAGAAACTGCTCTGTGTTCTGTTAATTCATCTCACAGAGTTACATCTTTCCCTTCAAGAAGCCTTTCGTTATGGCTGTTCTTGTGGAATTGACAAAGGGATATTTGGAAGCCCATAGATTGCTATGGTGTAAAAGGAAATAACTTCCGTTCAAACCTGGAAAGAAGCTTTCTGAGAAACTGCTCTGTGTTCTGTTAATTCATCTCACAGAGTTACAGCTTTCCCTTCAAGAAGCCTTTCGGTATGGCTGTTCTTGAGGAACTGGCAAAATGATATTTGGAAGCCCATAGAGGGCTATGGTGAAAAAGGAAATATCTTCCATTCAAAACCGGAAAGAAGCTTTCTGAGAAACTGCTCTGTGTTCTGTTAATTCATCTCACAGAGTTACATCTTTCCCTTGAAGAAGACTTTCGCTAAGGCTGTTCTTGTGGAATTGGCAAAGTGATATTTGGAAGCCCATAGATTGCTATGGTGAAAAAGGAATTTTCTTCCGTTCAAAACTGGAAAGAAGCTTTCTGAGAAACTGCTCTGTGTTCTGTTAATTCATCTCACAGAGTTACATCTTTCCCTTCAAGAAGCCTTTGGCTAAGGCTGTTCTTGTGGAATTGGCAAAGGGATATTTGCAAGCCCATAGAGGGCTATGGTGAAAAAGGAAATATCTTCCGTTCAAAATTGGAAAGAAGCTTTCTGAGAAACTGCTCTGTGTTCTGTTAATTCATCTCACAGAGTTACATCTTTCCCTTCAAGAAGCCTTTCGCTAAGGCTGTTCTTGTGGAATTGGCAGAGGGATATTTGGAAGCCCATAGAGGGCTATGGTGAAAAAGGAAATATCTTCCGTTCAAAACTGGAAAGAAGCTTTCTGAGAAACTGCTCTGTGTTCTGTTAATTCATCTCACAGAGTTACATCTTTCCTTCAAGAAGCCTTCGCTAAGGCTGTTCTTGTGGAATTGGCAAAGGGATATTTGGAAGCCCCTAGAGGGCTATGCTGAAAAAGGAAATATCTTCAGTACAAAACTGGAAAGAAGCTTTCTGAGAAACTGCTCTGTGTTCTGTTAATTCATCTCACAGAGTTACATCTTTCCCTTCAAGAAGCCTTTCGCTTAGGCTGTTTTTGTGCAATTGGCAAAGGGATATTTGGAAGCCCATAGAGGGCTATGGTGAAAAAGGAAATATCTTCCGTTCAAAACTGGAAAGAAGCTTTCTGAGAAACTGCTCTGTGTTCTGTTAATTCATCTCACAGAGTTACATCTTTCCCTTGAAGAAGCCTTTCGCTAAGGCTGTTCTTGTGGAATTGACAAAGTGATATTTGGAAGCCCATTGAGGGCTATGGTGAAAAAGGAATTATCTTCCGTTCAAAACTGGAAAGAAGCTTTCTGAGAAACTGCTCTGTGTTCTGTTAATTCATCTCACAGAGTTACATCTTTCCCTTCAAGAAGCCTTTCGCTAAGGCTGTTCTTGTGGATATGGCAAAGGGATATTTGGAAGCCCATAGAAGGCTATGGTGAAAAAGGAAATATCTTCCGTTCAAAATTGGAAAGAAGCTTTCTGAGAAACTGCTCTGTGTTCTGTTAATTCATCTCACAGAGTTACATCTTTCCCTTCAAGAAGCCTTTCGCTAAGGCTGTTCTTGTGGAATTGGCAGAGGGATAATTGGCAGAGGGATATTTGGAAGCCCATAGAGGGCTATGGTGAAAAAGGAAATATCTTCCGTTCAAAACTGGAAAGAAGCTTTCTGAGAAACTGCTCTGTGTTCTGTTAATTCATCTCACAGAGTTACATCTTTCCCTTCAAGAAGCCTTTCGCTAAGGCTGTTCTTGTGGAATTGGCAAAGGGATATTTTTAAGCCCATAGAGGGCTATGGTGAAAAAGGAAATATCTTCCGTTCAAAACTGGAAAGAAGCTTTCTGAGAAACTGCTCTGTGTTCTGTTAATTCATCTCACAGAGTTACATCTTTCCCTTCAAGAAGCCTCGCTAAGGCTGTTCTTGTGGAATTGGCAAAGGATATTTGGAAGCCCATAGAGGGCTATGGTGAAAAAGGAAATATCTTCCGCTCAAAACTGGAAAGAAGCTTGAGAAACTGCTCTGTGTTCTGTTAATTCATCTCACAGAGTTACATCTTTCCTTCAAGAAGCCTTTCTCTAAGTCTGTTATTGTGGAATTGGCAAAGGATATTTGGAAGCCCATAGATGGCTATGCTGAAAAGGACATATCTTCAGTACAAAACTGGAAAGAAGCTTGAGAAACTGCTCTGTGTTCTGTTAATTCATCTCACAGAGTTACATCTTTCCTTCAAGAAGCCTTTCGCTAAGGCAGTTCTTGTGGAATTGGCAAAGGATATTTGGAAGCCCATAGAGGGCTATGGTGAAAAAGGAAATATCCTCCGCTCAAACCTGAAAGAAGCTTGAGAAACTGTTCTGTGTTCTGTTAATTCATCTCACAGAGTTACATCTTTCCTTCAAGAAGCCTTTCGCTAAGGCTGTTCTTGTGGAACTGGCAAAGGATATTTGGAAGCCCATAGAGGGCTATGGTGAAAAAGGAAATATCTTCCGTTCAAAACTGGAAAGAAGCTTGAGAAACTGCTCTGTGTTCTGTTAATTCATCTCACAGAGTTACATCTTTCCTTCAAGAAGCCTTCGCTAAGGCTGTTCTTGTGGAATTGGCAAAGGATATTTGGAAGCCCATAGAGGGTTATGGTGAAAAAGGAAATATCTTCCGCTCAAAACTGGAAAGAAGCTTGAGAAACTGCTCTGTGTTCTGTTAATTCATCTCACAGAGTTACATCTTTCCTTCAAGAAGCCTTTCGCTAAGGCTGTTCTTGTGGAATTGGCAAAGGATATTTGGAAGCCCATTGAGGGCTATGGTGAAAAAGGAATTATCTTCCGCTCAAAACTGGAAAGAAGCTTGAGAAACTGCTCTGTGTTCTGTTAATTCATCTCACAGAGTTACATCTTTCCTTCAAGAAGCCTTTCGCTAAGGCTGTTCTTGTGGATATGGCAAAGGGATATTTGGAAGCCCATAGAAGGCTATGGTGAAAAAGGAAATATCTTCCGCTCAAAATTGGAAAGAAGCTTGAGAAACTGCTCTGTGTTCTGTTAATTCATCTCACAGAGTTACATCTTTCCTTCAAGAAGCCTTTCGCTAAGGCTGTTCTTGTGGAATTGGCAGAGGATATTTGGAAGCCCATAGAGGGCTATGGTGAAAAAGGAAATATCTTCCGCTCAAAACTGGAAAGAAGCTTGAGAAACTGCTCTGTGTTCTGTTAATTCATCTCACAGAGTTACATCTTTCCTTCAAGAAGCCTTTCGCTAAGGCTGTTCTTGTGGAATTGGCAAAGGATATTTGGAAGCCCATAGAGGGCTATGGTGAAAAAGGAAATATCTTCCTTCAAAACTGGAAAGAAGCTTGAGAAACTGCTCTGTGTTCTGTTAATTCATCTCACAGAGTTACATCTTTCCCTTCAAGAAGCCTTTCGCTAAGGCTGTTCTTGTGGAATTGGCAAAGGGATATTTGGAAGCCCATAGAGGGCTATGGTGAAAAAGGAAATATCTTCCGTTCAAAACTGGAAAGAAGCTTTCTGAGAAACTGCTCTGTGTTCTGTTAATTCATCTCACAGAGTTACAGCTTTCCCTTCAAGAAGCCTTTCGCTATGGCTGTTCTTGTGGATATGGCAAAGGGATATTTGGAAGCCCATAGAGGGCTATGGTGAAAAAGGAAATATCTTCCGTTCAAAACTGGAAAGAAGCTTTCTGAGAAACTGCTCTGTGTTCTGTTAATTCATCTCACAGAGTTACATCTTTCCTTCAAGAAGCCTTTCGCTAAGGCTGTTCTTGTGGAATTGGCAAAGGGATATTTGGAAGCCCATAGAGGGCTATGGTGAAAAAGGAAATATCTTCCTTTCAAAACTGGAAAGAAGCTTTCTGAGAAACTGCTCTGTGTTCTGTTAATTCATCTCACAGAGTTACATCTTTCCTTCAAGAAGCCTTTCGCTAAGGCTGTTCTTGTGGAATTGGCAAGGATATTTGGAAGCCCATAGAGGGCTATGGTGAAAAAGGAAATATCTTCCTTCAAAACTGGAAAGAAGCTTTCTGAGAAACTGCTCTGTGTTCTGTTAATTCATCTCACAGAGTTACATCTTTCCTTCAAGAAGCCTTTCGCTAAGGCTGTTCTTGTGGAATTGGCAAAGGATATTTGGAAGCCCATAGAGGCTATGGTGAAAAATATCTTCCGTTCAAAATTGGAAAGAAGCTTTCTGAGAAACTGCTCTGTGTTCTGTTAATTCATCTCACAGAGTTACATCTTTCCCTTCAAGAAGCCTTTCGCTAAGGCTGTTCTTGTGGAATTGGCAGAGGGATATTTGGAAGCCCATAGAGGGCTATGGTGAAAAAGGAAATATCTTCCGTTCAAAACTGGAAAGAAGCTTTCTGAGAAACTGCTCTGTGTTCTGTTAATTCATCTCACAGAGTTACAGCTTTCCCTTCAAGAAGCCTTTCGCTAAGGCTGTTCTTGTGGAATTGGCAAAGGGATATTTGGAAGCCCATAGAGGGCTATGCTGAAAAAGGAAATATCTTCCGTTCAAAACTGGAAAGAAGCTTTCTGAGAAACTGCTCTGTGTTCTGTTAATTCATCTCACAGAGTTACATCTTTCCTTCAAGAAGCCTTTCGCTAAGGCTGTTCTTGTGGAATTGGCAAGGGATATTTGGAAGCCCATAGAGGGCTATGGTGAAAAGGAAATATCTTCCGTTCAAACCTGGAAAGAAGCTTGAGAAACTGCTCTGTGTTCTGTTAATTCATCTCACAGAGTTACATCTTTCCTTCAAGAAGCCTTCGCTAAGGCTGTTCTTGTGGAATTGGCAAAGGATATTTGGAAGCCCATAGAGGGCTATGGTGAAAAGGAAATATCTTCCGCTCAAACCTGGAAAGAAGGTTTCTGAGAAACTGCTCTGTGTTCTGTTAATTCATCTCACAGAGTTACAGCTTTCCTTCAAAAGCCTTTCGCTATGGCTGTTCTTGTGGAACTGGCAAAGGATATTTGGAAGCCCATATAGGGCTATGGTGAAAAAGAAATATCTTCCTTCAAAACTGGAAAGAAGCTTTCTGAGAAACTGCTCTGTGTTCTGTTAATTCATCTCACAGAGTTACATCTTTCCCTTCAAGAAGCCTTTCCCTAAGTCTGTTCTTGTGGAATTGGCAAAGGATATTTGGAAGCCCATAGATGGCTATGCTGAAAAGGACATATCTTCAGTACAAAACTGGAAGAAGCTTTCTGAGAAACTGCTCTGTGTTCTGTTAATTCATCTCACAGAGTTACATCTTTCCTTCAAGAAGCCTTTCGCTAAGGCAGTTCTTGTGGAATTGGCAAAGGATATTTGGAAGCCCCTAGAGGGCTATGGTGAAAAGGAAATATCCTCCGCTCATACCTGAAAGAAGCTTTCTGAGAAACTGTTCTGTGTTCTGTTAATTCATCTCACAGAGTTACATCTTTCCTTCAAGAAGCCTTTCGCTAAGGCTGTTCTTGTGGAACTGGCAAAGGATATTTGGAAGCCCTTAGAGGGCTATGGTGAAAAGGAAATATCTTCCGTTCAAAACTGGAAAGAAGCTTTCTGAGAAACTTCTCTGTGTTCTGTTAATTCATCTCACAGAGTTACATCTTTCCTTCAAGAAGCCTTTCGCTAAGGCTGTTCTTGTGGAATTGGCAAAGGATATTTGGAAGCCCATAGAGGGTTATGGTGAAAAGGAAATATCTTCCGTTCAAAACTGGAAAGAAGCTTTCTGAGAAACTGCTCTGTGTTCTGTTAATTCATCTCACAGAGTTACATCTTTCCTTCAAGAAGCCTTTCGCTAAGGCTGTTCTTGTGGAATTGGCAAAGGATATTTGGAAGCCCATAGAGGGCTATGGTGAAAAGGAAATATCTTCCGTTCAAAACTGGAAAGAAGCTTTCTGAGAAACTGCTCTGTGTTCTGTTAATTCATCTCACAGAGTTACATCTTTCCTTCAAGAAGCCTTTCGGTATGGCTGTTCTTGTGGAATTGGCAAAGGATATTTGGAAGCCCATAGATTGCTATGGTGAAAAAAATATCTTCCGTTCAAACCTGGAAAGAAGCTTTCTGAGAAACTGCTCTGTGTTCTGTTAATTCATCTCACAGAGTTACAGCTTTCCCTTCAAGAAGCCTTTCGCTATGGCTGTTCTTGTGGAACAGGCAAAGTGATATTTGGAAGCCCATAGAGGGCTATGGTGAAAAAGGAAATATCTTCCCTTCAAAACTGGAAGGAAGCTTTCTGAGAAACTGCTCTGTGTTCTGTTAATTCATCTCACAGAGTTACATCTTTCCCTTCAAGAAGCCTTTCCCTAAGTCTGTTCTTGTGGAATTGGCAAAGGGATATTTGGAAGCCCATAGAGGGCTATGCTGAAAAAGGAAATATCTTCAGTACAAAACTGGAAAGAAGCTTTCTGAGAAACTGCTCTGTGTTCTGTTAATTCATCTCACACAGTTACATCTTTCCCTTCAAGAAGCCTTTCGCTAAGGCTGTTCTTGTGGAATTGGCAAAGGGATATTTGGAAGCCCCTAGAAGGCTATGGTGAAAAAGGAAATATCTTCCGTTCAAAACTGGAAAGAAGCTTTCTGAGAAACTGCTCTGTGTTCTGTTAATTCATCTCACAGAGTTACATCTTTCCCTTCAAGAAGCCTTTCGCTAAGGCTGTTCTTGTGGAATTGGCAAAGGGATATTTGGATGCCCATAGAGGGCTATGGTGAAAAAGGAAATATCTTCCGTTCAAAACTGGAAAGAAGCTTTCTGAGAAACTGCTCTGTGTTCTGTTAATTCACCTCACAGAGTTACATCTTTCCCTACAAGAAGCCTTTCGGTATGGCTGTTCTTGTGGAATTGGCAAAGGGATATTTGGAAGCCCATTGAGGGCTATGGTGAAAAAGGAAATATCTTTCGTTCAAACCTGGAAAGAAGCTTTCTGAGAAACTGCTCTGTGTTCTGTTAATTCATCTCACAGAGTTACAGCTTTACTTTCCAGAAGCCTTTCGCTATGGCTGTTCTTGTGGAATTGGCAAAGGGATATTTGGAAGCCCATAGAGGGCTATGGTGAAAAAGGAAATATCTTCCGTTCAAAACTGGAAAGAAGCTTTCTGAGAAACTGCTCTGTGTTCTGTTAATTCATCTCACAGAGTTACATCTTTCCTTCAAGAAGCCTTTCGCTAAGGCTGTTCTTGTGGAATTGGCAAAGGGATATTTGGAAGCCCATAGAGGGCTATGGTGAAAAAGGAAATATCTTCCCTTCAAAACTGGAAAGAAGCTTTCTGAAACTGCTCTGTGTTCTGTTAATTCATCTCACAGAGTTACAGCTTTCCTTCAAGAAGCCTTTCGCTATGGCTGTTCTTGTGGAATTGGCAAGGGATATTTGGAAGCCCATAGAGGGCTATGCTGAAAAGGAAATATCTTCCGTTCAAAACTGGAAAGAAGCTTTCTGAGAAACTGCTCTGTGTTCTGTTAATTCATCTCACAGAGTTACATCTTTCCTTCAAGAAGCCTTTCCTAAGTCTGTTCTTGTGGAACTGGCAAAGGATATTTGGAAGCCCATAGAGGGCTATGGTGAAAAAGGAAATATCTTCCCTTCAAAACTGGAAAGAAGCTTTCTGAGAAACTGCTCTGTGTTCTGTTAATTCATCTCACAGAGTTACATCTTTCCCTTCAAGAAGCCTTTCGCTAAGGCTGTTCTTGTGGAATTGGCAAAGGTTAATTTGGAAGCCCATAGAGGGCTATGGTGAAAAAGGAAATATCTTCCGTTCAAAATTGGAAAGAAGCTTTCTGAGAAACTGCTCTGTGTTCTGTTAATTCATCTCACAGAGTTACATCTTTCCTTCAAAAGCCTTTCGCTAAGGCTGTTCTTGTGGAATTGGCAGAGGATATTTGGAAGCCCATAGAGGGCTATGGTGAAAAAGGAAATATCTTCCGCTCAAAACTGGAAAGAAGCTTGAGAAACTGCTCTGTGTTCTGTTAATTCATCTCACAGAGTTACAGCTTTCCTTCAAGAAGCCTTTCGCTAAGGCTGTTCTTGTGGAATTGGCAAAGGGATATTTGGAAGCCCATAGATGGCTATGCTGAAAAGGAAATATCTTCCGCTCAAAACTGGAAAGAAGCTTTCTGAGAAACTGCTCTGTGTTCTGTTAATTCATCTCACAGAGTTACATCTTTCCTTCAAGAAGCCTTTCGCTATGGCTGTTCTTGTGGAATTGGCAAAGGATATTTGGAAGCCCATAGAGGGCTATGGTGAAAAAGGAAATATCTTCCGCTCAAACCTGGAAAGAAGCTTTCTGAGAAACTGCTCTGTGTTCTGTTAATTCATCTCACAGAGTTACATCTTTCCTTCAAGAAGCCTTTCGCTAAGGCTGTTCTTGTGGAATTGGCAAAGGATATTTGGAAGCCCATAGAGGGCTATGGTGAAAAAGGAAATATCTTCCGCTCAAACCTGGAAAGAAGGTTTCTGAGAAACTGCTCTGTGTTCTGTTAATTCATCTCACAGAGTTACAGCTTTCCTTCAAAAGCCTTTCGCTATGGCTGTTCTTGTGGAACTGGCAAAGGGATATTTGGAAGCCCATATAGGGCTATGGTGAAAAAAGAAATATCTTCCCTTCAAAACTGGAAAGAAGCTTTCTGAGAAACTGCTCTGTGTTCTGTTAATTCATCTCACAGAGTTACATCTTTCCCTTCAAGAAGCCTTTCCCTAAGTCTGTTCTTGTGGAATTGGCAAAGGGATATTTGGAAGCCCATAGATGGCTATGCTGAAAAAGGACATATCTTCAGTACAAAACTGGAAAGAAGCTTGAGAAACTGCTCTGTGTTCTGTTAATTCATCTCACAGAGTTACATCTTTCCCTTCAAGAAGCCTTTCGCTAAGGCAGTTCTTGTGGAATTGGCAAAGGGATATTTGGAAGCCCCTAGAGGGCTATGGTGAAAAAGGAAATATCCTCCGTTCATACCTGAAAGAAGCTTTCTGAGAAACTGTTCTGTGTTCTGTTAATTCATCTCACAGAGTTACATCTTTCCCTTCAAGAAGCCTTTCGCTAAGGCTGTTCTTGTGGAACTGGCAAAGGGATATTTGGAAGCCCTTAGAGGGCTATGGTGAAAAAGGAAATATCTTCCGCTCAAAATTGGAAAGAAGCTTTCTGAGAAACTGCTCTGTGTTCTGTTAATTCATCTCACAGAGTTACATCTTTCCTTCAAGAAGCCTTTCGCTAAGGCTGTTCTTGTGGAATTGGCAGAGGGATATTTGGAAGCCCATAGAGGGCTATGGTGAAAAAGGAAATATCTTCCGCTCAAAACTGGAAAGAAGCTTGAGAAACTGCTCTGTGTTCTGTTAATTCATCTCACAGAGTTACATCTTTCCTTCAAGAAGCCTTTCGCTAAGGCTGTTCTTGTGGAATTGGCAAAGGATATTTGGAAGCCCATAGAGGGCTATGCTGAAAAGGAAATATCTTCCGTTCAAAACTGGAAAGAAGCTTTCTGAGAAACTGCTCTGTGTTCTGTTAATTCATCTCACAGAGTTACATCTTTCCTTCAAGAAGCCTTTCGCTAAGGCTGTTCTTGTGGAATTGGCAAAGGGATATTTGGAAGCCCATAGAGGGCTATGGTGAAAAAGGAAATATCTTCCGTTCAAACCTGGAAAGAAGCTTTCTGAGAAACTGCTCTGTGTTCTGTTAATTCATCTCACAGAGTTACATCTTTCCTTCAAGAAGCCTTTCGCTAAGGCTGTTCTTGTGGAATTGGCAAAGGATATTTGGAAGCCCATAGAGGGCTATGGTGAAAAAGGAAATATCTTCCGCTCAAACCTGGAAAGAAGGTTTCTGAGAAACTGCTCTGTGTTCTGTTAATTCATCTCACAGAGTTACATCTTTCCTTCAAGAAGCCTTTCGCTATGGCTGTTCTTGTGGAACTGGCAAAGGATATTTGGAAGCCCATAGGGCTATGGTGAAAAAGAAATATCTTCCTTCAAAACTGGAAAGAAGCTTGAGAAACTGCTCTGTGTTCTGTTAATTCATCTCACAGAGTTACATCTTTCCCTTCAAGAAGCCTTTCCCTAAGTCTGTTATTGTGGAATTGGCAAAGGGATATTTGGAAGCCCATAGATGGCTATGCTGAAAAAGGACATATCTTCAGTACAAAACTGGAAAGAAGCTTTCTGAGAAACTGCTCTGTGTTCTGTTAATTCATCTCACAGAGTTACATCTTTCCCTTCAAGAAGCCTTTCGCTAAGGCAGTTCTTGTGGAATTGGCAAAGGGATATTTGGAAGCCCATAGAGGGCTATGGTGAAAAAGGAAATATCCTCCGTTCAAACCTGAAAGAAGCTTTCTGAGAAACTGTTCTGTGTTCTGTTAATTCATCTCACAGAGTTACATCTTTCCCTTCAAGAAGCCTTTCGCTAAGGCTGTTCTTGTGGAACTGGCAAAGGGATATTTGGAAGCCCTTAGAGGGCTATGGTGAAAAAGGAAATATCTTCCGTTCAAAACTGGAAAGAAGCTTGAGAAACTGTTCTGTGTTCTGTTAATTCATCTCACAGAGTTACATCTTTCCCTTCAAGAAGCCTTTCGCTAAGGCTGTTCTTGTGGAATTGGCAAAGGGATATTTGGAAGCCCATAGAGGGTTATGGTGAAAAAGGAAATATCTTCCGTTCAAAACTGGAAAGAAGCTTTCTGAGAAACTGCTCTGTGTTCTGTTAATTCATCTCACAGAGTTACATCTTTCCCTTCAAGAAGCCTTTCGCTAAGGCTGTTCTTGTGGAATTGGCAAAGGGATATTTGGAAGCCCATAGAGGGCTATGGTGAAAAAGGAAATATCTTCCGTTCAAAACTGGAAAGAAGCTTTCTGAGAAACTGCTCTGTGTTCTGTTAATTCATCTCACAGAGTTACATCTTTCCCTTCAAGAAGCCTTTCGGTATGGCTGTTCTTGTGGAATTGACAAAGGGATATTTGGAAGCCCATAGATTGCTATGGTGTAAAAGGAAATATCTTCCGTTCAAACCTGGAAAGAAGCTTGAGAAACTGCTCTGTGTTCTGTTAATTCATCTCACAGAGTTACAGCTTTCCCTTCAAGAAGCCTTTCGCTATGGCTGTTCTTGTGGAACTGGCAAAGGGATATTTGGAAGCCCATAGAGGGCTATGGTGAAAAAGGAAATATCTTCCCTTCAAAACTGGAAAGAAGCTTTCTGAGAAACTGCTCTGTGTTCTGTTAATTCATCTCACAGAGTTACATCTTTCCCTTCAAGAAGCCTTTCCCTAAGTCTGTTCTTGTGGAATTGGCAAAGGGATATTTGGAAGCCCATAGAGGGCTATGCTGAAAAAGGAAATATCTTCAGTACAAAACTGGAAAGAAGCTTTCTGAGAAACTGCTCTGTGTTCTGTTAATTCATCTCACAGAGTTACATCTTTCCCTTCAAGAAGCCTTTCGCTAAGGCTGTTCTTGTGGAATTGGCAAAGGGATATTTGGAAGCCCCTAGAGGGCTATGGTGAAAAAGGAAATATCTTCCGTTCAAAACTGGAAAGAAGCTTGAGAAACTGCTCTGTGTTCTGTTAATTCATCTCACAGAGTTACATCTTTCCTTCAAGAAGCCTTTCGCTAAGGCTGTTCTTGTGGAATTGGCAAAGGATATTTGGATGCCCATAGAGGGCTATGGTGAAAAGGAAATATCTTCCGTTCAAAACTGGAAAGAAGCTTTCTGAGAAACTGCTCTGTGTTCTGTTAATTCACCTCACAGAGTTACATCTTTCCTTCAAGAAGCCTTTCGGTATGGCTGTTCTTGTGGAATTGGCAAAGGGATATTTGGAAGCCCATAGAGGGCTATGGTGAAAAAGGAAATATCTTCCGTTCAAACCTGGAAAGAAGCTTTCTGAGAAACTGCTCTGTGTTCTGTTAATTCATCTCACAGAGTTACAGCTTTCCTTCAAGAAGCCTTTCGCTATGGCTGTTCTTGTGGAATTGGCAAAGGGATATTTGGAAGCCCATAGAGGGCTATGGTGAAAAAGGAAATATCTTCCGTTCAAAACTGGAAAGAAGCTTTCTGAGAAACTGCTCTGTGTTCTGTTAATTCATCTCACAGAGTTACATCTTTCCCTTCAAGAAGCCTTTCGCTAAGGCTGTTCTTGTGGAATTGGCAAAGTGATATTTGGAAGCCCATAGAGGGCTATGGTGAAAAAGGAAATATCTTCCGTTCAAAACTGGAAAGAAGCTTTCTGCGAAACTGCTCTGTGTTCTGTTAATTCATCTCACAGAGTTACAGCTTTCCCTTCAAGAAGCCTTTCGCTATGGCTGTTCTTGTGGAATTGGCAAAGGGATATTTGGAAGCCCATAGAGGGCTATGCTGAAAAAGGAAATATCTTCCGTTCAAAACTGGAAAGAAGCTTTCTGAGAAACTGCTCTGTGTTCTGTTAATTCATCTCACAGAGTTACATCTTTCCCTTCAAGAAGCCTTTCCCTAAGTCTGTTCTTGTGGAACTGGCAAAGGGATATTTGGAAGCCCATAGAGGGCTATGGTGAAAAAGGAAATATCTTCCGTTCAAAACTGGAAAGAAGCTTTCTGAGAAACTGTTCTGTGTTCTGTTAATTCATCTCACAGAGTGACATCTTTCCCTTCAAGAAGCCTTTCGCTAAGGCTGTTCTTGTGGAATTGGCAAAGGGATATTTGGAAGCCCATAGAGGGCTATGGTGAAAAAGGAAATATCTTCCGTTCAAAACTGGAAAGAAGCTTTCTGAGAAACTGCTCTGTGTTCTGTTAATTCATCTCACAGAGTTACATCTTTCCCTTCAAGAAGCCTTTCGCTAAGGCTGTTCTTGTGGAATTGGCAAAGGGATATTTGGAAGCCCATAGAGGGCTATGGTGAAAAAGGAAATATCTTCCGTCAAAACTGGAAAGAAGCTTTCTGAGAAACTGCTCTGTGTTCTGTTAATTCATCTCACAGAGTTACATCTTTCCCTTCAAAAGCCTTTCGCTAAGGCTGTTCTTGTGGAATTAGCAAAGGATATTTGGAAGCCCATAGAGGACTATGGTGAAAAAGGAAATATCTTCCTTCAAAATTGGAAAGAAGCTTTCTGAGAAACTGCTCTGTGTTCTGTTAATTCATCTCACAGAGTTACATCTTTCCCTTCAAGAAGCCTTTCGCTAAGGCTGTTCTTGTGGAATTGGCAAACGGATATTTGGAAGCCCATAGAGGGCTATGGTGAAAAAGGAAATATCTTCCGTTCAAAACTGGAAAGAAGCTTTCTGAGAAACTGCTCTGTGTTCTGTTAATTCATCTCACAGAGTTACATCTTTCCCTTCAAGAAGCCTTTCGCTAAGGCTGTTCTTGTGCAACTGGCAAAGGGATATTTGGAAGCCCATAGAGGGCTATGCTGAAAAAGGAAATATCTTCCGTTCAAAACTGGAAAGAAGGTTTCTGAGAAACTGCTCTGTGTTCTGTTAATTCATCTCACAGAGTTACATCTTTCCCTTCAAGAAGCCTTTCGCTAAGGCTGTTCTTGTGGAATTGGCAAAGGGATATTTGGAAGCCCATAGAGGGCTATGGTGAAAAAGGAAATATCTTCCGTTCAAAACTGGAAAGAAGCTTTCTGAGAAACTGCTCTGTGTTCTGTTAATTCATCTCACAGAGTTACATCTTTCCCTTCAAGAAGCCTTTCGCTAAGGCTGTTCTTGTGGAATTGGCAAAGGGATATTTGGAAGCCCATAGAGGGCTATGGTGAAAAAGGAAATATCTTCCGTTCAAACCTGGAAAGAAGGTTTCTGAGAAACTGCTCTGTGTTCTGTTAATTCATCTCACAGAGTTACAGCTTTCCCTTCAAGAAGCCTTTCGCTATGGCTGTTCTTGTGGAACTGGCAAAGGGATATTTGGAAGCCCATATAGGGCTATGGTGAAAAAGGAAATATCTTCCCTTCAAAACTGGAAAGAAGCTTTCTGAGAAACTGCTCTGTGTTCTGTTAATTCATCTCACAGAGTTACATCTTTCCCTTCAAGAAGCCTTTCCCTAAGTCTGTTCTTGTGGAAACGGCAAAGCGATATTTGGAAGCCCATAGATGGCTATGCTGAAAAAGGACATATCTTCAGTATAAAACTGGAAAGAAGCTTTCTGAGAAACTGCTCTGTGTTCTGTTAATTCATCTCACAGAGTTACATCTTTCCCTTCAAGAAGCCTTTCGCTAAGGCAGTTCTTGTGGAATTGGCAAAGGGATATTTGGAAGCCCTAGAGGGCTATGGTGAAAAAGGAAATATCTTCCGTTCAAACCTGGAAAGAAGCTTTCTGAGAAACTGTTCTGTGTTCTGTTAATTCATCTCACAGAGTTACATCTTTCCTTCAAGAAGCCTTTCGCTAAGGCTGTTCTTGTGGAACTGGCAAAGGATATTTGGAAGCCCATAGAGGGCTATGGTGAAAAAGGAAATATCTTCCGTTCAAAACTGGAAAGAAGCTTTCTGAGAAACTTCTCTGTGTTCTGTTAATTCATCTCACAGAGTTACATCTTTCCTTCAAGAAGCCTTTCGCTAAGGCTGTTCTTGTGGAATTGGCAAAGGGATATTTGGAAGCCCATAGAGGGTTTGGTGTAAAAGGAAATATCTTCCGTTCAAACCTGGAAAGAAGCTTTCTGAGAAACTGCTCTGTGTTCTGTTAATTCATCTCACAGAGTTACAGCTTTCCCTTCAAGAATCCTTTCGCTATGGCTGTTCTTGTGGAACAGGCAAAGGGATATTTGGAAGCCCATAGAGGGCTATGGTGAAAAAGGAAATATCTTCCCTTCAAAACTGGAAAGAAGCTTTCTGAGAAACTGCTCTGTGTTCTGTTAATTCATCTCACAGAGTTACATCTTTCCCTTCAAGAAGCCTTTAACTAAGTCTGTTCTTGTGGAATTGGCAAAGGGATATTTGGAAGCCCCTAGAAGGCTATGCTGAAAAAGGAAATATCTTCAGTACAAAACTGGAAAGAAGCTTTCTGAGAAACTGCTCTGTGTTCTGTTAATTCATCTCACAGAGTTACATCTTTCCCTTGAAGAAGCCTTTCGCTAAGGCTGTTCTTGTGGAATTGGCAAAGTGATATTTGGAAGCCCATAGATTGCTATGGTGAAAAAGGAAATATCTTCCGTTCAAAACTGGAAAGAATCTTTCTGAGAAACTGCTCTGTGTTCTGTTAATTCATCTCACAGAGTTACATCTTTCCCTTCAAGAAGCCTTTCGCTAAGGCTGTTCTTGTGGAATTGGCAAAGGGATATTTGGAAGCCCATAGAGGGCTATGGTGAAAAAGGAAATATCTTCCGTTCAAAACTGGAAAGAAGCTTTCTGAGAAACTGCTCTGTGTTCTGTTAATTCATCTCACAGAGTTACATCTTTCCCTTCAAGAAGCCTTTCGCTAAGGCTGTTCTTGTGGAATTGGCAAAGGATATTTGGAAGCCCATAGAGGGCTATGGTGAAAAAGGAAATATCTTCCGTTCAAACCTGGAAAGAAGGTTTCTGAGAAACTGCTCTGTGTTCTGTTAATTCATCTCACAGAGTTACATCTTTCCCTTCAAGAAGCCTTTCGCTATGGCTGTTCTTGTGGAATTGGCAAAGGGATATTTGGAAGCCCATAGAGGGCTATGGTGAAAAAGGAAATATCTTCCTTCAAAACTGGAAAGAAGCTTGAGAAACTGCTCTGTGTTCTGTTAATTCATCTCACAGAGTTACATCTTTCCCTTCAAGAAGCCTTTCCCTAAGTCTGTTCTTGTGGAATTGGCAAAGGGATATTTGGAAGCCCATAGAGGGCTATGCTGAAAAAGGAAATATCTTCAGTACAAAACTGGAAAGAAGCTTTCTGAGAAACTGCTCTGTGTTCTGTTAATTCATCTCACAGAGTTACATCTTTCCCTTCAAGAAGCCTTTCGCTAAGGCAGTTCTTGTGGAATTGGCAAAGGGATATTTGGAAGCCCCTAGAGGGCTATGGTGAAAAAGGAAATATCTTCCGTTCAAACCTGGAAAGAAGCTTTCTGGGAAACTGTTCTGTGTTCTGTTAATTCATCTCACAGAGTTACATCTTTCCCTTCAAGAAGCCTTTCGCTAAGGCTGTTCTTGTGGAACTGGCAAAGGGATATTTGGAAGCCCATAGAGGGCTATGGTGAAAAAGGAAATATCTTCCGTTCAAAACTGGAAAGAAGCTTTCTGAGAAACTGTTCTGTGTTCTGTTAATTCATCTCACAGAGTTACATCTTTCCCTTCAAGAAGCCTTTCGCTAAGGCTGTTCTTGTGGAATTGGCAAAGGGATATTTGGAAGCCCATAGAGGACTATGGTGAAAAAGGAAATATCTTCCGTTCAAAACTGGAAAGAAGCTTTCTGAGAAACTGCTCTGTGTTCTGTTAATTCATCTCACAGAGTTACATCTTTCCTTGCAAGAAGCCTTTCGCTAAGGCTGTTCTTGTGGAATTGGCAAAGGATAATTTGGAAGCCCATAGAGGGCTATGGTGAAAAAGGAAATATCTTCCGTTCAAAACTGGAAAGAAGCTTTCTGAGAAACTGCTCTGTGTTCTGTTAATTCATCTCACAGAGTTACATCTTTCCCTTCAAGAAGCCTTTCGGTATGGCTGTTCTTGTGGAATTGACAAAGGGATATTTGGAAGCCCATAGATTGCTATGGTGTAAAAGGAAATATCTTCCGTTCAAACCTGGAAAGAAGCTTTCTGAGAAACTGCTCTGTGTTCTGTTAATTCATCTCACAGAGTTACAGCTTTCCCTTCAAGAAGCCTTTCGCTATGGCTGTTCTTGTGGAACTGGCAAAGGGATATTTGGAAGCCCATAGAGGGCTATGGTGAAAAAGGAAATATCTTCCGTTCAAAACTGGAAAGAAGCTTTCTGAGAAACTGCTCTGTGTTCTGTTAATTCATCTCACAGAGTTACATCTTTCCCTTGAAGAAGCCTTTCGCTAAGGCTGTTCTTGTGGAACTGGCAAAGGGATATTTGGAAGCCCATAGAGGGCTATGGTGAAAAAGGAAATATCTTCCGTTCAAAACTGGAAAGAAGCTTTCTGAGAAACTGCTCTGTGTTCTGTTAATTCATCTCACAGAGTTACATCTTTCCCTTCAAGAAGCCTTTCGGTATGGCTGTTCTTGTGGAATTGACAAAGGGATATTTGGAAGCCCATAGAGGGCTATGGTGAAAAAGGAAATATCTTCCGTTCAAACCTGGAAAGAAGCTTTCTGAGAAACTGCTCTGTGTTCTGTTAATTCATCTCACAGAGTTACATCTTTCCCTTCAAGAAGCCTTTCGCTATGGCTGTTCTTGTGGAATTGGCAAAGGGATATTTGGAAGCCCATAGAGGGCTATGCTGAAAAAGGAAATATCTTCCGTTCAAAACTGGAAAGAAGCTTTCTGAGAAACTGCTCTGTGTTCTGTTAATTCATCTCACAGAGTTACATCTTTCCTTCAAGAAGCCTTTCGCTAAGGCTGTTCTTGTGGAATTGGCAAAGGATATTTGGAAGCCCATAGAGGGCTATGGTGAAAAAGGAAATATCTTCCGCTCAAAACTGGAAAGAAGCTTTCTGAAACTGCTCTGTGTTCTGTTAATTCATCTCACAGAGTTACATCTTTCCCTTCAAGAAGCCTTTCGCTATGGCTGTTCTTGTGGAATTGGCAAGGGATATTTGGAAGCCCATAGAGGGCTATGGTGAAAAAAATATCTTCCGTTCAAAACTGGAAAGAAGCTTTCTGAGAAACTGCTCTGTGTTCTGTTAATTCATCTCACAGAGTTACATCTTTCCTTCAAGAAGCCTTTCGCTAAGGCTGTTCTTGTGGAATTGGCAAAGGATATTTGAAGCCCATAGAGGGCTATGGTGAAAAAGGAAATATCTTCCGTTCAAAACTGGAAAGAAGCTTTCTGAGAAACTGCTCTGTGTTCTGTTAATTCATCTCACAGAGTTACATCTTTCCCTTCAAGAAGCCTTTCGGTATGGCTGTTCTTGTGGAATTGGCAAGGGATATTTGGAAGCCCATAGAGGGCTATGGTGAAAAAGGAAATATCTTCCGTTCAAAACTGGAAAGAAGCTTTCTGAGAAACTGCTCTGTGTTCTGTTAATTCATCTCACAGAGTTACATCTTTCCTTTCAAGAAGCCTTTCGCTATGGCTGTTCTTGTGGAATTGGCAAAGGATATTTGGAAGCCCATAGAGGGCTATGGTGAAAAAGGAAATATCTTCCGTTCAAAACTGGAAAGAAGCTTTCTGAGAAACTGCTCTGTGTTCTGTTAATTCATCTCACAGAGTTACATCTTTCCCTTCAAGAAGCCTTTCGCTAAGGCTGTTCTTGTGGAATTGGCAAAGGATATTTGGAAGCCCATAGAGGGCTATGGTGAAAAAGGAAATATCTTCCGTTCAAAACTGGAAAGAAGCTTTCTGAGAAACTGCTCTGTGTTCTGTTAATTCATCTCACAGAGTTACATCTTTCCCTTCAAGAAGCCTTTCGCTAAGGCTGTTCTTGTGGAATTGGCAAAGGGATATTTGGAAGCCCATAGAGGGCTATGGTGAAAAAGGAAATATCTTCCGTTCAAAACTGGAAAGAAGCTTTCTGAGAAACTGCTCTGTGTTCTGTTAATTCATCTCACAGAGTTACATCTTTCCTTCAAGAAGCCTTCGCTAAGGCTGTTCTTGTGGAATTAGCAAGGGATATTTGGAAGCCCATAGAGGGCTATGGTGAAAAAGGAAATATCTTCCGTTCAAAACTGGAAAGAAGCTTTCTGAGAAACTGCTCTGTGTTCTGTTAATTCATCTCACAGAGTTACATCTTTCCCTTCAAGAAGCCTTTCGGTATGGCTGTTCTTGTGGAATTGACGAAGGGATATTTGGAAGCCCATAAAGGGCTATGGTGAAAAAGGAAATATCTTCCATTCAAAACTGGAAAGAAGCTTTCTGAGAAACTGCTCTGTGTTCTGTTAATTCATCTCACAGTTACATCTTTCCTTCAAGAAGCCTTTCGCTATGGCTGTTCTTGTGGAACTGGCAAAGGATATTTGGAAGCCCATAGAGGGCTATGGTGAAAAGGAAATATCTTCCGTTCAAAACTGGAAAGAAGCTTTCTGAGAAACTGCTGTGTGTTCTGTTAATTCATCTCACAGAGTTACATCTTTCCTTCAAAAGCCTTTCGCTAAGGCTGTTCTTGTGGAATTGGCAAAGGGATATTTGGAAGCCCATAGAGGGCTATGGTGAAAAGGAAATATCTTCCGTTCAAACCTGGAAAGAAGGTTTCTGAGAAACTGCTCTGTGTTCTGTTAATTCATCTCACAGAGTTACAGCTTTCCCTTCAAGAAGCCTTTCGCTATGGCTGTTCTTGTGGAACTGGCAAAGGGATATTTGGAAGCCCATATAGGGCTATGGTGAAAAGGAAATATCTTCCTTCAAAACTGGAAAGAAGCTTTCTGAGAAACTGCTCTGTGTTCTGTTAATTCATCTCACAGAGTTACATCTTTCCCTTCAAGAAGCCTTTCCCTAAGTCTGTTCTTGTGGAATTGGCAAAGGGATATTTGGAAGCCCATAGATGGCTATGCTGAAAAAGGACATATCTTCAGTACAAAACTGGAAAGAAGCTTTCTGAGAAACTGCTCTGTGTTCTGTTAATTCATCTCACAGAGTTACATCTTTCCCTTCAAGAAGCCTTTCGCTAAGGCAGTTCTTGTGGAATTGGCAAAGGGATATTTGGAAGCCCCTAGAGGGCTATGGTGAAAAAGGAAATATCCTCCGTTCAAACCTGAAAGAAGCTTTCTGAGAAACTGTTCTGTGTTCTGTTAATTCATCTCACAGAGTTACATCTTTCCCTTCAAGAAGCCTTTCGCTAAGGCTGTTCTTGTGGAACTGGCAAAGGGATATTTGGAAGCCCATAGAGGGCTATGGTGAAAAAGGAAATATCTTCCGTTCAAAACTGGAAAGAAGCTTTCTGAGAAACTTCTCTGTGTTCTGTTAATTCATCTCACAGAGTTACATCTTTCCCTTCAAGAAGCCTTTCGCTAAGGCTGTTCTTGTGGAATTGGCAAAGGGATATTTGGAAGCCCATAGAGGGCTATGGTGAAAAATTAAATATCTTCCGTTCAAAACTGGAAAGAAGCTTTCTGAGAAACTGCTCTGTGTTCTGTTAATTCATCTCACAGAGTTACATCTTTCCCTTCAAGAAGCCTTTCGGTATGGCTGTTCTTGTGGAATTGACAAAGGGATATTTGGAAGCCCATAGATTGCTATGGTGTAAAAGGAAATATCTTCCGTTCAAACCTGGAAAGAAGCTTTCTGAGAAACTGCTCTGTGTTCTGTTAATTCATCTCACAGAGTTACAGCTTTCCCTTCAAGAAGCCTTTCGCTATGGCTGTTCTTGTGGAACTGGCAAAGGGATATTTGGAAGCCCATAGAGGGCTATGGTGAAAAAGGAAATATCTTCCCTTCAAAACTGGAAAGAAGCTTTCTGAGAAACTGCTCTGTGTTCTGTTAATTCATCTCACAGAGTTACATCTTTCCCTTCAAGAAGCCTTTCCCTAAGTCTGTTCTTGTGGAATTGGCAAAGGGATATTTGGAAGCCCATAGAGGGCTATGCTGAAAAAGGAAATATCTTCCGTTCAAAACTGGAAAGAAGCTTTCTGAGAAACTGCTCTGTGTTCTGTTAATTCATCTCACAGAGTTACATCTTTCCCTTCAAGAAGCCTTTCGCTAAGGCTGTTCTTGTGGAATTGGCAAAGGGATATTTGGAAGCCCATAGAGGGCTATGGTGAAAAAGGAAATATCTTCCGTTCTAACCTGGAAAGAAGGTTTCTGAGAAACTGCTCTGTGTTCTGTTAATTCATCTCACAGAGTTACAGCTTTCGCTTCAAGAAGCCTTTCGCTATGGCTGTTCTTGTGGAACTGGCAAAGGGATATTTGGAAGCCCATATAGGGCTATGGTGAAAAAGGAAATATCTTCCCTTCAAAACTGGAAAGAAGCTTTCTGAGAAACTGCTCTGTGTTCTGTTAATTCATCTCACAGAGTTACATCTTTCCCTTCAAGAAGCCTTTCCCTAAGTCTGTTCTTGTGGAATTGGCAAAGGGATATTTGGATGCCCATAGATGGCTATGCTGAAAAAGGACATATCTTCAGTACAAAACTGGAAAGAAGCTTTCTGAGAAACTGCTCTGTGTTCTGTTAATTCATCTCACAGAGTTACATCTTTCCCTTCAAGAAGCCTTTCGCTAAGGCAGTTCTTGTGGAATTGGCAAAGGGATATTTGGAAGCCCCTAGAGGGCTATGGTGAAAAAGGAAATATCTTCCGTTCAAACCTGAAAGAAGCTTTCTGAGAAACTGTTCTGTGTTCTGTTAATTCATCTCACAGAGTTACATCTTTCCCTTCAAGAAGCCTTTCGCTAAGGCTGTTCTTGTGGAACTGGCAAAGGATATTTGGAAGCCCATAGGGCTATGGTGAAAAAGGAAATATCTTCCGTTCAAAACTGGAAAGAAGCTTTCTGAGAAACTGCTCTGTGTTCTGTTAATTCATCTCACAGAGTTACATCTTTCCCTTCAAGAAGCCTTTCGCTAAGGCTGTTCTTGTGGAATTGGCAAAGGGATATTTGGAAGCCCATAGAGGGCTATGGTGAAAAAGGAAATATCTTCCGTTCAAAACTGGAAAGAAGCTTTCTGAGAAACTGCTCTGTGTTCTGTTAATTCATCTCACAGAGTTACATCTTTCCCTTCAAGAAGCCTTTCGCTATGGCTGTTCTTGTGGAATTGACAAAGGGATATTTGGAAGCCCATAGAGGGCTATGGTGAAAAAGGAAATATCTTCCGTTCAAACCTGGAAAGAAGCTTTCTGAGAAACTGCTCTGTGTTCTGTTAATTCATCTCACAGAGTTACAGCTTTCCTTCAAGAAGCCTTTCGCTATGGCTGTTCTTGTGGAACTGGCAAAGGGATATTTGGAAGCCCATAGAGGGCTATGGTGAAAAAGGAAATATCTTCCCTTCAAAACTGGAAAGAAGCTTTCTGAGAAACTGCTCTGTGTTCTGTTAATTCATCTCACAGAGTTACATCTTTCCCTTCAAGAAGCCTTTCCTAAGTCTGTTCTTGTGGAATTGGCAAAGGATATTTGAAGCCCATAGAGGCTATGCTGAAAAGGAAATATCTTCCGTTCAAAACTGGAAAGAAGCTTTCTGAGAAACTGCTCTGTGTTCTGTTAATTCATCTCACAGAGTTACATCTTTCCCTTCAAGAAGCCTTTCGCTAAGGCTGTTCTTGTGGAATTGGCAAAGGGATATTTGGAAGCCCATAGAGGGCTATGGTGAAAAAGGAAATATCTTCCGTTCAAACCTGGAAAGAAGGTTTCTGAGAAACTGCTCTGTGTTCTGTTAATTCATCTCACAGAGTTACAGCTTTCCCTTCAAGAAGCCTTTCGCTATGGCTGTTCTTGTGGAACTGGCAAAGGGATATTTGGAAGCCCATAGAGGGCTATGGTGAAAAAGGAAATATCTTCCCTTCAAAACTGGAAAGAAGCTTTCTGAGAAACTGCTCTGTGTTCTGTTAATTCATCTCACAGAGTTACATCTTTCCCTTCAAGAAGCCTTTCCCTAAGTCTGTTCTTGTGGAATTGGCAAAGGGATATTTGGAAGCCCATAGATGGCTATGCTGAAAAAGGACATATCTTCAGTACAAAACTGGAAAGAAGCTTTCTGAGAAACTGCTCTGTGTTCTGTTAATTCATCTCACAGAGTTACATCTTTCCCTTCAAGAAGCCTTTCGCTAAGGCAGTTCTTGTGGAATTGGCAAAGGGATATTTGGAAGCCCCTAGAGGGCTATGGTGAAAAAGGAAATATCCTCCGTTCAAACCTGAAAGAAGCTTTCTGAGAAACTGTTCTGTGTTCTGTTAATTCATCTCACAGAGTTACATCTTTCCCTTCAAGAAGCCTTTCGCTAAGGCTGTTCTTGTGGAACTGGCAAAGGGATATTTGGAAGCCCATAGAGGGCTATGGTGAAAAAGGAAATATCTTCCGTTCAAAACTGGAAAGAAGCTTTCTGAGAAACTGCTCTGTGTTCTGTTAATTCATCTCACAGAGTTACATCTTTCCCTTCAAGAAGCCTTTCGCTAAGGCTGTTCTTGTGGAATTGGCAAAGGGATATTTGGAAGCCCATGAGGGCTATGGTGAAAAAGGAAATATCTTCCGTTCAAAACTGGAAAGAAGCTTTCTGAGAAACTGCTCTGTGTTCTGTTAATTCATCTCACAGAGTTACATCTTTCCCTTCAAGAAGCCTTTCGGTATGGCTGTTCTTGTGGAATTGACAAAGGGATATTTGGAAGCCCATAGATTGCTATGGTGTAAAAGGAAATATCTTCCGTTCAAACCTGGAAAGAAGCTTTCTGAGAAACTGCTCTGTGTTCTGTTAATTCATCTCACAGAGTTACAGCTTTCCCTTCAAGAAGCCTTTCGCTATGGCTGTTCTTGTGGAACTGGCAAAGGGATATTTGGAAGCCCATAGAGGGCTATGGTGAAAAAGGAAATATCTTCCGTTCAAAACTGGAAAGAAGCTTTCTGAGAAACTGCTCTGTGTTCTGTTAATTCATCTCACAGAGTTACATCTTTCCCTTCAAGAAGCCTTTCGCTATGGCTGTTCTTGTGGAACTGTCAAAGGGATATTTGGAAGCCCATAGAGGGCTATGGTGAAAAAGGAAATATCTTCCGTTCAAAACTGGAAAGAAGCTTTCTGAGAAACTGCTCTGTGTTCTGTTAATTCATCTCACAGAGTTACATCTTTCCTTCAAGAAGCCTTTCGCTAAGGCTGTTCTTGTGGAATTGGCAAAGGATATTTGGAAGCCCATAGAGGGCTATGATGAAAAGGAAATATCTTCCGCTCAAAACTGGAAAGAAGCTTTCTGAGAAACTGCTCTGTGTTCTGTTAATTCATCTCACAGAGTTACATCTTTCCCTTCAAGAAGCCTTTCGGTATGGCTCTTCTTGTGGAATTGACAAAGGGATATTTGGAAGCCCATAGAGGGCTATGGTGAAAAAGGAAATATCTTCCGTTCAAACCTGGAAAGAAGCTTTCTGAGAAACTGCTCTGTGTTCTGTTAATTCATCTCACAGAGTTACAGCTTTCCCTTCAAGAAGCCTTTCCCTAAGGCTGTTCTTGTGGAATTGGCAAAGGGATATTTGGAAGCCAATAGAGGGCTATGGTGAAAAAGGAAATATCTTCCGTTCAAACCTGGAAAGAAGCTTTCTGAGAAACTGCTCTGTGTTCTGTTAATTCATCTCACAGAGTTACATCTTTCCCTTCAAGAAGCCTTTCGCTATGGCTGTTCTTGTGGAACTGGCAAAGGGATATTTGGAAGCCCATAGAGGGCTAGGGTGAAAAAGGAAATATCTTCCGTTCAAAACTGGAAAGAAGCTTTCTGAGAAACTGCTCTGTGTTCTGTTAATTCATCTCACAGAGTTACATCTTTCCCTTCAAGAAGCCTTTCGCTAAGGCTGTTCTTGTGGAATTGGCAAAGGATATTTTGAAGCCCATAGAGGGCTATGGTGAAAAAGGAAATATCTTCCTTTCAAAACTGGAAAGAAGCTTTCTGAGAAACTGCTCTGTGTTCTGTTAATTCATCTCACAGAGTTACATCTTTCCTTCAAGCCTTTCGCTAAGGCTGTTCTTGTGGAATTGGCAAAGTGATATTTGGAAGCCCATAGAGGGCTATGGTGAAAAAGGAAATATCTTCCGTTCAAAACTGGAAAGAAGCTTTCTGAGAAACTGCTGTGTGTTCTGTTAATTCATCTCACAGAGTGACATCTTTCCTTCAAAAGCCTTTCGCTAAGGCTGTTCTTGTGGAATTGGCAAAGGATATTTGGAAGCCCATAGAGGGCTATGGTGAAAAATATCTTCCGTTCAAAACTGGAAAGGAGCTTTCTGAGAAACTGCTCTGTGTTCTGTTAATTCATCTTACAGAGTTACATCTTTCCCTTCAAGAAGCCTTTCGCTATGGCTGTTCTTGTGGAACTGGCAAAGGGATATTTGGAAGCCCATATAGGGCTATGGTGAAAAAGGAAATATCTTCCGTTCAAAACTGGAAAGAAGCTTTCTGAGAAACTGCTCTGTGTTCTGTTAATTCATCTCACAGAGTTACATCTTTCCCTTCAAGAAGCCTTTCGCTATGGCTGTTCTTGTGGAACTAGCAAAGGGATATTTGGAAGCCCATAGAGGGCTATGGTGAAAAAGGAAATATCTTCCGTTAAAAACTGGAAAGAAGCTTTCTGAGAAACTGCTCTGTGTTCTGTTAATTCATCTCACAGAGTGACATCTTTCCCTTCAAGAAGCCTTTCGCTATGGCTGTTCTTGTGGAACTGGCAAAGGGATATTTGGAAGCCCATAGAGGGCTATGGTGAAAAAGGAACTATATTCCGTTCAAAACTGGAAAGAAGCTTTCTGAGAAACTGCTCTGTGTTCTGTTAATTCATCTCACAGAGTTACATCTTTCCCTTCAAGAAGCCTTTCGCTAAGGCTGTTCTTGTGGAATTGGCAAAGGGATATTTGGAAGCCCATAGAGGGCTATGGTGAAAAAGGAAATATCTTCCGTTCAAAACTGGAAAGAAGCTTGAGAAACTGCTCTGTGTTCTGTTAATTCATCTCACAGAGTTACATCTTTCCCTTCAAGAAGCCTTTCGCTAAGGCTGTTCTTGTGGAATTGGCAAAGGGATATTTGGAAGCCCATAGAGGCCTATGGTGAAAAAGGAAATATCTTCCGTTCAAACCTGGAAAGAAGTTTTCTGAGAAACTGCTCTGTGTTCTGTTAATTCACCTCACAGAGTTACATCTTTCCCTTCAAGAAGCCTTTCGCTATGGCTGTTCTTGTGGAACTAGCAAAGGGATATTTGGAAGCCCATAGAGGGCTATGGTGAAAAAGGAAATATCTTCAGTTCAAAACTGGAAAGAAGCTTTCTGAGAAACTGCTCTGTGTTCTGTTAATTCATCTCACAGAGTTACATCTTTCCCTACAAGAAGCCTTTCGGTATGGCTGTTCTTGTGGAATTGGCAAAGGGATATTTGGAAGCCCATAGAGGGCTATGGTGAAAAAGGAAATATCTTTCGTTCAAACCTGGAAAGAAGCTTTCTGAGAAACTGCTCTGTGTTCTGTTAATTCATCTCACAGAGTTACAGCTTTACCTTCCAGAAGCCTTTCGCTATGGCTGTTCTTGTGGAATTGGCAAAGGGATATTTGGAAGCCCATAGAGGGCTATGGTGAAAAAGGAAATATCTTCCGTTCAAAACTGGAAAGAAGCTTTCTGAGAAACTGCTCTGTGTTCTGTTAATTCATCTCACAGAGATACATCTTTCCCTTCAAGAAGCCTTTCGCTAAGGCTGTTCTTGTGGAATTGGCAAAGGGATATTTGGAAGCCCATAGAGGGCTATGGTGAAAAAGGAAATATCTTCCGTTCAAAACTGGAAAGAAGCTTTCTGCGAAACTGCTCTGTGTTCTGTTAATTCATCTCACAGAGTTACATCTTTCCCTTCAAGAAGCCTTTCGCTATGGCTGTTGTTGTGGAATTGGCAAAGGGATATTTGGAAGCCCATAGAGGGCTATGTTGAAAAAGGAAATATCTTCCGTCCAAAACTGGAAAGAAGCTTTCTGAGAAACTGCTCTGTGTGCTGTTAATTCATCTCACAGAGTTACATCTTTCCTTCAAGCCTTTCGCTAAGGCTGTTCTTGTGGAATTGGCAAAGGGATATTTGGAAGCCCATAGAGGGCTATGGTGAAAAAGGAAATATCTTCCGTTCAAAACTGGAAAGAAGCTTTCTGAGAAACTGCTCTGTGTTCTGTTAATTCATCTCACAGAGTTACATCTTTCCCTTCAGGAAGCCTTTCGCTAAGGCTGTTCTTGTGGAATTGGCAAAGGGATATTTGGAAGCCCATAGAGGGCTATGGTGAAAAAGGAAATATCTTCCGCTCAAAACTGGAAAGAAGCTTTCTGAGAAACTGCTCTGTGTTCTGTTAATTCATCTCACAGAGTTACATCTTTCCCTTCAAGAAGCCTTTCGCTAAGGCTGTTCTTGTGGAATTGGCAAAGGGATATTTGGAAGCCCATAGAGGGCTATGGTGAAAAAGGAAATATCTTCCGTTCAAAACTGAAAAGATGCTTTCTGAGAAACTGCTCTGTGTTCTGTTAATTCATCTCACAGAGTTACATCTTTCCCTTCAAGAAGCCTTTCGGTATGGCTGTTCTTGTGGAATTGACAAAGGGATATTTGGAAGCCCATAGAGGGCTATGGTGAAAAAGGAAATATCTTCCGTTCAAAACTGGAAAGAAGCTTTCTGAGAAACTGCTCTGTGTTCTGTTAATTCATCTCACAGAGTTACAGCTTTCCCTTCAAGAAGCCTTTCGCTATGGCTGTTCTTGTGGAATTGGCAAAGGGATATTTGGAAGCCCATAGAGGGCTATGGTGAAAAAGGAAATATCTTCCGTTCAAAACTGGAAAGAAGCTTTCTGAGAAACTGCTCTGTGTTCTGTTAATTCATCTCACAGAGTTACATCTTTCCCTTGAAGAAGTCTTTCGCTAAGGCTGTTCTTGTGGAATTGGCAAAGGGATATTTGGAAGCCCATAGAGGGCTATGCTGAAAAAGGAAATATCTTCCGTTCAAAACTGGAAAGAAGCTTGAGAAACTGCTCTGTGTTCTGTTAATTCATCTCACAGAGCTACATCTTTCCCTTCAAGAAGCCTTTCGCTAAGGCTGTTCTTGTGGAATTGGCAAAGGGATATTTGGAAGCCCATAGAGGGCTATGGTGAAAATGAAATATCCTCCGTTCAAACCTGAAAGAAGCTTTCTGAGAAACTGTTCTGTGTTCTGTTAATTCATCTCACAGAGTTACATCTTTCCTTCAAGAAGCCTTTCGCTAAGGCTGTTCTTGTGGAATTGGCAGAGGATATTTGGAAGCC
>JAKFHT010001267.1:0-33324 GCA_023783455.1 Erythrocebus patas | reverse complement strand
TTAACAGAACACAGAGCAGTTTCTCTGAAAGCTTCTTTCCAGTTTTCAACAGAAGATATTTCCTTTTTCACTATAGCCCTCTACGGGCTTCCAAATATCCATTTGCCAATTTCACAAGAACAGCCTTAGGGAAAGGCTTCTTGAAAGGAAAGATGTAACTCTGTGAGATGAATAAACAGAACACAGATCAGTTCTTCAGAAAGCTTCTTCCCAGTTTTGAATGGAAGATATTTCCTTTTTCACCATAGCCCTCTATGGGCTTCCAAATATCCCTTTGCCAATTCCACAAGAACAGCCTTAGCGAAAGGCTTCTTGAAGGGAAAGATGTAACTCTGTGAGATAAATTAACAGAACACAGAGCAGTTTCTCAGAATGCTTATTTCCATGATATTTGCTTTTTTTTTTTTTTTTTTTTTTTTTTTTTTTTTTTTTTTTAATTTATTATTATTAAACTTCAAGTTGTAGGGTACAACTTGTGCCATGTTGGTGTGCTGCACCCATCAACCCGTCATTTAAGGTATAACTCCCAATGCAATATTTCCTCCCCCACATGATAGGCCCCAGTGGTCAGCTCCTCGAGGGCAGGACTGTGTCCAGCATTTATCTCTCTACTCCCAGCCCAGCCCCCGGGGCATCTGTGCTCCTTCTCATCCTGAGCCTGGCCCCGTGCAAGGTCCTGGCTGGGAGGGGACTCACTCCACAGCCCTGAGTGCCCTCTCCCCGCCTCCCTGAGGCCAGCAGGCCTGTCTGCAAGCCTTGTCCCCGGCAGCTGGGGACTGGACCCACCACCTCGTCTGGTTTCAGGTCTATGTTGGGGACATCCTGCGGCAGCAGCTGGCCAGCGAGGTGCTCCGTGTGCTCCACGAGGAGCCGGGCCACCTCTATGTTTGTGGGGATGTGCGCATGGCCAGGGATGTGGCCCACACCCTGAAGCAGCTGGTGGCTGCCAAGCTGAACTTGAATGAGGAGCAGGTCGAGGACTATTTCTTTCAGCTCAAGGTATAGTAGTGGGTGTGTGGGCTGAGGGTCCTGGCCAAGGCACAGGCCACTGGAGCCAGGACCAGGGGCGGCAGGTAGACCCAGGGGAGTCAGGCCCAGAAAAGTTCTGGATCCCAAGAGAATCTTAGCAGTGGCTGAGATCTGAGCTGGGTGGGCTGTCAGAAGGCCCCGCTGCACATCCCAGACTGGTCGCAGCTCTGAGAAGTCGGGAGAATGGGTTCCATTTTGCCGTCTGTGGAATGGGGGCGGGAGAGTCTCCTTGGCCTCTCCCAAACCCCTTTCAGAAAGTATCTGTGTGGCCAAAGCAAGGCTGTGAACACAGGGGAGAGCAAGGCTGCCCCCGTCAGCCTCGTGTGAACCTCACACTTCTTATTCACACCCAGGCCGGCGTCTGCTCACCTGCATCTCAGGAAGGGCTTGCATTTCATTGATGAAGATAATAGTGATATTTATCAAGGGTTTCCACGGGGCCAAGTGCTTGCCAGGGATTTTCATGTGGCATTTCATTCGGTCCTGCCGAGGACTTTATGAGGGAAGCACCCTGCTTTATAGAGGGAAGGGGACCTACGGGGTCCACAGCAGTGAGAGCCTAGAGTTCAGTCTGCCTCTCTCTGGTTCCAAACCCTGTGATTGTCACTTCCATACTCTCCCTAAGACACATTCATATGTTCAACTGAACATTTATTGAGCATCTACTATGTGCTAGGGATAGACCAGTAAATGAATCAGGCAAAAATTCTTTACATTCTTCTGGGGCTGACAAACCCAAAAGAAAGAGGTGTAGTGCTTCAGAGAAAAACAGCAGGAAACAGCCCAGGAAACGCTGGGGAATATAATTTTAAATAGGGATTTTAAATAGTATAATTTTAAATAGGCCAGGGAAGGCAGAGCTGGAAGGCGGCGTCTGAGAATAAACCTGAGATAGCGAGGAGGAGCCCCGTGGATACTGAAGGAAACACTCGGGGCTGTTCCGGAGGGGGCAGCAGGTACAAAGGCCTGGGGGTGGGAGTTAAGCTGGCGCGTTGGAAGGACAGTGAGGAGATAACAGGCATTTCCCCAAATGGGTTGAATGGGTTGGTAGATATTTGGCATCAAAAAGGTTCCAAGGTCGAATAGCCTGGGACATGCTTAGTTAAGCCAAGGCAAGCACGTTGCTTTACTACAAGGCTTCTGGGAGGCTTCAACCTGCTGCTGTGCGTCGGGACCCTTCAAGGCTGGGAGCAAAGCAAGGACACAGCGTTTCCCAGACGTATTTATCTCAGAGCTCACACTTCCTGGAGCTCACACTTCTAGGGTGGGGGTGAGCGCTGGGCAGGACATGGGAATGCCAAGTAAAGCTTTGGAGATGGTTAGAGGGCCCGCTCCAGAGCAGGTGCTGAGCGGGGTTAGGCTCTAAACCAGATTCCAGCACAATCTAAGTATGACAGTTGGGAAGACAGATGGCTCATGAAGGTCCATGTGACAGGGAAGCTGGGCAGCCCCAGGGGCTCATCCCAGCCTGGACTTGACACGTTGGTCTCTGTTTCCACCTAAAGAGCCAGAAGTGCTTTCATGAAGATACCTTTGGTGCTGTATTTACCTACAAGCGGACAAGGCAGCAGCGCAGCCCAGGAGCCTGGAGATGTCAGCCCTCTGACGGCCCACAGGAGGGGTTAAAGCTGCCGGCACAGAACTTAACCATGGAGCCAGCTCTGCATTATCTGAGGTCACAGGGTCTGGGGAGATGGAGGAAAGTGGTATCCCCCAGCCTCACATGTTATTTTTTCACTTCGTTCCCCATCAAGCCCTTTACTTGACCTCCTACCAAGTAGCACCCTGGATTGATCGGAGCCTCCTTTCTCAAGCTGGGGCCTCCCTGGTCCCTTGGAGACGCAATCTTCAATGCTAGACCTGGCAAGTGGGTGAAAGATGGAACCCGCTGCTGAGTGCACCACTTCAAGTGACCACCAGGTGGTGCTGTTGCGCCACTGTGTGTTTAACTGCCTTGTGTACAATTATTTATGCCTCTGTTTAAAAAACTAACACCCTAGTCTGTTCCCAACGGCTACTTGGGCCTTCCCTGTATGATTCCTTGATGGAGATATTTATATGATGGAATTTTACTTTAATCACACTGTATGTGTGTGTGTGGGGTGGGATGTTTTGTAGGGAACGTGGCCCTGAGTTATATAGAGTGGGGAGCTGGTGGGTGTCACAGCCTGGACAGATCCCCCACAGAGGGACACCCCAGGCAGGCCATGGCTCCTCTGAAATGGCTGCCAGGTGTGACAGCAGCAGATGGAGCTTGTGCTGGTCTATGGGGCCTGAGGAAATGGATTCTTGCTGGGCCAAGCAGGATGTGTTGGCATCAGCTGGATACGGAGCTGGGCTTCCAGTGGCTGGCCGAACCCACACATGGGCACAGAGCCACTTTTCCACGCAAGCCCTAACCCCTAATGCCAGGGAGACCCACAATGGAACACACACCTAAACGGTGCTTCGGGTCAGCTTCTCCTGACACCCCTTCCCCAAGCCACCTCCTTCCACTGGGACACCAGGTCTGAGGAGCCCAGTTCTGGCCCTGCTGTGGCCCTCACAGGCTATGCCCCAGCCTCTCTCCCATCTCGGAAGCATGGGGCTGTTTCCTGGGGTCCCCCGTTACCACCCTTCCTGTGTCTAAGACTCCTGCCCAAAAGGCTGGAGCCCCAGCCTGCTTTCTCCAACACCTTCTTGGGATTTGTGAGGGACCCTCTGGGAGGAGGTGTGAGGTCAGGACCCCTGCCCAAAGGGAGTCCATGCTCTCCCGTCCTACTCCCCTCAGCAGCACTCCCGCCCAATTCCACAGACTCCAAAATGTCTCCAAATGAGTTAAGGAAGCCACGGTCAACCCACATGAATGTGCCAACAAGCATTTTCATTTCTCTATTTCAAAGACACTGGGAAAGGAGCCAGTCCCCTGAAGACAGCACTCTGGTCAGCTGGTGGAGGCCAGTGGGATGCCATCAGACTAGCTTTCCTGGAGGGGGTGAAGGGTTGGTACAGAGTGCAAGGTGACAGTGAGGTTAAAGGTCAGAGGGGAGGGGCTGAGGAGGCCGCCTCCACCAGGATTGGACGGCTGGTGGCTTGGGACTGGGGTGGAGCTGCGTGGGGATGGGAGGGACTGAGCGTGGGGCTTCTTCACTGCCCTCCTCCTGTCTCCCCAGCTGTGCCGCTCTTGTTAGACCCCAAGAGCTGTTGATCTGGGTGTTGTGGACCACAGCATTCTCATCAAAACAGGGATTCAGGTGGAAGGCGTTGTGGTTCCCAGAGCACAGGTTGATGTGGAACCTGGGGTGGCGGCCCATCTGGACCTTGTCCACTGAGTTCTGGGCCCCATTTCCTCCCTGTCATCCACAGCCTGCCCGAAGCCAGGGGAATGACTGGAATGACCTTGAAGGGCTCTCTCTTCCCAGAGGTCACTGGAGCCCTTGGCTTACCTCTGAGCACTGGGCAGGACAGTGCCCGACAGGATGACGGACTTGGATGGTACAGCCCTCCCGGAATGGTGGTGACAAAAGGCATCAGCTTTGAGAAGGAGGGCATGGGTCAGCCAGTGGCAGCCAGGGCAGCCCATCATGCAAAGGGGAGACTGTACCAGTTTCCATGAATCTGGGCTGTCAGCTGAGAGGAAGCCCGTGATATCTTTACTTGCTCCATAAAAGCCAAAGGAAAACTTTCCAGTGCTCCTCAAATTAATGGGCTTAGATTAGTGTCACGAAGGAACTTTGGGCTGGGCGCAGTGGCTCATGCCTGTAATCCCAGCACTCTGGGAGGCCAAGGTGGGCGGATCATGAAGTCAGGAGATTGAGACTATCCTGGCTAACACGGTGAAACCCGTCTCTACTGAAAAATACAAAAATTAGCCGGCGCGGTGGTGGCGCCTGTAGTCCCAGCTGCTTGGGAGGCTGAGGCAGGAGAATGGCGTGAACCCAGGAGGCGGAGCTTGCAGTGAGCTGAGATCGCACCTCTGCATGCCAGCCTGGGCGACAGAGCAAGACATTAAAAAAAAAAAAAGAACTTTGGCCAAACACAAAAGACTCGTGGGGTGAAAAGGGAGGGCTATGCAATGTGCTCACATTGACATGACAGTTTTAAGGTTGAAAGCTCCTCTACAGTCTTCTAATTCACTGGGATGCTTTGAAGCCCTTCAGCTTACCAAAGGACCGCTTTTCATTTTCAAGGCCAGTGGATACCCCGCAGTGGCTCTTCACCCCAGCCTGCCCACCACAACAGAACCTCCGCCTCCCTGAGAAACCACTTACATAGGCGGGTGGGGTACACCATAGGTGGGAGGCGGGAGTCTGTTGAAAAGAAACCAGGAAATTCAATGGGAGCGCATGTGTGCACGAGCACTCACCCACGCCGCACCCACGCATTCTAGAGGGGCTCCACTGTGAGGCTGACCTCGTGAGGCTTTGGCCCTTGGACTCTCCCGTCCACCTCCCTTTTCATGTTAGCCTTCCTGGAACTTCCTGCCGTGTTCCCGGACCTCACCATGGTGACCTGCCCTCAACCCCTCCACAAGCAGCCCCACTAACGCTAAACTCCTGGCCTGATTTGCACCATCAGGAGAAGAGCTTAAGCCTGTGATCAGTAGTGACATCCTGGGGACAGGATGCAGGGCCAGGAACCTCACATCCGGGTGCTGGGGCCACTGTACTCCCCACTTGGTGACAGGTGGACCAGTTTCCCTCCCGGTCTCTAGGGAACCTGCCTCTTCCACCACTGGATAAATCCTGCTTCTTCCAGAATCTCTGCTGTCCCAAGAACAGCTGGAGCCACAGGTGCTGCCACGGCTGAGGAAAGCAATCCCGGTCAGCTGCCTTCTCCGCTCCAGGGTGGCCGTAGCCAGAAGCAGGACCAGACAAGGGCATGGCCTCTGCATTAAAGCCCAGATCCCAGGCAGGGTTGGAAAGGCTGGGCCTGGGACGTGGGGATGATGAGAAGACCCAGACTGCCCCCCACCCCAGCCCCAGCCCCAGGGCCAGGGAGCCGCCTATGTCTGCACATGGGTCAGCTGGATGTCGCCCCCCACTTCCAGTTTGTTGATGGCGGGCAGGTTCCTCAGGCGATGGTAATATTCAAACAGGTGCTGACCATCCACGGCCACCTTGAGGCAGTGCGTCACACAAGATCCACACCTGTCGGAGATCGTGCCGTTGCACTACACTTGGGAAGTCCTCCTCACACTGCAGCCTCCTGTCTCCCTCCCTCCTCCTTCTAGCAGCAGCGTCTCAGGTGGCAGGAGAAGGTGCAGTGCCAACTTCAGGCTCCAGACGTGCCCTGTGTGACAGCTGTGCATCTCCGCAACACAGCCAGGAGTCCACTCCGGACCAGGGCTTCCCAGCTTTAATGTGCGCGCCTCGTCTGGAGTCCTGTGAAAACGGAGACTCTGATCTCACAGGCTGGGCGGGGTGCAGGATGCTGCGTTTCCGACAAGCTCCCAGTTGCTGCTGGTGCCACTGCTCTGAGGACTACACTGGGGCCTGAGGAACTGGATTCTTGCTGGGCCGAGGAGGATGTGTTGGCATCACATGGACAGAGCTGGGCTGCCAGGCAGTGGCCCAGTGGCTGGCAGAACCCCACACATGGACACAGAGCCACTTTTCTCACACAAGCCCTAACCCCTAATGCCAGGGAGACCCACAGTGGAACACACACCCAGACAGTGCTTTGGATCGGCTTCTCCTGACACCCCTTCCCCAAGCCACCTCCTCCCACTAGGACGCCAGGTCTGAGGAGCCAGCTCTGGCCCTGCTGTGGCCCTCACAGGCTCTGCCCCAGCCTCTCTCCCATCTTGGAGGCCTGGGGCTGTTTCCTGGGTCCCCATTACCACCTTTCCTGTGTCCGAGACTCCTGCCCAAAAGGCTGGAGCCCCAGCCTGCTTTCTCCAACACCCTCTGGGAGGAGGTGTGAGGTCAGGACCCCTGCCCAAAGGGAGTCCATGCTCTCCCGTCCCACTCCCCTCAGCAGCACCCCTGCCCGATTCCACAGACTCCAACATGTCTCCAAATGAATTAAAGAAGCCACGGTCAACCCACATGAATGTGCCAACAAGCATTTTCATTTCTTTATTTTAAGGATACTGGGAAAGGAGCCAGTCCCCTGAAGAGAACACTCCGGTCAGTTGGTGGAGGCCAGTGGGATGCCATCAGGCCTGCTTTCCAGGAGGGGGTGAAGGGTTGGTGCAGGGTGCAAGGTGAGCGTGAGGTGAAAGGTCAGAGAGGAGGGGCTGAGGAGGCCACCTCCCACCAGGAGTAGACAGCTGGTGGCTTGGGACTGGGGTGGAGCCGCGTGGGGGATGGGAGGGGACTGAGCGTGGGGCTTCATCTTCACTGCCCACTCCTCCTGTCTCCCCAGCTGTGCCGCCTTGTTAGACCCCAAGAGCTGTTGATCTGGGTGTTGTGGACCACAGCATTCTCATCAAAACAGGGATTCAGGTGGAAGCTTGTGGTTCCCAGAGCACAGGTTGATGTGGAACCTGGGGTGGCGCCCATCTGGACCTTGTCCACTGAGTTCTGGGCCCCATTTCCTCCCTGTCATCCACAGCCTGCCCGAAGCCAGGGGAATGACTGGAATGACCTTGAAGGGCTCTCTCTTCCCAGAGGTCACTGGAGCCCTTGGCTTACCTCTGAGCACTGGGCAGGACAGTGCCCGACAGGATGACGGACTTGGATGGGTACAGCCCTCCCGGAATGGTGGTGACAAAAGGCATCAGCTTTGAGAAGGAGGGGCATGGGTCAGCCAGTGGCAGCCAGGGCAGCCCATCATGCAAAAGGGGGAGACTGTACCAGTTTCCATGAATCTGGGCTGTCAGCTGAGAGGAAGCCCGTGATATCTTTACTTCGTTCCATAAAAGCCAAAGGAAAACTTTCCAGTGCTCCTCAAATTAATGGGCTTAGATTAGTGTCACGAAAGGAACTTTGGGCTGGGCGCAGTGGCTCATGCCTGTAATCCCAGCACTCTGGGAGGCCAAGGTGGGCGGATCATGAAGTCAGGAGATTGAGACTATCCTGGCTAACACGGTGAAACCCGTCTCTACTGAAAAATACAAAAATTAGCCGGGCGCGGTGGTGGGCGCCTGTAGTCCCAGCTGCTTGGGAGGCTGAGGCAGGAGAATGGCGTGAACCCAGGAGGCGGAGCTTGCAGTGAGCTGAGATCGCACCTCTGCATGCCAGCCTGGGCGACAGAGCAAGACATTAAAAAAAAAAAAAGAACTTTGGCCAAACACAAAAGACTCGTGGGGTGAAAAGGGAGGGCTATGCAATGTGCTCACATTGACATGACAGTTTTAAGGTTGAAAGCTCCTCTCTACAGTCTTCTAATTCACTGGGATGCTTTGAAGCCCTTCAGCTTACCAAAGGACCGCTTTTCATTTTCAAGGCCAGTGGATACCCCGCAGTGGCTCTTCACCCCAGCCTGCCCACCACAACAGAACCTCCGCCTCCCTGAGAAACCACTTACATAGGCGGGGTGGGGGTACACCATAGGTGGGAGGGCGGGAGTCTGTTGAAAAGAAACCAGGAAATTCAATGGGAGAGCGCATGTGTGCACGAGCACTCACCCACGCGCACCCACGCATTCTAGAGGGGGCTCCACTGTGAGGCTGACCTCGTGAGGCTTTGGCCCTTGGACTCTCCCGTCCACCTCCCTTTTCATGTTAGCCTTCCTGGAACTTCCTGCCGTGTTCCCGGACCTCACCATGGTGACCTGCCCCTCAACCCCTCCACAAGCAGCCCCACTAACGCTAAACTCCTGGCCTGATTTGCACCATCAGGAGAAGAGCTTAAGCCTGTGATCAGTAGTGACATCCTGGGGACGCAGGATGCAGGGCCAGGAACCTCACATCCGGGTGCTGGGGCCACTGTACTCCCCACTTGGTGACAGGTGGACCAGTTTCCCTCCCGGTCTCTAGGGAACCTGCCTCTTCCACCACTGGATAAATCCTGCTTCTTCCAGAATCTCTGCTGTCCCAAGAACAGCTTTAGCCACATGTCACCTGAGCCAAGAACTCAGCCCCAGATGTCCCCATCCTCCTTGCTAAACCGCTTTCTTTCTGACTCTAGGGCTCTAGGGAGTTTAGTTCTTGGTGAAGGAGGACACTGTGCAGCTGTGAACTGGCCAGAACTTGTAGACTTACAGAGAACATCTGTCCAGGGGCGCTCTGCACCGTGTGGATGACTGTCTGGGTCTGGAAGAAAGAAACCAGGTCTCACTCAGGCTCTCCCATGTGAAGACCACCAGCTCCCACCAGAGGGCGCCACACGGCAGGCACCTCCAGGGGGTGTAATCAGCCCAATGGCCCCACAGACCCCACAGAGGGTGGGTCCAGGTGTTTCTTCTCTCAAGGGGATGAGGGAGGGCAAAGGTTAGAACCCTGGAGAAGACAGATGGGGACACTGGTGGCTCTGGCCCGTCTTTCCTCTCAGGGAAACGTCTCTCAACCCTGCCTCCTCCATGAGCCCAGAAGAAGAGCCAAAATCAAGAGGATCCAAAAAGAAAGCAAGAGACTTACAATGGGAGCCGGGTTGGCAGGCCGCACGCCGGGAGGCTGGAGGGTGAGGAGAGTCAGAACGGTGGTTATCGCGGGCACCACAGAACGGGAAGAGACGATGGCAGAACTCCAGGAGGCTCTTGTGCTCAGGAATGCTTCCCAGGGCCGGGCGCGGTGGCTCACACCTGTAATCCCAGCACTTTGGGAGGCCGAGGTGGGCAGATCGTGAGGTCAGGAGATCGAGACCATCCTGGCTAACACGGTGAAACTCTGTCTCTACTAAATAAATGGTGGGCAAAACTGTTTCAGATACTAGCACGAGGAGGCCTTTGGGGTTGGGGGTAGGGCTTACTGTATCCAGCACACTTTCTATCCTCCCAGCGCCAGGACCAGGGCCGAGTTGGGCTGGAGCCCCAGCCTGCTTTCTCCAACACCCTCTGGGAGGAGGTGTGAGGTCAGGACCCCTGCCCAAAGGGAGTCCATGCTCTCCCGTCCCACTCCCCTCAGCAGCACCCCTGCCCGATTCCACAGACTCCAACATGTCTCCAAATGAATTAAAGAAGCCACGGTCAACCCACATGAATGTGCCAACAAGCATTTTCATTTCTTTATTTTAAGGACACTGGGAAAGGAGCCAGTCCCCTGAAGAGAACACTCCGGTCAGTTGGTGGAGGCCAGTGGGATGCCATCAGGCCTGCTTTCCAGGAGGGGGTGAAGGGTTGGTGCAGGGTGCAAGGTGAGCGTGAGGTGAAAGGTCAGAGAGGAGGGGCTGAGGAGGCCACCTCCCACCAGGAGTAGACAGCTGGTGGCTTGGGACTGGGGTGGAGCCGCGTGGGGGATGGGAGGGGACTGAGCGTGGGGCTTCATCTTCACTGCCCACTCCTCCCTCTCCCTGGCTGTGCCCGCCTCCTGGGATGGTAGGATTTGGGCAGCTGGAGCCACAGGTGCTGCCACGGCTGAGGAAAGCAATCCCGGTCAGCTGCCTTCTCCGTTCCAGGGTGGCCGTAGCCAGAAGCAGGACCAGACAAGGGCATGGCCTCTGCATTAAAGCCCAGATCCCAGGCAGGGTTGGAAAGGCTGGGCCTGGGACGTGGGGATGATGAGAAGACCCAGACTGCCCCCCACCCCAGCCCCAGCCCCAGGGCCAGGGAGCCGCCTATGTCTGCACATGGGTCAGCTGGATGTCGCCCCCCACTTCCAGTTTGTTGATGGCGGGCAGGTTCCTCAGGCGATGGTAATATTCAAACAGGTGCTGACCATCCACGGCCACCTTGAGGCAGTGCGCGTCACACAAGATCCACACCTGTGCGGAGATCGTGCCGTTTGCACTACACTTGGGAAGTCCTCCACTCACACTGCAGCCTCCTGTCTCCCTCCCTCCTTCCCTCCCTCCCTCCTTCTCTCCTCAGACGTTAATAAGCCCCTCACCTGCGCTCCATCCCCACTGAGCGACGACGCTTCACTAAACAGGCTGTGCGTGCTCCTTCCCTTGTACTGTTCCCTGGCCTACAATACTGTTCCCACCCCATCAGGGACGGGAGCGCTGGCCTGTGCTGTCTGCATCCCTCGGGCCCAGCACACAGGAGTGCTCCGGACCTGGGATCCTGCAGCATCAGCCTCCTAACTTGTCTTTTCCACCCCAATGCCTTCTCCATGAGGCAGTCAGGGTACAAATGTTAAAACCTCCTTCCCTTCGCAATAGCTAACACTCCTATCACACACGCCGTGTGCCAGGCACTGTCCTACGCACGCTACAGATACTGTCTCATTCCATTCTTACAACTCTGGGAAATTCATGATTTTTAGCTCCGTTTTGCAGATGAGGAAACTGAAGCATAGAATAGTTAAGTCACTTGCCTGAGGTCACACAGCTGTCCACAAATCAAAGAATGTTGCTCCTGGCTTGAAACACTCCTGTGTGGCTTTTCACTGTGTTAAAATCCAAGCTCCTTTCCATGGCTGCAAAGCCCTACATCAGCCATTTTCAACTCTGATTGCAGAGTATGATCACTTAAGGCATATTTTTAAAATGCGAATGCCCAGCTGACCGCCTCGTTGGCCTGGGCTGGGGCCCCAGCACTGATATTTCCTTTGTAAGCTCCCTGGGTGGTTTGAATGTGTAGTCAGGGCAGAGCACGCCTGCCTGCTGTTCCTGGACAGGCCACGCCCGTGCCTCTGCACGTTGGCCCTCGCTGCCCCTCCCAGGCTCGCACTATCTCATCGCTCTGTTTTGCTTTGTGCGTGGCACAGTCGTTATCTGTGACAATCTGTCCATGCTTTAGTTTCCTTGTTCCTTCCCACCTAAATTGTAAACTCCCTGGAGGCAGGACCCGGTCTGCCTGCTTCATGACTGCGCCCCAGCACGCGGGCTGCTTCCTGCACAAAGCGGGCCACAGGAAAATCATTGTTGAATGAATAAGTGAAGAAATGAAAAACACCTCCTTCTTGGATCTGATTTGACACTTACTGGCTGTGTGACCGCAAGCAAGTAACCTGCACTTGTGAGTTTCTTTCCTCACCTGAAAAAGCAGATTCCAACACTTCCTTCATGTGGGATAGTAATAATAATAATAATAATAATTTGTTGGCCACCTTCTCTTCTTCTGGGTCCTCATCCCAGAGGCATCAGCCCCCATCCTGTTCAAGGCACCCCAGACCTCCTTTCCCCCTCCCCCTGTGCACCCATAGGAGCCTCTCCGAGCTCCAGACTGCGGTGCCTCACCGAGAAGCTCTGGCCTCGGACGAAGGGCATTTTTCGGGGCAGACTTCGCTCCTCAGACCCCCAACAGTTGTTGATCTGGGTGTTGCGGACCACAGCGTTCTCATCAAAACGGGGGTTCAGGTGGAAGGCGATGTGGCTCCCAGAGCACAGGTTGATGTGGAACCTGGGGTGGGCGGCCCACCTGAAGCTTTGTCCTCTGAGTTCTGAGCCCCATTTCCTCCCTGTCATCTGCAGCCTGCCCGAAGCCAGGGGAATGGCTGGAATGACCTTGAAGGGCTCTCTCTTCCCAGAGGTCACTGGAGACCTTGGCTTACCTCTGAGCACTGGGCAGGACAGTGCCCGATAGGATGATGGACTTGGATGGATACAGTCCTCCCGGAATGGTGGTGACAAAAGGCATTGGCTGTGGGAAGGAGGGGACAGAGCAGCCAGTGACAGCCAGGGCAGCCGCCACGGAAGGGGAAGACTGTACCAGTTCCCATGAATCTGGGCTGTCAGCTGAGAAGAAGCCCGTGATAGCTTTACTTGGTTCCGTAAAAGCCAAAGGAGGCCGGGCGCGGTGGCTCACGCCTGTAATCCCAGCACTTTGGGAGGCCGAGGCGGGCGGATCACAAGGTCAGGAGATCGAGACCACAGTGAAACCCCGTCTCTACTAAAAATACAAAAAATTAGCTGGGCGCGGTGGCGGGTGCCTGTAGTCCCAGCTACTTGGGAGGCTGAGGCAGGAGAATGGCAGGAATCCGGGAGGCGGAGCTTGCTGTGAGCCGAGATCGCGCCACTGCACTACAGCTAGGGGGACAGAGCAAGACTCCGTCTCAAAAAAAAAAAAAAAAAAGCCAAAGGAAAACTTTCCAGTGCTCCTCAAATTCATGGGCTTAGATTAGTGTCATGAAAGGAACTTTGGCCAAACACAAAAAGACTCATGGGGTGAAAAGGGAGGGCCATGCAATGTGCTCACAATGACATGACAGTTTTAAGGTTGAAAACTCCTCTCCACAGTCTTCTACTTCACTGGGATGCTTTGAAGCCCTTCAGCTTACCAAAGGACCGCTTTTCATTTTTCAAGGTTAGGGAATCCCCCTGCAGCGGCTCTTCACCCCCAGCCTGCCCACCACAAACAGAACCTCTGCCCTCCCTGAGAAACCACTTACATAGGCGGGGTGGGGGTACACCATAGGTGGGAGGGCGGGAGTCTGTTGAAAAGAAACCAGGAAATTCAATGGGAGAGCGCATGTGTGCACGAGCACTCACCCACGCGCACCCACGCATTCTAGAGGGGGCTCCACTGTGAGGCTGACCTCGTGAGGCTTTGGCCCTTGGACTCTTCCGTCCACCTCGCTTTTCATGTTAGCCTTCCTGGAACTTCCTGCCGTGTTCCCGGACCCCACCATGGACACCTGCACCTCAACCCCTCCACAGGCAGCCCCACTAATTCTAAGCCTCCCGCCTGATTTGCACCATCAGGAGAACAGCTTAAGCCTGTGTTCAGTAGTGACATCCCGGGGACCCAGGATGCAGGGCCAGGAACCTCACATCCGGGTGCTGGGGCCACTGTACTCCCCACTTGGTGACAGGTGGACCAGTTTCCCTCCCGGTCTCTAGGGAACCTGCCTCTTCCACCACTGGATAAATCCTGCTTCTTCCAGAATCTCTGCTGTCCCAAGAACAGCTTTAGCCACATGTCACCTGAGCCAAGGACTCAGCCCCAGATGTCCCCATCCTCCTTGCTAAACCGCTTTCTTCCTGGCTCTAGGGCTCTAATAATAATAATAATAATAATAATAATAATAATAATAATAATAATAATAATAATAATAATAATAATAATAATAATAATAATAATAATAATAATAATAATAATAATAATAATAATAATAATAATAATAATAATAATAATAATAATAATAATAATAATAATAATAATAATAATAATAATAATAATAATAATAATAATAATAATAATAATAATAATAATAATAATAATAATAATAATAATAATAATAATAATAATAATAATAATAATAATAATAATAATAATAATAATAATAATAATAATAATAATAATAATAATAATAATAATAATAATAATAATAATAATAATAATAATAATAATAATAATAATAATAATAATAATAATAATAATAATAATAATAATAATAATAATAATAATAATAATAATAATAATAATAATAATAATAATAATAATAATAATAATAATAATAATAATAATAATAATAATAATAATAATAATAATAATAATAATAATAATAATAATAATAATAATAATAATAATAATAATAATAATAATAATAATAATAATAATAATAATAATAATAATAATAATAATAATAATAATAATAATAATAATAATAATAATAATAATAATAATAATAATAATAATAATAATAATAATAATAATAATAATAATAATAATAATAATAATAATAATAATAATAATAATAATAATAATAATAATAATAATAATAATAATAATAATAATAATAATAATAATAATAATAATAATAATAATAATAATAATAATAATAATAATAATAATAATAATAATAATAATAATAATAATAATAATAATAATAATAATAATAATAATAATAATAATAATAATAATAATAATAATAATAATAATAATAATAATAATAATAATAATAATAATAATAATAATAATAATAATAATAATAATAATAATAATAATAATAATAATAATAATAATAATAATAATAATAATAATAATAATAATAATAATAATAATAATAATAATAATAATAATAATAATAATAATAATAATAATAATAATAATAATAATAATAATAATAATAATAATAATAATAATAATAATAATAATAATAATAATAATAATAATAATAATAATAATAATAATAATAATAATAATAATAATAATAATAATAATAATAATAATTTGTTGGCCACCTTCTCTTCTTCTGGGTCCTCATCCCAGAGGCATCAGCCCCATCCTGTTCAAGGCACCCCAGATCCCTGTGCACCCATAGGAGCCTCTCCGAGCTCCAGACTGCGGTGCCTCACCGAGAAGCTCTGGCCTCGGACGAAGGGCATTTTTCGGGGCAGACTTCGCTCCTCAGACCCCCAACAGTTGTTGATCTGGGTGTTGCGGACCACAGCGTTCTCATCAAAACGGGGGTTCAGGTGGAAGGCGATGTGGCTCCCAGAGCACAGGTTGATGTGGAACCTGGGGTGGGCGGCCCACCTGAAGCTTTGTCCTCTGAGTTCTGAGCCCCATTTCCTCCCTGTCATCTGCAGCCTGCCCGAAGCCAGGGGAATGGCTGGAATGACCTTGAAGGGCTCTCTCTTCCCAGAGGTCACTGGAGACCTTGGCTTACCTCTGAGCACTGGGCAGGACAGTGCCCGATAGGATGATGGACTTGGATGGATACAGTCCTCCCGGAATGGTGGTGACAAAAGGCATTGGCTGTGGGAAGGAGGGGGACAGAGCAGCCAGTGACAGCCAGGGCAGCCGCCACACGGAAGGGGAAGACTGTACCAGTTCCCATGAATCTGGGCTGTCAGCTGAGAAGAAGCCCGTGATAGCTTTACTTGGTTCCGTAAAAGCCAAAGGAGGCCGGGCGCGGTGGCTCACGCCTGTAATCCCAGCACTTTGGGAGGCCGAGGCGGGCGGATCACAAGGTCAGGAGATCGAGACCACAGTGAAACCCCGTCTCTACTAAAAATACAAAAAATTAGCTGGGCGCGGTGGCGGGTGCCTGTAGTCCCAGCTACTTGGGAGGCTGAGGCAGGAGAATGGCAGGAATCCGGGAGGCGGAGCTTGCTGTGAGCCGAGATCGCGCCACTGCACTACAGCTAGGGGGACAGAGCAAGACTCGTCTCAAAAAAAAAAAAAAAAAAGAAAAAGAAATGCCTCCCCAGACACACCACCTCCCTCTTGCTCCCAAGCAAGCCTTCCTGAGCCTGTGGCACCCAGATTTTACCCCCAGGTGCACAGGGCTTTGGGGTTGGGGGTAGGGTATCCCCATTTGTTCCTCTCAAGAGAGAGGAGGCTGGGTTTGATAGAGACCCCACCACGGTCACCTGCCCCTCAACCTCTCCACAGGCAGCCCCACTAACGCTAAACTCCCGGCCTGATTTGCACCATCAGGAGAAGAGCTTAAGCCTGTGATCAGGAGTGACATCCGGGGAACGCAGGATGCAGGGCCAGGAACCTCACATCCGGGTATTGGGGCCACTGCACTCCCCACTTGGTGACAGGTGGACCAGTTTCCCTCCCGGTCTCTAGGGAACCTGCCTCTTCCACCACTGGATAAATCCTGCTTCTTGCAGAATCTCTGCTGTCCCAAGAACAGCTTTAGCCACATGTCACCTGAGCCAAGGACTCAGCCCCAGATGTCCCCATCCTCCTTGCTAAACCGCTTTCTTCCTGGCTCTAGGGCTCTAGGGAGTTTAGCTCTTGGTGAAGGAGGACACTGTGCAGCTGTGAACTGGCCAGAACTTGTAGACTTACAGAGAACATCTGTCCAGGGGCGCTCTGCACCGTGTGGATGACTGTCTGGGTCTGGAAGAAAGAAACCAGGTCTCACTCAGGCTCTCCCATGTGAAGACCACCAGCTCCCACCAGAGGGCGCCACACGGCAGGCACCTCCAGGGGTGTAATCAGCCCAATGGCCCCACAGACCCCACAGAGGGTGGGTCCAGGTGTTTCTTCTCTCAAGGGGATGAGGGAGGGCAAAGGTTAGAACCCTGGAGAAGACAGATGGGGACACTGGTGGCTCTGGCCCGTCTTTCCTCTCAGGGAAATGTCTCTCAACCCTGCCTCCTCCATGAGCCCAGAAGAAGAGCCAAAATCAAGAGGATCCAAAAAGAAAACAGGAGACTTACAATGGGAGCCGGGTTGGCAGGCCGCACGCCGGGAGGCTGGAGGGGTGAGGAGAGTCAGAACAGTGGTTATCGCGGGCACCACAGAACGGGAAGAGACGATGGCAGAACTCCAGGGAGGCTCTTGTGCTCAGAAATGCCTCCCCAGACACACCACCTCCCTCTTGCTCCCAAGCAAGCCTTCCTGAGCCTGTGGCACCCAGATTTTTACCCCCAGGTGCACAGGGCTTTGGGGTTGGGGGGTAGGGTATCCCCATTTGTTCCTCTCAAGAGAGAGGAGGCTGGGTTTGATAGAGACCTCACTGCTTTCTGTAGCTCCCACAGCCAAGAGCGTTACTCCCAGGGCCATATTTCACCCGTAAGGTGAGAAGTGGTATTTGTTGAAGGCCTACTGTGGGTCGATTCCTGGGCTTCAGTGCTTTCCAGTGAGGGAAGCAGCCTCAGCTCCTGTGTCCCTGGTGAGACAATGAGGCTCAGAAAGATTAAGCAACTTGCCCAAGCTCGCCCAGGTGGCAGGGACCAAATCCAAAACGGCAGCCAGTTCTGTGTGACTGTATCCAGCACACTTTCTATCCTCCCCAGCGCCAGGACCAGGGCCGAAGTTGGGCTGCCCTGCAAAAGTTCCCCGGGGCTCGACCAGTCCTGAAGTCAGCGTGGCAGGAGGCAGGTGCCCTGTCTGTACCGTAATGGGCCATAGGAAGACTGTGTAGACCAAGCGCCCCTCCTCCCAGTCCCCACTGCTTGAGTGGCCAGAGGAAGGGCTGCTCGCCTCCTTGTCCTGGATCCTGCCCCACACAGTAGACTGTTCTTGCCCCGGCTGGTATCCCATTCTCCCTGGCTGTGCGAACCACATTCCACATTTATTCATTCACTGAGCCCCTACTGAGTGCCAGGCACTGTGCAAATGAACAAGCCACGGTCCTAGCCCTCTGGGGCCTCATGGGCATAGGGAGATGGGGTGGAGTGACAGACACAGACACGGAAACACAGTTACAATGGGGTGCTGTGAACTGGCATGGCACAGATATGTACAGACTCCATGGGGACATGGCGGGAGCGTCCAACAATATTCTGGGCAGGGAGGACTCCCAGAGGAGAGACACTTAGGCAGAGCACGGAAGGGCAATTAGGCATGTGCTGGGGGCAGGCTGGCAGAGGGTGCGTCCGGGGCCAGGGACAGCATATGCAAAAGCATGGTGGCCCGAGAAGGCCTCGCGTGAGCCGTGGAGGCTGCGTGAGCTTCGTGGGGTGGGGGTGAGGCAGGGAGGTTGATTGGGGCCAGACTCGGGAGGAACCTGTATGCCCTGCTGGGGAATTTGGGCTGTATTTGAAGGCTTGGGGCCTTTAAGATTTTTTTTTTTTTTTTAAATTTATTTATTATTATTAAACTTCAAGTTGTAGGGTACAGTGCACAATGTGCAGGTTTGCTACATATGCATACTTGTGCCATGTTGGTGTGCTGCACCCATCAACCCGTCATTTACATAAGGTATAACTCCCAATGCAATCCCTCCCCCTCCCCTCCCATGATAGGCCCGGTGTGTGATGTTCCCTTCCCGAGTCCAAGTGATCTCATTGTTCAGTTCCGCCTGAGTGAGAACATGCGGTGTTTGGTTTTCTGTTCTTGTGATAGTTTGCTAAGAATGATGGTTTCCAGCTGCATCCATGTCCCTACAAGGCAAACTCATCCTTTTTATGGCTGCATAGTATTCCATGGTGTATATGTGCCACATTTTCTTAATCCAATCTGTCACTGATGGACATTTGGGTTGATTCCAAGTCTTTGCTATTGTGAATAGTGCTGCAATAAACATCGTGTGCATGTGTCTTTATAGCAGCATAATTTATAATCCTTTGGGTATATACCTAGTAATGGGATGGCTGGGTCATATGGTACATCTAGTTCTAGATCCTTGAGGAATCCGCCTTTAAGATTTTTTTTTTTTTTTGAGATTGAGTATCAATCTGTCGCCCAGGCTGGAGCACAGTGGTTCAAGCGATTCTTGTGCCTCAGCCTCCCGAGTAGCTGAGATTACAGGTGCCCACCACCATGCCCAGCTAATTTTTGGATTTTTAGTAGAGACGGGGTTTCACCATGGTCTCGATCTCCTGACCTTGTGATCCGCCCGCCTCGGCCTCCCAAAGTGCTGGGATTACAGGCGTGAGCCACCGTGCCCGGCCGCCTTTAAGATTTTTTTTTTTTTTTTTAAATTTATTTATTATTATTAAACTTCAAGTTGTAGGGTACATGTGCACAATGTGCAGGTTTGCTACATATGCATACTTGTGCCATGTTGGTGTGCTGCACCCATCAACCCGTCATTTACATAAGGTATAACTCCCAATGCAATCCCTCCCCCTCCCCTCCCATGATAGGCCCGGTGTGTGATGTTCCCTTCCCGAGTCCAAGTGATCTCATTGTTCAGTTCCGCCTATGAGTGAGAACATGCGGTGTTTGGTTTTCTGTTCTTGTGATAGTTTGCTAAGAATGATGGTTTCCAGCTGCATCCATGTCCCTACAAGGACTAAACTCATCCTTTTTATGGCTGCATAGTATTCCATGGTGTATATGTGCCACATTTTCTTAATCCAATCTGTCACTGATGGACATTTGGGTTGATTCCAAGTCTTTGCTATTGTGAATAGTGCTGCAATAAACATCGTGTGCATGTGTCTTTATAGCAGCATAATTTATAATCCTTTGGGTATATACCTAGTAATGGGATGGCTGGGTTTGATAGAGACCTCACTGCTTTCTGTAGCTCCCACAGCCAAGGCGTTACTCCCAGGGCCATATTTCACCCGTAAGGTGAGAAGGGGTATTTGTTGAAGGCCTACTGTGGGTCGATTCCTGGGCTTCACTGCTTTCCAGTGAGGAAGCAGCCTCAGCTCCTGTGTCCCTGGTGAGGCAATGAGGCTCAGAAAGATTAAGCAACTTGCCCAAGCTCGCCCAGGTGGAAGGGACCAAATCCAAAAGGCAGCCAGTTCTGTGTGACTGTATCCAGCACACTTTCTATCCTCCCCAGCGCCAGGACCAGGGCCGAGTTGGGCTGCCCTGCAAAAGTTCCCGGGCTCGACCAGTCCTGAAGTCAGCGTGGCAGGAGGCAGGTGCCCTGTCTGTACCGTAATGGGCCATAGGAAGACTGTGTAGACAAGCGCCTCCTCCCAGTCCCCACTGCTTGAGTGGCCAGAGGAAGGGCTGCTCGCCTCCTTATCCTGGATCCTGCCCCACCCAGTAGACTGTTCTTGCCCCGGCTGGTATCCCATTCTCCCTGGCTGTGCGAACCACATTCCACATTCATTCATTCACTGAGCCCCTACTGAGTGCCAGGCACTGTGCAAATGAACAAGCCACGGTCCGAGCCCTCTGGGGCCTCATGGGCATAGGGAGATGGGGTGAAGTGACAGACACAGACACGGAAACACAGTTACAATGGGGTGCTGTGAACTGGCATGGCACAGATATGTACAGACTCCATGGGGACATGGCGGGAGCGTCCAACAATATTCTGGGCAGGGAGGACTCCCAGAGGAGAGACACTTAGGCAGAGCACGGAAGGGCAATTAGGCGTGTGCTGGGGGCAGGCTGGCAGAGGGTGCATCCGGGGCCAGGGACAGCATATGCAAAAGCATGGTGGCCCGAGCGGGCCCTGAGTGAGCTGCAGAGGCTGCGTGAGCTTCGTGGGGTGGGGGTGAGGCAGGAGGTTGATTGGGGCCAGACTCGGGAGGAACCTGTATGCCCTGCTGGGGAATTTGGCTGTATTTGAAGGCTTGGGGCCTTTAAGATTTTTTTTTTTTTTTAATTTATTTATTATTATTAAACTTCAAGTTGTAGGGTACATGTGCACAATGTGCAGGTTTGCTACATATGCATACTTGTGCCATGTTGGTGTGCTGCACCCATCAACCCGTCATTTACATAAGGTATAACTCCCAATGCAATCCCTCCCCCTCCCCTCCCATGATAGGCCCGGTGTGTGATGTTCCCTTCCCGAGTCCAAGTGATCTCATTGTTCAGTTCCGCCTATGAGTGAGAACATGCGGTGTTTGGTTTTCTGTTCTTGTGATAGTTTGCTAAGAATGATGGTTTCCAGCTGCATCCATGTCCCTACAAAGGACTAAACTCATCCTTTTTATGGCTGCATAGTATTCCATGGTGTATATGTGCCACATTTTCTTAATCCAATCTGTCACTGATGGACATTTGGGTTGATTCCAAGTCTTTGCTATTGTGAATAGTGCTGCAATAAACATCGTGTGCATGTGTCTTTATAGCAGCATAATTTATAATCCTTTGGGTATATACCTAGTAATGGGATGGCTGGGTCATATGGTACATCTAGTTCTAGATCCTTGAGGAATCCGCCTTTAAGATTTTTTTTTTTTTTTGAGATTGAGTATCAATCTGTCGCCCAGGCTGGAGCACAGTGGTTCAAGCGATTCTTGTGCCTCAGCCTCCCGAGTAGCTGAGATTACAGGTGCCCACCACCATGCCCAGCTAATTTTTGGATTTTTAGTAGAGACGGGGTTTCACCATGGTCTCGATCTCCTGACCTTGTGATCCGCCCGCCTCGGCCTCCCAAAGTGCTGGGATTACAGGCATGAGCCACCGTGCCCGGCCGCCTTTAAGATTTTTTTTTTTTTTTTTAATTTATTTATTATTATTAAACTTCAAGTTGTAGGGTACATGTGCACAATGTGCAGGTTTGCTACATATGCATACTTGTGCCATGTTGGTGTGCTGCACCCATCAACCCGTCATTTACATAAGGTATAACTCCCAATGCAATCCCTCCCCCTCCCCTCCCATGATAGGCCCGGTGTGTGATGTTCCCTTCCCGAGTCCAAGTGATCTCATTGTTCAGTTCCGCCTATGAGTGAGAACATGCGGTGTTTGGTTTTCTGTTCTTGTGATAGTTTGCTAAGAATGATGGTTTCCAGCTGCATCCATGTCCCTACAAAGGACGCAAACTCATCCTTTTTATGGCTGCATAGTATTCCATGGTGTATATGTGCCACATTTTCTTAATCCAATCTGTCACTGATGGACATTTGGGTTGATTCCAAGTCTTTGCTATTGTGAATAGTGCTGCAATAAACATCGTGTGCATGTGTCTTTATAGCAGCATAATTTATAATCCTTTGGGTATATACCTAGTAATGGGATGGCTGGGTCATATGGTACATCTAGTTCTAGATCCTTGAGGAATCCGCCTTTAAGATTTTTAAGCAGGGAGAGGGTGTGATCAGATTTGCTTATAAGAAGGTCACTGGGGCAGTGGTTGGGTGTGGGGGGTGGGGAACTGGACCCCTGTCGTCATGGTGAGGAATCCCAGAGGCCTGGGCCACGGTGGTGACTTTGGGAGGGAGATACATTGGTGCCTTGGAGAGACATAAAGAAGGGGAGTGAAGAATCCAGGGTGACTCCCAGGTCCCCAGCTCTGGGTGCCCAGCGGACAGAGACAGGGAACTCTTGAGTGGGCACAATGGGGCTGTAGGCCCTGGTGTCCTCCTGGCTGGGGTCGGCCTCTCAGACCCTCGGTCCTTCCTGCTGTCTGCTCAGCCACCCGGGGCCTCTGTGTTGAACTCACTTTTTGTCTGCGCCCCCTGGGCCTGGGTGGGAAACAGACAGGCTGGGAGAACGGCACCATGGAGAAGGCGGGCTGAACAGGGACTGTGCGGGGGTTCTGTTAAAACAAAAGGCACCGGCCGGTGAGGAAAAGCATTAATAGAGCCAAGGAGAAGCTGAAAGGCAGAGGCAGGGGCAAGAGGGAGAGATCAGGAAGGCAGGGGATGTGGCAAGGGGTTAGGGCCACGCCAAGGCGGGAGGGAAAGGGCCAGGCTCCAGTGAGCAGCACAGAGGGCAGTCTCCTCCAGCTCTTCCTTCCCTTCCACCTGCAGGAAGAGTCAGGAAGGAGGAATGAGAGATGAGGACCAAAGGGTGAGGAGCCCAGATTTGCTGAGGGCCTACTGTGCACTTCGCTCATCTCAGGGAGCTCCCTCGAATGCCAAAAGGGTAACAGCAGCTCCCATCCAGCTGCTGGTGCCCTGTGGGAATGTGGGCCCAGCATACCCTCATCTTCCCGTTTTTCATGTGGTATTGGTATCTCCTGACCTTCTTTAGTTTTATTTATTTTATTTTGTTATTCAAACGAGAAGTTTTTAGAGATGGGGTCTTGCTGTGTTGCCCAGGCAGAACTCTAATTCCTGGGCTCCAGCGATTCTCCTGCCTCAGCCTCTTGGGTAGCCAGGATTGCAGACCTCCACCACTGTACCCGGCTCTCCTGACCTTTCAGATGTTGGCAACACATTCAAAGTCTTTAAAACACACAGGTCAAACAGACCCTGGTGTGGGCCCAGGGGGCCATTGTGTGACCTCTGATATCTGTCTCCTCACTGAACCACACAACCACCCACGGGGGGCAGGCAATGACCATGCTCATTCTACAGATGAGGAAACCGAGGCTGAGAGAGGCAAAGTCGCTTGTCTAAGATCCCGCAGAGGATGAATGGCAGAGCTGGGAATTTGAACTGGATTCAGTTTAGTTCCTGAGCCTGGGCTCTTTCTAGAACAACATGGCCTCCTAACCAGGATGGAAATTGAGGGATGAAGAGAAAGGGGCAGCCGAGGAGTCTGGGAGACCAAGGCAGATGTTCTGGACAGAGACAGTGACACAGAAGGAGGGGCAGAGTGACAGAGGAGAAGGGGCGGGCAGGCACTGGGACAGGGAAGCAGAGGTTGTCCCCAGAGTCACCTGGGTAGGAGATTGGCTTGGGTCCAGCCAGCAGGGCCTAGGCACAGCCGCTGGGCCCTGCATCCCAGCCCGGGACCGTGCCCGGTGGACAGTCTGACCTGGAAGCTGATGTAGGACAGCTGCACAGAGCCATTGATGGAGATGGTGTCCACACGGTGGAAGCCAGCTGCTGGTGCCCTGTGGGAATGTGGGCCCAGCATACCCTCATCTTCCCGTTTTCATGTGGTATTGGTATCTCCTGACCTTCTTTAGTTTTATTTATTTTATTTTGTTATTCAAACTAGAAGTTTTTAGAGATGGGGTCTTGCTGTGTTGCCCAGGCAGAACTCTAATTCCTGGGCTCCAGCGATTCTCCCACCTCAGCCTCTTGGGTAGCCAGGATTGCAGACCTCCACCACTGTACCCGGCTCTCCTGACCTTTCAGATGTTGGCAACACATTCAAAGTCTTTAAAACACACAGGTCAAACAGACCCTGGTGTGGGCCCAGGGGGCCATTGTGTGACCTCTGATATCTGTCTCCTCACTGAACCACACAACCACCCATGGGGGGCAGGCAATGACCATGCTCATTCTACAGATGAGGAAACCGAGGCTGAGAGAGGCAAAGTCGCTTGTCTAAGATCCCACAGAGGATGAATGGCAGAGCTGGGAATTTGAACTGGATTCAGTTTAGTTCCTGAGCCTGGGCTCTTTCTAGAACAACATGGCCTCCTAACCAGGATGGAAATTGAGGGATGAAGAGAAAGGGGCAGCCGAGGAGTCTGGGAGACCAAGGCAGATGTTCTGGACAGAGACAGTGACACAGAAGGAGGGGCAGAGTGACAGAGGAGAAGGGGCGGGCAGGCACTGGGACAGGGAAGCAGAGGTTGTCCCCAGAGTCACCTGGGTAGGAGATTGGCTTGGGTCCAGCCAGCAGGGCCTAGGCACAGCCGCTGGGCCCTGCATCCCAGCCCGGGACCGTGCCCGGTGGACAGTCTGACCTGGAAGCTGATGTAGGACAGCTGCACAGAGCCATTGATGGAGATGGTGTCCACACGGTGGAAGCCAGCTGCTGGTGCCCTGTGGGAATGTGGGCCCAGCATACCCTCATCTTCCCGTTTTCATGGTATTGGTATCTCCTGACCTTCTTTAGTTTTATTTATTTTATTTTGTTATTCAAACTAGAAGTTTTTAGAGATGGGGTCTTGCTGTGTTGCCCAGGCAGAACTCTAATTCCTGGGCTCCAGCGATTCTCCTGCCTCAGCCTCTTGGGTAGCCAGGATTGCAGACCTCCACCACTGTACCCGGCTCTCCTGACCTTTCAGATGTTGGCAACACATTCAAAGTCTTTAAAACACACAGGTCAAACAGACCTGGTGTGGGCCCAGGGGCCATTGTGTGACCTCTGATATCTGTCTCCTCACTGAACCACACAACCACCCATGGGGGGCAGGCAATGACCATGCTCATTCTACAGATGAGGAAACCGAGGCTGAGAGAGGCAAAGTCGCTTGTCTAAGATCCCACAGAGGATGAATGGCAGAGCTGGGAATTTGAACTGGATTCAGTTTAGTTCCTGAGCCTGGGCTCTTTCTAGAACAACATGGCCTCCTAACCAGGGTGGAAATCGAGGGATGAGGAGAAAGGGGCAGCTGAGGAGTCTGGGAGACCAAGGCAGATGTTCTGGACAGAGACAGTGACACAGAAGGAGGGGCAGAGTGACAGAGGAGAAGGGGCGGGCAGGCACTGGGACAGGGAAGCAGAGGTTGTCCCCAGAGTCACCTGGGTAGGAGATTGGCTTGGGTCCAGCCAGCAGGGCCTAGGCACAGCCCGCTGGGCCCTGCATCCCAGCCCCGGGGACCGGTGCCCGGTGGACAGTCTGACCTGGAAGCTGATGTAGGACAGCTGCACAGAACCATTGATGGAGATGGTGTCCACACGGTGGAAGGGCACGCGGTGGAAGTACTGCACGAAGAGGCTCCCGTTCACCATCACCTGCCAGAGGAGAGCACGTGTTTCGGGGCAGGCACCCCAGACCGGGATGGGGAACCCCCCTGCGTTCCTGGACCCTCCTTCTAGAAAATGAAGACCTGAGTCTGGGCCTCACTGTGGGGCCAGTTACAGGAACGTGTGTGACCCGAAGGGCATCAACCCGAGTCTCTACTGGGCTGCAGTGGTTGGCTTTTCGTTCTTCTGGTCGTTGACTGCAGTAGGTTTGTCTTTCTAGTCTTAGCTCACCTGGGGCTTCATTTATTTATTATTTATCCTTCAACTTTTTCTTTTTTTTTTTTGAGATTGAGTATCAATCTGTCGCCCAGGCTGGAGCACAGTGGTTCAAGCGATTCTTGTGCCTCAGCCTCCCGAGTAGCTGAGATTACAGGTGCCCACCACCATGCCCAGCTAATTTTTGGATTTTTAGTAGAGATGGGGTTTCACCATGTTGGCCAGGCTGGTCTTGAACTTGTGACCTGAAGTGATCTGCCCTCCTCTGCCTCCCAAAGTGCTGGGATTATAGGCATGATCCACTGTGCTTATTCCCTTCAACTTTTATTTTAAGTTCCAGGGTATGAGTACAGGATGTGCAGGTTTGTTAACTAGGTAAATGGGTGCCATGTGGTTTGCTGCACAGATCAACTCATCATCTTGGTATCAAGCCCAACATCCGTTAGCTAATCTTCCTGATGCTCTCCATCCTCCACCAGGCCCCGGTGTGTGTTGTTTCCCACCTTGTGTACATGTGTTCTCATCATTCAGTTCCTACTTATAAGTGAGAACATGCGGTGTTTGCTTTTCTGCTCCTGCATTAGTTTGTTGAGGATAATGGCTTCCAGCTCCATACATGTTCCTGCAAACGACATGATCTTGTTTCTTTTTATGGCTGCAGGAGTATTATTTATAGATGCATAAAATGCTCACGGGGAACAGAGGAGAGGTGACCTCGGGTTGCACACTGAGTGGATGGGAACATCCTTATCTCAGATAAGCATACTCAGACTGACTTACCCATGGGCTTCTCAAGCCCAGAGACCTACACTACTTGCAAAGGTAATTTGCAATGTGCTTACAAAACTATACCCTTAATAGACCCTGGATAAAGGCTGGAACAATGTCGCTGAAAATAAATGTCTGGGACCTCACTGTGGAGGAATGGTGACAGCAGAGGAATGAGGAAGGAGCTTGAAATTCAAAGATACACAACAGCAACGTGATGACCTCTAGTTCTTATTTTCAGAGTAAAAGAAGCAGCAGGCACACCTGTTTGATTCAGGTGAAGGTGCAGAAGGAGACTTCATTTAGCCATGGGTAACACCTTACAAGGAAATGGTCGTGTTATCTGTATAGTGGTGTCACTCTGGCTGAATGTCAATTAACAGTGATTACAAGCGATTCATGTGCCTGATAGGGCTGAGGGTCCCGGGGTGAGAGGTACAGGATTGCCCACTCACCTTGAAAGCTAATGGAAGGAAGCAGAGGTCAAAGGGCATCCTTCTGGAGGGCATGCATCTTCCTCCTCTGCCTCCCAGTTCCATTCTGCCTCGTGTTGCACACCACGTGCTTATTCCCTTCAAACCGAGGGTTGAAGTGGAAGGGTCGCTTCCACTGAAGCCGGTCTGAAAGTTCACAGCAAACCTAGGCCCAGGAAAGCAAAGTCTGTGGTGGCATGGTTTATTCAACTCATCATCTTGGATCAAGCCCAACATCCGTTGCTAATCTTCCTGATGCTCTCCATCTCCACCAGGTTGTTTTGTGTTCTCATCATTCAATAATGGCTTCCAGCTCCATACATGTTCCTGCAAACGACATGATCTTGTTTCTTTTTATGGCTGCAGGAGTATTATTTATAGATGCATAAAATGCTCACGGGGAACAGAGGAGAGGTGACCTCGGGTTGCACACTGAGTGGATGGGAACATCCTTATCTCAGATAAGCATACTCAGACTGACTTACCCATGGGCTTCTCAAGCCCAGAGACCTACACTACTTGCAAAGGTAATTTGCAATGTGCTTACAAAACTATACCCTTAATAGACCCTGGATAAAGGCTGGAACAATGTCGCTGAAAAGTAAATGCTACCAGCGACCTGGAGAGGAGGAATGGTGACAGCAGAGGAATGGAATGAGCTTGAAATTCAAAGACACACAACACCAAACAGCAACGTGATGACTCCTCTAGCTCTTATTTTCAGAGTAAAAGAAGCAGCAGGCGCACCTGTAGATTCAGGTGAAGGTGCAGAAGGAGACTACGCAGCCATGGGTAACACCTTACAAGGAAATGGTCGTGTTATCTGTATAGTGGTGTCACTCTGGCTGAATGTCAATTGAAGTGATTACTTAAAAGCCATTCACCTGATAGGGCTGGGGGTCCCAGGGCTGAGAGGTGGGGAGAGGATTCCTGCTCACCTTGAAATCTGAGCTTTGCACCAGGAAGCAGAGGTCAAAGGGCATTCCCTGCTGGGAGAGAATGTGCATCTTCCTCTCCTCAGGCACTCAGCTTCCATTCTGCCTCGTGTTGCACACCACGTACCCTCCGTCATCAAACCGAGGGTTGAAGTGGAAGGCAAGGTCGTTTCCACTGAAGCCGGTCTGAAAGTCCACAGCAAACCTAGGCCCAGGGAAAGCAAATAGTCCTCTGTGGCATGGTTTATTGCCAGGGATAGGCACAGGAGGGCCTCGGCGCCTCTGCCCTGCGTTTGTCTGGATCTTGCATAGAACCTGCCTGGCAGAGACTGCTTGGTTGGCATCCTTTTTGTTTCTCTAACTTGGATCTAATGTGTTTTTGTGCAATTATTGCATTTTGCCTTTACAGCATGATTTTCTAAAAATAAGTAGAAAATGGCTAAGGAAAAGTGCTGGCATGAGCAAACAAGAAGCATAGGTCTTGGAAAGTGATTACCAATTGGTACCAAAGATGGAAGTTGTTAAGCACACCTAGAAGAGACAGCCTCCCGTGCCAGTGGACACCTGTTGGAGGCCAGCACTTGCCTGAATAAGTGGAAAAAAAGAGAACAAATGTAAAGAGCATGTGAAATTGGGGCTGGGCACAGTGGCTCACGCATGTAATCCCAGCACTTTGGGAGGCCAAGGTGGGTGGATCACTTGAGCCCAGGAGTTCGAGACCAGCCTGGGCAACACAGCAAAATCTCATCTCTACTTAAAAATATATATATAAAAATATATATATTTAATTAGCTGGGCATCATGATGCATGCCTATAGTCCCAGCTGCTTGGGGCTGAGATGGGAGGATCTCTTGAGCCCAGGAATTCGAGGCTGCAGTGAGCTATGGTCATACCACTGCACTCCAGACTGGGTGAAAGAAAAAGTCCCTGTCTCAAAAGAAAAAAATCAATTAATTAAATGAATAAATGGAGACGATTACATCTGAAATATCTCTGTATGTATTTTTCCTTTGGAGTCCTTCAGCTTCATCCCTGTAGTCCTTTGAAATTCCTGCCCCAAGGAAGGAGAGGCAGAAAGCTCCTGAGAGGAGAGGGTCCTCTGAGGTAGGATCTGTCTATTTGACAGGATGGGAGTGGGAAGCCCTCCTGGTGCTGGGAGGTGGGGGAGGTGGAGGGACAGGGAGAGAGGAAGGGGTGGAAGATCAGAGGTATGGTCCTGATTCCCCTGGTTGGAGGGTTCAGGGGGATCAGGGGCCTCCCTGTCCTTGGCATCTCCTGGGGGCACTGCAGGCTCTCAGAGAAGTCCCACAGCAGCATGGCAATGGCAGAGGAGGTCACCAAGAATCTAGGTGGCTGAGCTGAGGTTGAGCTGGGATCTGCGAGGCCCAGAAGGTCCTAAGGAGAGGTCCCCTGGGACTGAGGCAGAGAGGCTTCTGTGAGAGAGCAATGAGTCCAGAGGCTCTTCTGTGGGCCCCACAGACTTCAGCAGGCAGCCACCCGTCGTCTCCCACCAAGACAGGAGAGAGCTGCACACCCCTGTGCCCCCGGGTCGGGGTTCCTCGGCAGGGGTCAGCCAGGTCCGTTTGAGAGTCTAGAGCCCTCCCAGTCCCTGAGAAGCCATGTAGCTCCTCTCTGTTCCCAGACAGTCCACCTTGGGAGGGAGGAGGGGGTGGGAAACTGCCCTGATACAATGTTAGTATTTTGAATCGACTTAGTAGTTTCCAGAAAAGGCCTTGAAACCGAAAGAGATCAAATTACTTTTGATGGCGATTTTCAATATTTTCACGTCAGCAGAAGGAGAGCTTCAGAGTGGATGAGAGCAGTATGGGAAATGGAGGAGGTTTGATTTTTGTAACTCTTAGTCACAATGTGCAAGGTTCAACCCAGAACATAATCCTCCAACAAATCCTTCCACTCCTTCCTTAAACCACCAGCTCCCAGGGCCCCATTCATCCCGGAGTCCAGGTTAATGGCGCCCCTGGCTGCAGCTTGTGCCTGCGAGTGGTGCCCAGCAGCATGGGTTTGGGACGCATTGGGCCTCCCCTGAGCCAGGCACGTGAGCTTGGATGTTGTTGTTTGAACTAACCCAGGCTCCCAGGCGCAGTGGTTTAGTAAGGGACGAGGCTGGAGTGAAACGTTTCCATCCATTACACACACACACACACCTGCTTCCACTGGAGCTGAGAACAGTCCCACTGACAGTGATCTGAAGTCCGTCCTGGAGACCCCCTTGGATAGTTCCAGAAAAGGGGATGGCCTGCAGGGAGAAGGTGTGGGACCATCAGTCAGGTGGCCGGCCTCCTGTTTGCTGCCCTCCAGCGCTAGTCAGTGGCTGGCCTGGGTGTGACAGCGCCATGCAAGGGGATGGGGTGCGGCTATGACCAGTATATACGGAGTCTCAGCCCCATGGGTCTTAGGGTCCTGTGTGGAGGCAGACACAAATCCAGTTAGTTACTCAGACAGTCTAAGCTTGTGATAAGGAGAAGCCTGGCCCTGAGAGGACACGACAGGGAGCTGAGCTTGTGTGAGAGTCTGAGAGGCGGTGGAGGCTGCATCAGGAACGCACCAGGCTGAAGGCCTTCCTTCCAGGCAGGGAAGAGGCAGGCGGACGCCCTGGGCTGGTAAGGAACTAGGTAGTAATGGGGGCTGCTGGACCTCCTGCCAAGCTCCCAGCAAAGTGCCCAGGGCCCTGGCTGGGGACTCAGGAGGCTCAAGGAGCCATCAGGGCTCTGGAGGGTAAATCTTTGACTCACCCAAGAGGGTCAAGAAGAAGCCATGCCCCTCTCCCCACCACCACCATATAACAATGGCCACCGTCACCTTTGCCCTCCTGGCCACCTTCAGCAGAGCCTCTTCCCAGATGCCCTCTGCAGCCATGGGGCAGCCCCCTCCTCTACTTCTGCCCCCGGGCTCCCCATTCCTTCCCTCAGGCCCTCAGCAGCCCCAAGCCCTAGTGTAGTTTCCCCACCCATCCCAGGCCCCACAGGCTACCACTCTGTCAAATTCTCTGTCCGGGCCTCTTTAAAGGAGTGGTGGGCCATGGTGAGGATGCATCGCTTCAGAGTCAGGCCGACTCCAGGTCTGAATCCTAGCTCTGCTGCTCATGACCTGAGTGGCCTTGGGAAGCCTACTTCACCTCTCTCTGCCTCAGTCTTCTCATCTGTAAAATGGGAAGGTGTTTCTCCTACTGCATACGACTGCTGATTTTGTGAGAAAAGGTCTGTGATGGAAGAGACTGGCACATAGGAGAGGCTTCTCCACTGCCACCCACCCTCCACCTTGGTCTCTCTGAGCAAAATTCACAAACTGGTACTTCCAGTTTTCAAAGTTTATTCCGAAATGCCTTATATCCAGTGTGGTTCTATAACCTGTATTAAAGCACAGTTCTATCTCCTGGCTGATTTTCACATTCTTCAAGTTTTTAGTGTCTTCTCTAATATCTCCTTTAGGTCAATTTCCAACACAAATTAAATGCCTAAAGGAGCCAGGCAGGGATATGTTATGAGTCAGATGGCCAGGTAGGGAGTGGTGGGGACTGTGGCAAAGTAGACGTCACACCCCTCGCCTGAAAAGTCAACATCTACTCAGCGCTAACCAGTAATTGCCATCTGGGCCCAGGATTGGCAAAGCTTCCAAATTTTTAAGATGAGACAGAAACCTGGATTTTTTTTTCTGTAACATTTTCTAATTTCTTGGAGGAAAATTTTTGTCAAAACAGATTAAGTAAAAGTTCCTGGCTGGGCACAGTGACTCACATCCATAATCCCGAGGCAAAACAATCATTTGAGCCCAGGAGTTTGAGGCCAGCCTGGGCAACATAGTGGGACCCCCATCTCTACAAAAATTTAAAAATTAGCCAGATGTGATGGTGAACACCTTTAACCAGTTACTTGGGAGGCTGAGGTGGGAGGATCACTTGAGCCTGGGAAGTCGAGACTGTAGTGAGCCACAATCACACCACTGCACTCCAGCCTGGGCAACAAAGGGACACCCTGTATCAAATGAAACTCCCCAAATTCCCATATTATAGAGATACACAGTGAAATATTTGCAATGGAATGGTATCTCTGGATTTGCTTCCACATATCTGAGGGTGAGAAGGGAAGCAAGCGAGGGAGGGTACCGGATGAAGCAAGATAGGCCTGAGTTGATCGTTGTTGGAGCAGAGTGGTGGGTGTGTGTTGTTGATGGTACAATTCCCTCTGCATGTTTGAATTTCCTATAATAACAAGTTAAACACTGTGCAGGCCAAACAGAAAACACCCACCAGCCAAATTCAGCCTACTGGCCACTGCTTTCTGGTCTGTATTGTTGAGCTGTGTGACCACACAGAACCCTGGGAAACCCGTCCTAGCTCAGTGTACACACCTGGCTCCGTGAAAGCCCCAGGAAATCTGGGATCTGATTCAGACAGACTCTGCTCCCCATGGATTTGAGGGGGTGTCTTTTGTTGCCCCTCAGGTCAGGTCTGAACTCTACCATTAAATACTTTAGTGACCTCAAGCAAATCACAGCTTCTCTGTGTCTCTGACTTCTCTTTCTTGTCCCTGTCTACACTAGCAGTGTGGGAGAAGGAGAGTCAGCCTGATCCAGTTATGGACCAGCATGACCTAGGATCGGGAAGTCTGTTGTCCCTGAAACATGTCTGTGGAACATTTTTCCCCTTGTCTGTTTGTGGAGGCCTGTGATTCTCTCCAGAGCCTTTCATACTATCATGAGAGTCAATGCTGAAAATGCACACCCTCCTGGGAAGCATGCGGCCTCTACTTAAGCGTATTCACACCACAGCGTCTAGAATTGAAGGCAGAGTGTGATGGACACGGGCTCGCAAGTACACACAAGGCTGAATTAAGGAAGCCAGGAGGGAGAAAGAGCAAGTACAGATCATGGGGTGGGACAGGGCAGGCTAATCTCCAAGGCAACAAGTTCCCCAAAAAGTTCTGTGAGGTTTCAAAATGTCTGAAATGGTGCCTTCAAATTCTGAAAAACAAGACTTTTATTTTGAGATGGTTCTCACTCTGTTGCCCAGGCTGAAGTGCGGTGAGGGGTGTGATCACGGTTCACTGCAGCCTCCA
>JAKFHT010001266.1:0-33334 GCA_023783455.1 Erythrocebus patas | reverse complement strand
AGCCTTAGAAAGGCTTCTTGAAGGAAAGATGTAACTCTGAGATGAATTAACAGAACACAGAGCAGTTTCTCAGAAACCTTCTTTCCTGTTTTCAACGGAAGATATTTCTTTTTCACCATAGCCTCTATGGCTTCCAAATATCCCTTTGCCAATTGCACAAGAACAGCCTTAGCGAAAGGCTTTGAAGGAAAGATGTAACTCTGAGATGAATTAACAGAACACAGAACAGTTTCTCAGAAACCTTCTTTCCTGTTTTCAACGGAAGATATTTCTTTTTCACCATAGCCTCTATGGCTTCCAAATATCCCTTTGCCAATTGCACAAGAACAGCCTTAGCCAAAGGCTTCTTGAAGGAAAGATGTAACTCTGTGAGATGAATTAACAGAACACAGAGCAGTTTCTCAGAAACCTTCTTTCCTGTTTTCAACGGAAGATATTTCCTTTTCACCATAGCCTCTATGGCTTCCAAATATCCCTTTGCCAATTGCACAAGAACAGCCTTAGCGAAGGCTTCTTGAAGGGAAAGATGTAACTCTGAGATGAATTAAGAGAACACAGAGCAGTTTCAGAAAGCTTCTTCCAGTTTTCAACGGAAGATATTTTTTCACCATAGCCCTATGGGCTTCCAAATATCCTTTGCTAATTCCACAAGAACAGCCTTAGCGAAAGGCTTCTTGAAGGAAAGATGTAACTCTGTGAGATGAATTAACAGAACACAGAGCAGTTTCTCAGAAAGTTCTTTCCAGTTTTGAACGGAAGATATTTCCTTTTTCACCATAGCCCTCTATGGGCTTCCAAATATCACTTTGCTAATTCCTCAAGAACAGCCTTAGCGAAAGGTTTTTGAAGGGAAAGATGTAACTCTGTGAGATGAATTAACAGAACACAGAGCAGTTTCTCAGAAAGATTCTTCCAGTTTTCAACGGAAGACATTTCTTTTTCACCATAGCCCTCTATGGGCTTCCAAATATCCCTTTGCTAATTACACAAGAACAGCCTTAGCCAAAGGCTTCTTGAAGGAAAGATGTAACCTGTGAGATGAATTAACAGAACACAGAGCAGTTTCTCAGAAAGCTTCTTTGCAGTTTTCAACGGAAGATATTTCCTTTTTCACCAGAGCCTCTATGGGCTTCCAAATATCCCTTGGCCAATTCCACAAGAACAGCCTTAGCGAAAGGCTTCTTGAAGGGAAAGATGTAACTCTGTGAGATGAATTAACAGAACACAGAGCAGTTTCAGAAAGCTTCCTTCCACTTTTCAACGGAAGATATTTCCTTTTTCACCATATCCTCTATGGGCTTCCAAATATCCCTTTGCCAATTCCACAAGAACAGCCTTAGCGAAAGGCTTTGAAGGAAAGATGTAACTCAGTGAGATGAATTAACAGAACACAGAGCAGTTTCTCAGAAAGCTTCTTCCAGTTTTGAACGGAAGATATTTCCTTTTTCACCATAGCCTCTATGGCTTCCAAATATCCCTTTGCCAATTCCACAAGAACAGCCTTAGGAGAGGCTTTTGAAGGAAAGATGTAACTCTGTGAGTTGAATTAACAGAACACAGAGCAGTTTCTCAGAAAGCTTCTTTCCAGTTTTGAACGGAAGATATTTTTTCACCATAGCCTCTATGGGCTTCCAAATATCACTTTGCCAATTCCTCAAGAACAGCCTTAGCGAAAGGCTTCTTGAAGGAAAGATGTAACTCTGTGAGATGAATTAACAGAACACAGAACAGTTTCTCAGAAACCTTCTTTCCTGTTTTCAACGGAAGATATTTCCTTTTCACCATAGCCCTCTATGGGCTTCCAAATATCCCTTTGCCAATTCCACAAGAACAGCCTTAGCGAAAGGCTTTGAAGTTAAAGATGTAACTCTGTGAGATGAATTAACAGAACACAGAGCAGTTTCTCAGAAAGCTTCTTCCAGTTTTGAACGGAAGATATTTCCTTTTCACCATAGCCCTATGGGCTTCCAAATATCCATTTGCCAATTCCACAAAACAGCCTTAGCGAAGGCTTCTTGAAGGAAAGATGTAACTCTGTGAGATGAATTAACAGAACACAGAGCATTTTCAGAAAGCTTCTTTCCAGTTTTCAACGGAAGATATTTCCTTTTCACCATAGCCCTCTAGGGGCTTCCAAATGTCACTTTGCCAATTCCACAAAACAGCCTTAGCGAAAGTCTTCTTGAAGGAAAGATGTAACTCTGTGAGATGAATTAACAGAACACAGAGCAGTTTCTCAGAAAGCTTCTTTCCAGTTTTGAACGGAAGATATTTCCTTTTTCTCCACAGCCGCCTAGGGCTTCAAATATCACTATGCCAATTCCACAAGAACAGCCTTAGCTAAAGGCTTTTTAAGGGAAAGATGTAAGTCTGTGAGATGAATTAACAGAACACAGGCAGTTTCTCAGAAAGCTTCTTTCCAGTTTTGAACGGAAGATATTTCCTTTTTCACCATAGCCCTCACGGGCTTCCAAATATCCTTTGCCAATTCCACAAGAACAGCCTTAGCGAAAGGCTTCTTGAAGGAAAGATGTAACTCTGAGATGAATTAATAGAACACAGAGCAGTTTCTCAGAAAGCTTCTTTCCAGTTTTCAACGGAAGATATTTCCTTTTTCACCATAGCCCTCTATGGGCTTCCAAATATCCCTTTGCCAATTCCACAAGAACAGCCTTTATCGAAGGCTTTTGAAGGAAAGATGTAACTCTGTGAGATGAATTAACAGAACACAGAGCAGTTTCTCAGAAAGCTTTTTCCAGTTTTCAACGGAAGATATTTCTTTTTTTTTCACCATAGCCCTCTATGGGCTTCCAAATATCCCTTTGCCAATTCCACAAGAACAACCTTAGCGAAAGGCTTGAAGTTAAAGATGTAACTCTGAGAGATGAATTAACAGAACACAGAGCAGTTTCTCAGAAAGTTTCTTCCAGTTTTGAACGGAAGATATTTTTTTCACCATAGCCCTCTAGGGGCTTCCAAATATCCCTTTGCCAATTCCACAAGAACAGCCTTAGCGAAAGGCTTCTTGAAGGAAAGATGTAACTCTGTGAGATGAATTAACAGAACACAGAGCAGTTTCTCAGAAAGCTTCTTTCCAGTTTTGAACGGAAGATATTTCCTTTTTCACCATAGCCCTATGGGCTTCCAAATATCCCTTTCCTAATTCCACAAGAACAGCCTTAGCGAAAGGCTTGAAGGGAAAGATGTAACTCAGGAGATGAATTAACAGAACACAGAGCAGTTTCTCAGAAAGCTTCTTTCCAGTTTTGAAAGGAAGATATTTCTTTTCACCATAGCCCTATGGGCTTCCAAATATCGCTTTGACAATTCCTCAAGAACAGCCTTAGCGCAAGGCTTCTTGAAGGGAAAGATGTAACTCTGTGAGATGAATTAACAGAACACAGAGCAGTTTCTCAGAAAGCTTCTTCCAGTTTTGAACGGAAGATATTTCCTTTTCACCATAGCCCTCTATGGGCTTCCAAATATCCCTTGCCAATTCCACAAGAACAGGCTTAGCCAAAGGCTTTGAAGGAAAGATGTAACTCTGTGAGATGAATTAACAGAACACAGAGCAGTTTCTCAGAAAGCTTCTTTCCACTTTTCAACGGAAGATATTTCCTTTTTCACCATAGCCCTCTATGGCTTCCAAATATCCCTTTGCCAATTCCACAAAACAGCCTTAGCAAAGGCTTCTTGAAGGAAAGATGTAACTCTGTGAGATGAATTAACAGAACACAGAGCAGTTTCTCAGAAAGCTTTTTCCAGTTTTCAACGGAAGATATTTCCTTTTTCACCATAGCCGCCTAGGGCTTCCAAATGTCACTTTGCCAATTCCACAAGAACAGCCTTAGCGCAAGGTTTTCTTGAAGGAAAGATGTAACTCTGTGAGATGAATTAACAGAACACAGAGCAGTTTCTCAGAAAGCTTCTTTCCAGTTTTGAACGGAAGATATTTCCTTTTTCACCATAGCCCTATGGGCTTCCAAATATCCCTTTGCCAATTCCACAAAACAGCCTTAGCGAAAGGCTTCTTGAAGGAAAGATGTAACTCTGTGAGATGAATTAACACAGAGCAGTTTCTCAGAAAGTTTTTCCAGTTTTGAACGGAAGATATTTCTTTTTTCACCATAGCCCTCTGGGCTTCCAAATATCGCTTGCCAATTCCTCAAGAACAGCCTTAGCGCAAGGCTTCTTGAAGGAAAGATGTAACTCTGTGAGATGAATTAACAGAACACAGAGCAGTTTCTCAGAAAGCTTCTTTCCAGTTTTGAAAGGAAGATATTTTTTTCACCATAGCCCCTATGGGCTTCCAAATATCCCTTGCCCATTCCACAAGAACAGCCTTAGCGAAAGGCTTCTGAAGGGAGAGATGTAACCTGTGAGATGAATTAACAGAACACAGAGCAGTTTCTCACAAAGTTTCTTTGCAGTTTTCAACGGAAGATATTTCTTTTTCACCAGAGCCCCTATGGGCTTCCAAATATCCCTTGCTAATTCCACAAGAACAGCCTTAGCGAAAGGTTTTTGAAGGAAAGATGTAACTCTGTGAGATGAATTAACAGAACACAGAGCAGTTTCTCAGAAAGCTTCTTTCCAGTTTTGAACGGAAGATATTTTTTTCACCATAGCCCTCTATGGGCTTCCAAATATCGCTTGCCAATTCCACAAGAACAGCCTTAGCGAAAGGCTTTTGAAGGAAAGATGTAACTCTGTGAGATGAATTAACAGAACACGGAGCAGTTTCTCAGAAAGCTTTTTCCAGTTTTGAACGGAAGATATTTCCTTTTTTCACCATAGCCCTCATGGGCTTCCAAATATCCCTTTGCCAATTCCACAAGAACAGCCTTAGCGAAAGGCTTTTGAAGGAAAGATGTAACTCTGTGAGATGAATTAACAGAACACAGAGGAGTTTCTCAGATAGCTTCTTTCCAGTTTTGAACGGAAGGTATTTTTTCACCATCGCCTCTATGGGCTTCCAAATATCCTTTGCCAATTCCACAAGAACAGTTTTAGCGAAAGGCTTCTTGAAGGAAAGATGTAACTCTGTGAGATGAATTAACAGAACACAGAGCAGTTTCTCAGAAAGCTTCTTTCCAGTTTTGAACGGAAGATATTTCCTTTTTCACCATGGCCCTCTATGGGCTTCCAAATATCCCTTTCCGAATTCCACAAGAACAGCCTTACCGAAAGGCTTCTTGAAGGGAAAGATGTAACTCTGTGAGATGAATTAACAGAACACAGAGCAGTTTCTCAGAAAGCTTCTTTCCAGTTTTGAAAGGAAGATATTTTTCACCATAGCCCTCTATGGGCTTCCAAATATCGCTTTGCCAATTCCTCAAGAACAGCCTTAGCGCAAGGCTTCTTGAAGGGAAAGATGTAACTCTGTGAGATGAATTAACAGAACACAGAGCAGTTTCTCAGAAGGCTTCTTTCCAGTTTTGAACGGAAGATATTTCCTTTTTCACCAGAGCCCTCTATGGGCTTCCAAATATCCTTTGCTAATTCCACAAGAACAGCCTTAGCGAAAGGCTTCTGAAGGGAAAGATGTAACTCTGTGAGATGAATTAACAGAACACAGAGCAGTTTCTCAGAAAGTTTCTTTCCAGTTTTCAACGGAAGATATTTCCTTTTTCACCATAGCCCTCTATGGGCTTCCAAATATCCTTTGCTAATTCCACAAGAACAGCCTTAGCGAAAGGCTTCTTGAAGGAAAGATGTAACTCTGTGAGATGAATTAACAGAACACAGAGTTTCTCAGAAAGCTTCTTTCCAGTTTTGAACGGAAGATATTTTTCACCGTATCCCTCTATGGGCTTCCAAATATCCCTTTGCTAATTCCACAAGAACAGCCTTAGCGAAAGGCTTTTGAAGGAAAGATGTAACTCTGTGAGATGAATTAACAGAACACAGAGCAGTTTCTCAGAAAGCTTCTTTCCAGTTTTGAACGGAAGATATTTCCTTTTTCACCATAGCTCTATGGGCTTCCAAATATCCTTTGCCAATTCCACAAGAACAGCCTTAGCGAAAGGCTTTGAAGGAAAGATGTAACTCTGTGAGATGAATTAACAGAACACAGAGCAGTTTCTCAGAAAGCTTTTTCCAGTTTTGAAAGGAAGATAATTCCTTTTTCACCATAGCCCTCTATGGCCTTCCAAATATCCCTTTGCCAATTCCTCAAGAAGAGCCTTAGCGCAAGGCTTCTTGAAGGAAAGATGTAACTCTGTGAGATGAATTAACAGAACACAGAGCAGTTTCTCAGAAAGCTTCTTCCAGTTTTCAACGGAAGATATTTTTTCACCATAGCCCTCTATGGGCTTCCAAATATCCCTTTGCTAATTCCACCAGAACAGCCTTAGCGAAAGGCTTCTTGAAGGAAAGATGTAACCTGTGAGATGAATTAACAGAACACAGAGCAGTTTCAGAAAGCTTTTTCCAGTTTTCAACGGAAGATATTTTTCACCATAGCCCCTATGGGCTTCCAAATATCCTTGCTAATTGCACAAGAACAGCCTAAGCGAAAGGCTTTTGAAGTTAAAGATGTAACTCTGTGAGATGAATTAACAGAACACAGAGCAGTTTCTCAGAAAGCTTTTTCCAGTTTTGAACGGAAGATATTTTTTCACCATAGCCTCTATGGGCTTCCAAATATCCTTTGCCAATTCCACAAGAACAGCCTTAGCGAAGGCTTCTTGAAGGAAAGATGTAACTCTGTGAGATGAATTAACAGAACACAGAGCAGTTTCTCAGAAAGCTTCTTTCCAGTTTTGAACGGAAGATATTTCCTTTTTCACCATATCCTCTATGGGCTTCCAAATATCCCTTTGCCAATTCCACAAGAACAGCCTTAGCTAAAGGATTCTTGAAGGAAAGATGTAACCTGTGAGATGAATTAACAGAACACAGAGCAGTTTCTCAGAAAGTTTCTTCCAGTTTTCAACGGAAGATATTTCCTTATTCACCTTAGCCCTCTATGGGCTTCCAAATATCCCTACAATTACACAAGAACAGCCTTAGCCAAAGGCTTTTGAAGGAAAGATGTAACCTGTGAGATGAATTAACAGAACACAGAGCAGTTTCTCAGAAAGCTTTTTGCAGTTTTCAACGAAGATATTTCCTTTTTCACCAGAGCCCCTATGGGCTTCCAACATCCCTTTGCCAATTACACAAGAACAGCCTTAGCCAAAGGCTTCTTGAAGGGAAAGATGTAACTCTGTGAGATGAATTAACAGAACACAGAGCAGTTTCTCAGAAAGTTTCTTCCAGTTTTCAACGGAAGATATTTCCTTTTTCACCAGAGCCCTCTATGGGCTTCCAAATATCCTTGGCTAATTCCACAAGAACAGCCTTAGCGAAAGGCTTCTTGAAGGGAAAGATGTAACTCTGTGAGATGAATTAACAGAACACAGAGCAGTTTCTCAGAAAGCTTCCTTCCACTTTTCAACGGAAGATATTTCCTTTTTCACCATATCCTCTATGGGCTTCCAAATATCCTTTGCAATTCCACAAGAACAGCCTTAGCAAAGGCTTTTGAAGGAAAGATGTAACTCAGTGAGATGAATTAACAGAACACAGAGCAGTTTCTCAGAAAGCTTCTTTCCAGTTTTGAACGAAGATATTTTTCACCATAGCCCCATGGGCTTCCAAATATCCCTTTAATTCCACCAGAACAGCCTTAGCGAAAGGCTTTTGAAGGGAAAGATGTAACTCTGTGAGTTGAATTAACAGAACACAGAGCAGTTTCTCAGAAAGTTTTTCCAGTTTTGAACGGAAGATATTTCCTTTTTCACCATAGCCCTCTATGGGCTTCCAAATATCCATTTGCCAATTCCTCAAGAACAGCCTTAGCGAAAGGCTTCTTGAAGGAAAGATGTAACTCTGTGAGATGAATTAACAGAACACAGAACAGTTTCTCAGAAACCTTCTTTCCTGTTTTCAACGGAAGATATTTTTCACCATAGCCCTCTATGGGCTTCCAAATATCCCTTTGCCAATTCCACAAGAACAGCCTTAGCTAAAGGCTTCTTGAAGTTAAAGATGTAACTCTGTGAGATGAATTAACAGAACACAGAGCAGTTTCTCAGAAAGCTTTTTCCAGTTTTGAACGGAAGATATTTCCTTTTTCACCATACCCTCTATGGGCTTCCAAATATCCATTTGCTAATTCCACAAAACAGCCTTAGCGCAAGGCTTGAAGGAAAGATGTAACTCTGTGAGATGAATTAACAGAACACAGAGCATTTTCTCAGAAAGCTTTTTCCAGTTTTCAACGGAAGATATTTCCTTCACCATAGCCGCCTAGGGCTTCCAAATGTCACTTTGCCAATTCCACAAAACAGCCTTAGCGAAAGTCTTCTTGAAGGAAAGATGTAACTCTGTGAGATGAATTAACAGAACACAGAGCAGTTTCTCAGAAAGTTTCTTCCAGTTTTGAACGGAAGATATTTCCTTTTTCTCCACAGCCGCCTATGGGCTTCCAAATATCACTATGCTAATTCCACAAGAACAGCCTTAGCTAAAGGCTTCTTGAAGGGAAAGATGTAAGTCTGTGAGATGAATTAACAGAACACAGGCAGTTTCAGAAAGTTTTTCCAGTTTTGAACGGAAGATATTTTTTCACCATAGCCCTCACGGGCTTCCAAATATCCTTTGCCAATTCCACAAGAACAGCCTTAGCGAAAGGCTTCTAGAAGGGAAAGATGTAACCTCTGAGATGAATTAACAGAACACAGAGCAGTTTCTCAGAAAGCTTCTTCCAGTTTTCAACGGAAGATATTTCTTTTTCACCATAGCCTCTATGGGCTTCCAAATATCCCTTTGCCAATTCCACAAGAACAGCCTTATCGAAAGGCTTCTTGAAGGGAAAGATGTAACTCTGTGAGATGAATTAACAGAACACAGAGCAGTTTCTCAGAAAGCTTCTTTCCAGTTTTCAACGGAAGATATTTCCTTTTTCACCATAGCCCTCTATGGGCTTCCAAATATCCCTTTGCCAATTCCACAAGAACAACCTTAGCGAAAGGCTTCTTGAAGTTAAAGATGTAACTCTGAGAGATGAATTAACAGAACACAGAGCAGTTTCTCAGAAAGCTTCTTTCCAGTTTTGAACGGAAGATATTTCCTTTTTCACCATAGCCCTCTAGGGCTTCCAAATATCCCTTTGCCAATTCCACAAGAACAGCCTTAGCGAAAGGCTTCTTGAAGGGAAAGATGTAACTCTGTGAGATGAATTAACAGAACACAGAGCAGTTTCTCAGAAAGCTTCTTTCCAGTTTTGAACGGAAGATATTTCCTTTTTCACCATATCCCCTATGGCCTCCAAATATCCCTTTGTCAATTCCACAAGAACAGCCTTAGCGAAAGGTTCTTTGAAGGGAAAGATGTAACTCTGTGAGATGAATTAACAGAACACAGAGCAGTTTCTCAGAAAGCTTCTTTCCAGTTTTGAACGGAAGATATTTCCTTTTTCACCATAGCCCTCTATGGCTTCCAAATATCCTTTCCAATTCCACAAGAACAGCCTTAGCGAAAGGCTTCTTGAAGGGAAAGATGTAACCTGTGAGATGAATTAACAGAACACAGAGCAGTTTCTCAGAAAGTTTCTTTCCAGTTTTGAAAGGAAGATATTTCCTTTTTCACCATAGCCCTCTATGGGCTTCCAAATATCGCTTTGACAATTCCACAAGAACAGCCTTAGCGAAAGGCTTCTTGAAGGAAAGATGTAACTCTGTGAGATGAATTAACAGAACACAGAGCAGTTTCTCAGAAAGCTTCTTCCAGTTTTGAACGGAAGATATTTTTCACCATAGCCCTCTATGGGCTTCCAAATATCCCTTTGCCAATTCCACAAGAACAGGCTTAGCGAAAGGTTTCTTGAAGGAAAGATGTAACTCTGTGAGATGAATTAACAGAACACAGAGCAGTTTCTCAGAAAGCTTCTTTCCACTTTTCAACGGAAGATATTTCCTTTTTCACCATAGCCCTATGGGCTTCCAAATATCCTTGCTAATTCCACAAAACAGCCTTAGCGAAAGGCTTCTTGAAGGAAAGATGTAACCTGTGAGATGAATTAACAGAACACAGAGCAGTTTCTCAGAAAGCTTTTTCCAGTTTTCAACGGAAGATATTTCCTTTTTCACCATAGCCGCTCTAGGGCTTCCAAATGTCACTTTGCTAATTCCACAAGAACAGCCTTAGCGAAAGGCTTCTTGAAGGGAAAGATGTAACTCTGTGAGATGAATTAACAGAACACAGAGCAGTTTCAGAAAGCTTCTTCCAGTTTTGAACGGAAGATATTTCTTTTTCACCATAGCCCTCTATGGGCTTCCAAATATCCCTTTGCCAATTCCACAAAACAGCCTTAGCGAAAGGCTTCTTGAAGGGAAAGATGTAACTCTGTGAGATGAATTAACAGAACACAGAGCAGTTTCAGAAAGCTTCTTTCCAGTTTTGAACGGAAGATATTTTTCACCATAGCCCTCTCTGGGCTTCCAAATATCGCTTGCCAATTCCTCAAGAACAGCCTTAGCGAAGGCTTCTTGAAGGAAAGATGTAACTCTGTGAGATGAATTAACAGAACAGAGCAGTTTCTCAGAAAGCTTTTTCCAATTTTGAACGGAAGATATTTCCTTTTTCACCATAGCCCTCTATGGGCTTCCAAATATCCTTTGCCAATTCCACAAGAACAGCCTTAGCGAAAGGCTTCTTGAAGGAAAGATGTAACTCTGTGAGAGATGAATTAACAGAACACAGAGCAGTTTCTCAGAAAGTTTCTTTCCAGTTTTGACGGAAGATATTTTTCACCATAGCCCTCTATGGGCTTCCAAATATCGCTTGCCAATTCCTCAAGAACAGCCTTAGCGAAGGCTTCTTGAAGGGAAAGATGTAACTCTGTGAGATGAATTAACAGAACACAGAGCAGTTTCTCAGAAAGCTTCTTCCAGTTTTCAACGGAAGATATTTCCTTTTCACCATAGCCCTCTATGGGCTTCCAAATATCGCTTTGCCAATTCCTCAAGAACAGCCTTAGCGAAAGGCTTCTGAAGGGAAAGATGTAAGTCTGTGAGATGAATTAACAGAACACAGAGCAGTTTCTCAGAAAGTTTTTCCAGTTTTGAACGGAAGATATTTCCTTACCATAGCCCTCTATGGGCTTCCAAATATCCTTTGCCAATTCCACAAGAACAGCCTTAGCGAAAGGCTTCTTGAAGGGAAAGATGTAACTCTGTGAGATGAATTAACAGAACACAGATCAGGTTCTCAGAAAGCTTCTTTCCGCTTTTGAACGGAAGATATTTCCTTTTTCACCATAGCCCTCTATGGGCTTCCAAATATCCCTTGCCAATTCCACAAGAACAGCCTTAGCGAAAGGCTTTTGAAGGAAAGATGTAACTCTGTGAGATGAATTAACAGAACACAGAGCAGTTTCTCAGAAAGCTTCTTTCCAGTTTTCAACGGAAGATATTTCCTTTTCACCATAGCCCTCTAGGGGCTTCCAAATGTCACTTTGCTAATTCCACAAGAACAGCCTTAGCGAAAGGCTTTTGAAGGGAAAGATGTAACTCTGTGAGATGAATTAACAGAACACAGAGCAGTTTCTCAGAAAGCTTCTTTCCAGTTTTCAACGGAAGATATTTCCTTTTTCACCATAGCCTCTATGGGCTTCCAAATATCCTTTGCCAATTCCACAAGAACAGCCTTAGCGAAGGCTTCTTGAAGGGAAAGATGTAACTCTGTGAGATGAATTAACAGAACACAGAGCAGTTTCTCAGAAAGCTTTTTCCAGTTTTCAACGGAAGATATTTCCTTTTTCACCATAGCCCTCTTTGGGCTTCCAAATATCCTTTGCTAATTCCACAAGAACAGCCTTAGCAAAGGCTTTTGAAGGGAAAGATGTAACTCTGTGAGATGAATTAACAGAACACAGAGCAGTTTCTCAGAAAGCTTCTTCCAGTTTTGAACGGAAGATATTTCCTTTTTCACCATAGCCCTCTCTGGGCTTCCAAATATCGGTTTGCTAATTCCTCAAGAACAGCCTTAGCGCAAGGCTTCTGAAGGGAAAGATGTAACTCTGTGAGATGAATTAACAGAACACAGAGCAGTTTATTAGAAAGCTTTTTCCAGTTTTGAACGGAAGATATTTCCTTTTTCACCATAGCCCTCTATGGGCTTCCAAATATCCTTTGCTAATTCCACAAGAACAGCCTTAGCGAAAGGCTTTGAAGGAAAGATGTAACTCTGTGAGATGAATTAACAGAACACAGAGCAGTTTCTAACAAAGCTTCTTTGCAGTTTTCAACGGAAGATATTTCCTTTTTCACCATAGCCTCTATGGGCTTCCAAATATCCTTTGCCAATTCCACAAGAACAGCCTTAGCGAAAGGCTTCTTGAAGGGAAAGATGTAACTCTGTGAGATGAATTAACAGAACACAGAGCAGTTTCTCAGAAAGCTTTTTCCAGTTTTCAACGGAAGATATTTCCTTTTTCACCATAGCCTCTATGGGCTTCCAAATATCCTTTGCTAATTCCACAAGAACAGCCTTAGCGAAAGGCTTCTTGAAGGGAAAGATGTAACTCTGTGAGATGAATTAAGAGAACACAGAGCAGTTTCTCAGAAAGTTTCTTTCCAGTTTTGAACGGAAGATATTTCCTTTTTCACCATAGCCCTCTATGGGCTTCCAAATATCGCTTTGCCAATTCCACAAGAACAGCTCTTAGCGAAAGGCTTCTTGAAGGTCAAGATGTAACTTGTGAGATGAATTAACAGAAAAGAGAGCAGTTTCTCAGAAAGCTTCTTTCCAGTTTTGAACGGAAGATATTTTTTTCACCATAGCCCACAATGGGCTTCCAAATATCGCTTTGCTAATTCCTCAAGAACAGCCTTAGCGAAAGGCTGCTTGAAGGAAAGATGTAACTCTGTGAGATGAATTAACAGAACACAGAGCAGTTTCTCAGAAAGCTTCTTCCAGTTTTGAACGGAAGATATTTCCTTTTTCACCATAGCCTCTATGGGCTTCCAAATATCCCTTTGCTAATTCCACAATAACAGCCTTAGCGAAGGCTTTTGAAGGGAAAGATGTAACTTGTGAGATGAATTAACAGAACACAGAGCAGTTCCTCAGAAAGCTTCTTTCCAGTTTTGAACGGAAGATATTTCCTTTTTCACCATAGCCCTCTATGGGCTTCCAAATATCCCTTTGCTAATTCCACAAGAACAGCCTTAGCAAAGGCTTTTGAAGGGAAAGATGTAACTCTGTGAGATGAATTAACAGAACACAGAGCAGTTTCTCAGAAAGCTTCTTTCCAGTTTTGAACGGAAGATATTTCCTTTTTCACCATAGCCCACAATGGGCTTCCAAATATCGCTTTGCCAATTCCTCAAGAACAGCCTTAGCGAAAGGCTTCTTGAAGGGAAGATGTAACTCTGTGAGATGAATTAAGAGAACACAGAGCAGTTTCTCAGAAAGCTTTTTCCAGTTTTGAACGGAAGATATTTTTTTCACCATAGCCTCTATGGGCTTCCAAATATCACTTTGCTAATTCCACAAGAACAGCCTTAACGAAAGGCTTCTTGAAGGGAAAGATGTAACTGTGAGATGAATTAACAGAACAGACAGCAGTTTCTCAGAAAGCTTCTTCCAGTTTTGAACGGAAGATATTTCTTTTTTTTCACCATAGCCCTCTATGGGCTTCAAAATATCCCTTTGCTAATTCCACAAGAACAGCTTAGCGAAAGGCCTCTTGAAGGGAAAGATGTAACTCTGTTAGATGAATTAACAGAACACAGAGCAGATTCTCAGAAAGCTTTTTCCAGTTTTCAACGGAAGATATTTTTTCACCATAGCCCTCTATGGGCTTCCAAATATCACTTTGCCAATTCCTCAAGAACAGCCTTAGCGAAAGGCTTCTTGAAGTTGAAGATGTAACTCTGTGAGATGAATTAACAGAACACAGAGCAGTTTCTCAGAAAGCTTCTTTCCAGTTTTCAACGGAAGATATTTCCTTTTTCACCATAGCCCTCTATGGGCTTCCAAATATCCCTTTGCCAATTCCACAAGAACAGCCTTAACGAAAGGCTTCTTGAATGGAAAGGTGTAACTCTGTGAGATGAATTAACAGAACAGACAGCAGTTTCTCAGAAAGCTTCTTTCCAGTTTTGAACGGAAGATATTTCCTTTTTCACCATAGCCCTCTATGGGCTTCCAAATATCGCTTTGCCAATTCCTCAAGAACAGTCTTAGCGAAAGGCTTCTTGAAGGGAAAGATGTAACTCTGTGAGATGAATTAACAGAACACAGAGCAGTTTCTCAGAAAGCTTTTTCCAGTTTTCAACGGAAGATATTTTTTCACCATAGCCTCTATGGGCTTCCAAATATCACTTTGCCAATTCCACAAGAACAGCCTTAGCGAAAGGCTTCTTGAAGGAAAGATGTAACTCTGTGAGATGAATTAACAGAACACAGAGCAGTTTCTCAGAAAGCTTCTTTCCAGTTTTCAACGGAAGATATTTCCTTTTTCACCATAGCCCTCTAAGGGCTTCCAAATATCACTTTGCCAATTCCACAAGAACAGCCTTAGCGAAAGGCTTCTTGAAGGGAAAGATGTAACTCTGTGAGATGAATTAACAGAACACAGAACAGTTTCTCAGAAAGCTTTATCCAGTTTTCAACGGAAGATATTTCCTTTTTCACCATAGCCCTCTATGGGCTTCCAAATATCCCTTTGCCAATTCCACAAGAACAGCCTTAGAGAAAGGCTTTTGAAGGAAAGATGTAACTCAGAGATGAATTAACAGAACACAGAGCAGTTTCTCAGAAAGTTTTTCCAGTTTTCAACGGAAGATATTTCCTTTTCACCATAGCCATCTATGGGCTTCCAAATATCCCTTTGCTAATTCCACAAGAACAGCCTTAGCGAAAGTCTTCTTGAAGGGAAAGATGTAACCTGTGAGATGAATTAACAGAACACAGAGCAGTTTCTCAGAAAGCTTCTTTCCAGTTTTGAACGGAAGATATTTTTTCACCATAGCCTCTATGGGCTTCCAAATATCACTTTGCTAATTCCTCAAGAACAGCCTTAGCGAAAGGCTTCTTGAAGTTAAAGATGTAACTCTGTGAGATGAATTAACAGAACACAGAGCAGTTTCTCAGAAAGTTTCTTTCCAGTTTTGAACGGAAGATATTTCTTTTCACCATAGCCTCTATGGGCTTCCAAATATCACTTTGCCAATTCCACAGGAACAGCCTTAGCGAAAGTCTTCTTGAAGGAAAGATGTAACTGTGAGATGAATTAAGAGAACACAGAGCAGTTTCTCAGAAAGCTTCTTTCCAGTTTTCAACGGAAGATATTTTTTTCATCATAGCCATCTATGGGCTTCCAAATATCCTTTGCTAATTCCTCAAGAACAGCCTTAGCGAAAGGCTTCTTGAAGGGAAAGATGTAACTCTGTGAGATGAATTAACAGAACACAGAGCAGTTTCTCAGAAAGCTTTTTCCAGTTTTGAACGGAAGATATTTTTTTCACCATAGCCATCTATGGGCTTCCAAATATCACTTTGCCAATTCCACAAGAACAGCCTTAGCGAAAGTCTTCTTGAAGGGAAAGATGTAACCTGTGAGATGAATTAAGAGAACACAGAGCAGTTTCTCAGAAAGCTTCTTTCCAGTTTTGAACGGAAGATATTACCTTTTTCACCATAGCCCTCTAAGGGCTTCCAAATATCACTTTGCCAATTCCACAAGAACAGCCTTAGCGAAGGCTTCTTGAAGGGAAAGATGTAATTCTGTGAGATGAATTAAGAGAACACAGAGCAGTTTCTCAGAAAGCTTCTTTCCAGTTTTGAACGGAAGATATTTTTTCACCATAGCCCTATGGGCTTCCAAATATCCCTTTGCTAATTCCTCAAGAACAGCCTTAGAGAAAGGCTTTTGAAGGAAAGATGTAACCTGTGAGATGAATTAACAGAACACAGAGCAGTTTCTCAGAAAGCTTTTTCCAGTTTTGACGGAAGATATTTCTTTTTCACCATAGCCATCTATGGGCTTCCAAATATCACTTTGCCAATTCCACAAGAACAGCCTTAGCGAAAGGCTTCTTGAAGGAAAGATGTAACTCTGTGAGATGAATTAACAGAACACGGAGCAGTTTCTCAGAAAGCTTCTTTCCAGTTTTGAACGGAAGATATTTCCTTTTTCACCATAGCCCTCTATGGGCTTCCAAATATCACCTTGCCAATTCCACAAGAACAGCCTTAGCGAAAGGCTTCTTGAAGTTAAAGATGTAACTCTGTGAGATGAATTAACAGAACACAGAACAGTTTCTCAGAAAGCTTCTTCCAGTTTTGAACGGAAGATATTTTTTTCACCATAGCCTCTATGGGCTTCCAAATATCACTTTGCCAATTCCACAGGAACAGCCTTAGCGAAAGGCTTCTTGAAGGGAAAGATGTAACTCTGTGAGATGAATTAACAGAACACAGAGCAGTTTCTCAGAAAGCTTCTTTGCAGTTTTCAACGGAAGATATTTCCTTTTTCACCATAGCCCTCTTTGGGCTTCCAAATATCCCTTTGCTAATTCCACAAGAACAGCCTTAGCGAAAGGCTTGAAGGGAAAGATGTAACTCTGTGAGATGAATTAACAGAACACAGAGCAGTTTCTCAGAAAGCTTTTTCCAGTTTTGAACGGAAGATATTTCCTTTTTCACCATAGCCCTCTCTGGGCTTCCAAATATCGGTTTGCTAATTCCTCAAGAACAGCCTTAGCGCAAGGCTTGAAGGGAAAGATGTAACTCTGTGAGATGAATTAACAGAACACAGAGCAGTTTATTAGAAAGTTTCTTTCCAGTTTTGAACGGAAGATATTTTTTCACCATAGCCCTCTATGGGCTTCCAAATATCCCTTGCCAATTCCACAAGAACAGCCTTAGCGAAGGCTTTTGAAGGAAAGATGTAACTCTGTGAGATGAATTAACAGAACACAGAGCAGTTTCTAACAAAGCTTCTTTGCAGTTTTCAACGGAAGATATTTCCTTTTTCACCATAGCCCTATGGGCTTCCAAATATCCCTTGCCAATTCCACAAGAACAGCCTTAGCGAAAGGTTTTGAAGGGAAAGATGTAACTCTGTGAGATGAATTAACAGAACACAGAGCAGTTTCTCAGAAAGCTTCTTTCCACTTTTCAACGGAAGATATTTTTTCACCATAGCCCTATGGGCTTCCAAATATCCTTGCTAATTCCACAAGAACAGCCTTAGCGAAAGGCTTCTTGAAGGGAAAGATGTAACCTGTGAGATGAATTAAGAGAACACAGAGCAGTTTCTCAGAAAGCTTATTTCAGTTTTGAACGGAAGATATTTTTTTTCACCATAGCCTCTATGGGCTTCCAAATATCGCTTTGCCAATTCCACAAGAACAGCCTTAGCGAAAGGCTTCTTGAAGGTCAAGATGTAACTCTGTGAGATGAATTAACAGAAAAGAGAGCAGTTTCTCAGAAAGCTTCTTTCCAGTTTTGAACGGAAGACATTTCCTTTTTCACCATAGCCCTCTATGGGCTTCCAAATATCGCTTTGCCAATTCCTCAAGAACAGCCTTAGCGAAAGGCTGCTTGAAGGGAAAGATGTAACTCTGTGAGATGAATTAACAGAACACAGAGCAGTTTCTCAGAAAGCTTCTTTCCAGTTTTGAACGGAAGATATTTCCTTTTTCACCATAGCCTCTATGGGCTTCCAAATATCCTTTGCTAATTCCACAATAACAGCCTTAGCGAAAGGCTTCTTGAAGGGAAAGATGTAACTCTGTGAGATGAATTAACAGAAAAGAGAGCAGTTTCTCAGAAAGCTTTTTCCAGTTTTGAACGGAAGATATTTCCTTTTTCACCATAGCCCTCTATGGGCTTCCAAATATCGCTTTGCTAATTCCTCAAGAACAGCCTTAGCGAAAGGCTGCTTGAAGGGAAAGATGTAACTCTGTGAGATGAATTAACAGAACACAGAGCAGTTTCTCAGAAAGCTTCTTTCCAGTTTTGAACGGAAGATATTTCCTTTTTCACCATAGCCTCTATGGGCTTCCAAATATCCTTTGCTAATTCCACAATAACAGCCTTAGCGAAAGGCTTCTTGAAGGGAAAGATGTAACTCTGTGAGATGAATTAACAGAACACAGAGCAGTTCCTCAGAAAGCTTTTTCCAGTTTTGAACGGAAGATATTTCCTTTTTCACCATAGCCCTCTATGGGCTTCCAAATATCCTTTGCCAATCCACAAGAACAGCCTTAGCGAAAGGCTTCTTGAAGGAAAGATGTAACTCTGTGAGATGAATTAACAGAAAAGAGAGCAGTTTCTCAGAAAGCTTCTTTCCAGTTTTGAACGGAAGATATTTTTTTCACCATAGCCCACAATGGGCTTCCAAATATCGCTTTGCTAATTCCTCAAGAACAGCCTTAGCGAAAGGCTGCTTGAAGGGAAAGATGTAACTCTGTGAGATGAATTAACAGAACACAGAGCAGTTTCTCAGAAAGTTTCTTTCCAGTTTTGAACGGAAGATATTTCCTTTTTCACCATAGCCCTCTATGGGCTTCCAAATATCCTTTGCTAATTCCACAATAACAGCCTTAGCGAAAGGCTTTTGAAGGGAAAGATGTAACTGTGAGATGAATTAACAGAACACAGAGCAGTTCCTCAGAAAGCTTTTTCCAGTTTTGAACGGAAGATATTTCCTTTTTCACCATAGCCCTCTATGGGCTTCCAAATATCCCTTGCTAATTCCACAAGAACAGCCTTAGCGAAAGGTTTTGAAGGGAAAGATGTAACTCTGTGAGATGAATTAACAGAACACAGAGCAGTTTCTCAGAAAGCTTCTTTCCAGTTTTGAACGGAAGATATTTCTTTTTCACCATAGCCCACAATGGGCTTCCAAATATCGCTTTGCTAATTCCTCAAGAACAGCCTTAGGAAAGGCTTCTTGAAGGGAAAGATGTAACTCTGTGAGATGAATTAAGAGAACACAGAGCAGTTTCTCAGAAAGCTTTTTCCAGTTTTGAACGGAAGATATTTCCTTTTTCACCATAGCCTCTATGGCCTTCCAAATATCCTTGCCAATTCCACAAGAACAGCCTTAGCGAAAGGCTTTTGAAGGGAAAGATGTAACTGTGAGATGAATTAACAGAACGCAGAGCAGTTTCTCTGAAACTTCTTTCCAGTTTTGAACGGAAGATATTTCCTTTTTCACCATAGCCTCTATGGCTTCCAAATATCCCTTGCTAATTCCACAAGAACAGCCTTAGCGAAAGGCCTCTTGAAGGGAAAGATGTAACTCTGTTAGATGAATTAACAGAACACAGAGCAGATTCTCAGAAAGCTTTTTCCAGTTTTCAACGGAAGATATTTCCTTTTTCACCATAGCCCTCTATGGGCTTCCAAATAGCACTTTGCCAATTGCCCAAGAACAGCCTTAGCGAAAGGCTTCTTGAAGTTGAAGATGTAACTCTGTGAGATGAATTAACAGAACACAGAGCAGTTTCTCAGAAAGCTTCTTTCCAGTTTTCAACGGAAGATATTTCCTTTTTCACCATAGCCCTCTATGGGCTTCCAAATATCCCTTTGCCAATTCCACAAGAACAGCCTTAACGAAAGGCTTCTTGAATGGAAAGGTGTAACTCTGTGAGATGAATTAACAGAACAGACAGCAGTTTCTCAGAAAGCTTCTTTCCAGTTTTGAACGGAAGATATTTCCTTTTTCACCATAGCCCTCTATGGGCTTCCAAATATCGCTTTGCCAATTCCTCAAGAACAGTCTTAGCGAAAGGCCTCTTGAAGGGAAAGATGTAACTCTGTGAGATGAATTAACAGAACACAGAGCAGTTTCTCAGAAAGCTTCTTTCCAGTTTTCAACGGAAGATATTTCCTTTTTCACCACCGCCCTGTATGGGCTTCCAAATATCACTTTGCCAATTCCACAAGAACAGCTTTAGCGAAAGGCTTCTTGAAGGGAAAGATGTAACTCTTTGAGATGAATTAACAGAACACAGAGCAGTTTCTCAGAAAGCTTCTTTCCAGTTTTCAACGGAAGATATTTCCTTTTTCACCATAGCCCTCTATGGGCTTCCAAATATCACTTTGCCAATTCCACAAGAACAGCCTTAGCGAAAGGCTTCTTGAAGGGAAAGATGTAACTCTGTGAGATGAATTAACAGAACACAGAGCAGTTTCTCAGAAAGTTTTTCCAGTTTTGAACGGAAGATATTTCCTTTTTCACCATAGCCCTCTATGGGCTTCCAAATATCGCTTTGCCAATTCCACAAGAACAGCCTTAGAGAAAGGCTTTTGAAGGAAAGATGTAACTCTGTGAGATGAATTAACAGAACACAGAGCAGTTTCTCAGAAAGCTTCTTTTCAGTTTTGAAGGGAAGATGTAACTCTGTGAGATGAATTAACAGAACACAGAGCAGTTTCTCAGAAAGCTTCTATCCAGTTTTCAACGGAAGATATTTCCTTTTCACCATAGCCCTCTATGGGCTTCCAAATATCCCTTTGCCAATTCCACAAGAACAGCCTTAGCGAAAGGCTTGAAGGAAAGATGTAACCTGTGAGATGAATTAACAGAACACAGAGCAGTTTCTCAGAAAGCTTCTTTCCAGTTTTGAACGGAAGATATTTCCTTTTTCACCATAGCCATCTATGGGCTTCCAAATATCCCTTGCTAATTCCACAAGAACAGCCTTAGCGAAAGTCTTCTTGAAGGGAAAGATGTAACCTGTGAGATGAATTAACAGAACACAGAGCAGTTTCTCAGAAAGCTTCTTTCCAGTTTTGAACGGAAGATATTTTTTCACCATAGCCCTCTATGGGCTTCCAAATATCACCTTGCTAATTCCACAAGAACAGCCTTAGCGAAAGGCTTCTTGAAGTTAAAGATGTAACTCTGTGAGATGAATTAACAGAACACAGAGCAGTTTCTCAGAAAGCTTCTTTCCAGTTTTGAACGGAAGATATTTCCTTTTTCACCATAGCCTCTATGGGCTTCCAAATATCACTTTGCCAATTCCACAGGAACAGCCTTAGCGAAAGGCTTCTGAAGGAAAGATGTAACTGTGAGATGAATTAACAGAACACAGAGCAGTTTCTCAGAAAGCTTCTTTCCAGTTTTCAACGGAAGATATTTCCTTTTCATCATAGCCATCTATGGGCTTCCAAATATCCCTTTGCTAATTGCACAAGAACAGCCTTAGCGAAAGGCTTCTTGAAGGGAAAGATGTAACCTGTGAGATGAATTAACAGAACACAGAGCAGTTTCTCAGAAAGCTTCTTTCCAGTTTTGAACGGAAGATATTTTTTTCACCATAGCCCTCTATGGGCTTCCAAATATCGCTTGCTAATTCCTCAAGAACAGCCTTAGCGAAAGTCTTCTTGAAGGAAAGATGTAACTCTGTGAGCTGAATTAAGAGAACACAGAGCAGTTTCTCAGAAAGCTTCTTTCCAGTTTTGAACGGAAGATATTTCCTTTTCACCATAGCCCTCTATGGGCTTCCAAATATCCCTTTGCCAATTCCACAAGAACAGCCTTAGCGAAATGCTTCTTGAAGGAAAGATGTAATTCTGTGAGATGAATTAAGAGAACACAGAGCAGTTTCTCAGAAAGCTTCTTTCCAATTTTGAACGGAAGATATTTTTTTCACCATAGCCTCTATGGGCTTCCAAATATAGCTTTGCTAATTCCTCAAGAACAGCCTTAGCGAAAGGCTTCTTGAAGGGAAAGATGTAACTCTGTGAGATGAATTAACAGAACACAGAGCAGTTTCTCAGAAACTTCTTTTCCAGTTTTGAACGGAAGATATTTTTTCACCATAGCCATCTATGGGCTTCCAAATATCGCTTTGCCAATTCCTCAAGAACAGCCTTAGCGAAAGTCTTCTTGAAGGGAAAGATGTAACTCTGTGAGCTGAATTAAGAGAACACAGAGCAGTTTCTCAGAAAGCTTCTTTCCAGTTTTGAACGGAAGATATTACCTTTTTCACCATAGCCCTCTATGGGCTTCCAAATATCCCTTTGCCAATTCCACAAGAACAGCCTTAGCGAAATGCTTCTTGAAGGGAAAGATGTAATTCTGTGAGATGAATTAAGAGAACACAGAGCAGTTTCTCAGAAAGCTTCTATCCAGTTTTCAACGGAAGATATTTCCTTTTTCACCATAGCCCTCTATGGGCTTCCAAATATCCCTTTGCCAATTCCACAAGAACAGCCTTAGAGAAAGGCTTTTTGAAGGGAAAGATGTAACTCTGTGAGACGAATTAACAGAACACAGAGCAGTTTCTCAGAAAGCTTCTTTTCAGTTTTGAAGGGAAGATATTTCCTTTTTCACCATAGCCCTCTATGGGCTTCCAAATATCCCTTTGCCAATTCCACAAGAACAGCCTTAGCGAAAGTCTTCTTGAAGGGAAAGATGTAACTCTGTGAGATGAATTAACAGAACACAGAGCAGTTTCTCAGAAAGCTTCTTTCCAGTTTTGAACGGAAGATATTTCCTTTTTCACCATAGCCCTCTATGGGCTTCCAAATATCACCTTGCCAATTCCACAAGAACAGCCTTAGCGAAAGGCTTCTTGAAGTTAAAGATGTAACTCTGTGAGATGAATTAACAGAACACAGAACAGTTTCTCAGAAAGCTTCTTTCCAGTTTTGAACGGAAGATATTTCTTTTTCACCGTAGTCTCTATGGGCTTCCAAATATCACTTTGCTAATTCCACAGGAACAGCCTTAGCGAAAGGCTTCTTGAAGGGAAAGATGTAACTCTGTGAGATGAATTAACAGAACACAGAGCAGTTTCTCAGAAAGCTTTTTGCAGTTTTCAACGGAAGATATTTCCTTTTTCACCATAGCCCCTTTTGGGCTTCCAAATATCCTTTGCTAATTCCACAAGAACAGCCTTAGCGAAAGGCTTTTGAAGGGAAAGATGTAACTCTGTGAGATGAATTAACAGAACACAGAGCAGTTTCTCAGAAAGCTTCTTTCCAGTTTTGAACGGAAGATATTTCCTTTTTCACCATAGCCCTCTCTGGGCTTCCAAATATCGGTTTGCCAATTCCTCAAGAACAGCCTTAGCGCAAGGCTTCTTGAAGGGAAAGATGTAACTCTGTGAGATGAATTAACAGAACACAGAGCAGTTTATTAGAAAGCTTCTTTCCAGTTTTGAACGGAAGATATTTCCTTTTTCACCATAGCCCTCTATGGGCTTCCAAATATCCCTTTGCCAATTCCACAAGAACAGCCTTAGCGAAAGGCTTCTTGAAGGGAAAGATGTAACTCTGTGAGATGAATTAACAGAACACAGAGCAGTTTCTAACAAAGCTTCTTTGCAGTTTTCAACGGAAGATATTTCCTTTTTCACCAGAGCCCTCTATGGGCTTCCAAATATCCCTTTGCCAATTCCACAAGAACAGCCTTAGCGAAAGGCTTCTTGAAGGGAAAGATGTAACTCTGTGAGATGAATTAACAGAACACAGAGCAGTTTCTCAGAAAGCTTCTTTCCACTTTTCAACGGAAGATATTTCCTTTCACCATAGCCCTATGGGCTTCCAAATATCCTTGCTAATTCCACAAGAACAGCCTTAGCGAAAGGCTTCTTGAAGGGAAAGATGTAACTCTGTGAGATGAATTAAGAGAACACAGAGCAGTTTCTCAGAAAGCTTATTTCCAGTTTTGAACGGAAGATATTTCTTTTTTCACCATAGCCCTATGGGCTTCCAAATATCGCTTTGCCAATTCCACAAGAACAGCCTTAGCGAAAGGCTTCTTGAAGGTCAAGATGTAACTCAGGAGATGAATTAACAGAAAAGAGAGCAGTTTCTCAGAAAGCTTTTTCCAGTTTTGAACGGAAGATATTTTTTCACCATAGCCCTCTATGGGCTTCCAAATATCGCTTTGTTAATTCTCAAGAACAGCCTTAGCAAAGGCTGCTTGAAGGGAAAGATGTAACTCTGTGAGATGAATTAACAGAACACAGAGCAGTTTCTCAGAAAGCTTCTTTCCAGTTTTGAACGGAAGATATTTTTTTCACCATAGCCCTCTATGGGCTTCCAAATATCCTTTGCTAATTCCACAATAACAGCCTTAGCGAAAGGCTTCTTGAAGGGAAAGATGTAACTCTGTGAGATGAATTAACAGAACACAGAGCAGTTCCTCAGAAAGCTTCTTTCCAGTTTTGAACGGAAGATATTTCCTTTTTCACCATAGCCCTCTATGGGCTTCCAAATATCCCTTTGCCAAATCCACAAGAACAGCCTTAGCGAAAGGCTTCTTGAAGGGAAAGATGTAACTCTGTGAGATGAATTAACAGAACACAGAGCAGTTTCTCAGAAAGCTTCTTCCAGTTTTGAACGGAAGATATTTTTTCACCATAGCCCACAATGGCTTCCAAATATCGCTTTGCCAATTCCTCAAGAACAGCCTTAGCGAAAGGCTTCTTGAAGGGAAAGATGTAACTCTGCGAGATGAATTAAGAGAACACAGAGCAGTTTCTCAGAAAGCTTCTTTCCAGTTTTGAACGGAAGATATTTCCTTTTTCTCCATAGCTCTCTATGGCCTTCCAAATATCACTTTGCCAATTCCACAAGAACAGCCTTAGCGAAAGGCTTCTTGAAGGGAAAGATGTAACTGTGAGATGAATTAACAGAACGCAGAGCAGTTTCTCTGAAACTTCTTTCCAGTTTTGAACGGAAGATATTTCCTTTTTCACCATAGCCCTCTATGGGCTTCAAAATATCCCTTTGCCAATTCCACAAGAACAGCCTTAGCGAAAGGCCTCTTGAAGGGAAAGATGTAACTCTGTTAGATGAATTAACAGAACACAGAGCAGATTCTCAGAAAGCTTCTTTCCAGTTTTCAACGGAAGATATTTCCTTTTTCACCATAGCCCTCTATGGGCTTCCAAATAGCACTTTGCCAATTGCCCAAGAACAGCCTTAGCGAAAGGCTTCTTGAAGTTGAAGATGTAACTCTGTGAGATGAATTAACAGAACACAGAGCAGTTTCTCAGAAAGCTTCTTTCCAGTTTTCAACGGAAGATATTTCCTTTTTCACCATAGCCCTCTATGGGCTTCCAAATATCCCTTTGCCAATTCCACAAGAACAGCCTTAACGAAAGGCTTCTTGAATGGAAAGGTGTAACTCTGTGAGATGAATTAACAGAACAGACAGCAGTTTCTCAGAAAGCTTCTTTCCAGTTTTGAACGGAAGATATTTCCTTTTTCACCATAGCCCTATGGCTTCCAAATATCGCTTACAATTCCTCAAGAACAGTCTTAGCGAAAGGCCTCTTGAAGGGAAAGATGTAACTCTGTGAGATGAATTAACAGAACACAGAGCAGTTTCTCAGAAAGCTTCTTTCCAGTTTTCAACGGAAGATATTTCCTTTTTCACCACCGCCCTGTATGGGCTTCCAAATATCACTTTGCCAATTCCACAAGAACAGCTTTAGCGAAAGGCTTCTTGAAGGGAAAGATGTAACTCTTTGAGATGAATTAACAGAACACAGAGCAGTTTCTCAGAAAGCTTCTTTCCAGTTTTCAACGGAAGATATTTCCTTTTTCACCATAGCCCTCTAAGGGCTTCCAAATATCACTTTGCCAATTCCACAAGAACAGCCTTAGCGAAAGGCTTCTTGAAGGGAAAGATGTAACTCTGTGAGATGAATTAACAGAACACAGAGCAGTTTCTCAGAAAGCTTCTATCCAGTTTTCAACGGAAGATATTTCCTTTTTCACCATAGCCCTCTATGGGCTTCCAAATATCCCTTTGCCAATTCCACAAGAACAGCCTTAGAGAAAGGCTTTTTGAAGGGAAAGATGTAACTCTGTGAGACGAATTAACAGAACACAGAGCAGTTTCTCAGAAAGCTTCTTTTCAGTTTTGAAGGGAAGATATTTCCTTTTTCACCATAGCCCTCTATGGGCTTCCAAATATCCCTTTGCCAATTCCACAAGAACAGCCTTAGCGAAAGTCTTCTTGAAGGGAAAGATGTAACTCTGTGAGATGAATTAACAGAACACAGAGCAGTTTCTCAGAAAGCTTCTTTCCAGTTTTGAACGGAAGATATTTTTTTCACCATAGCCCTCTATGGGCTTCCAAATATCACCTTGCCAATTCCACAAGAACAGCCTTAGCGAAAGGCTTGAAGTTAAAGATGTAACTCTGTGAGATGAATTAACAGAACACAGAACAGTTTCTCAGAAAGCTTCTTTCCAGTTTTGAACGGAAGATATTTTTTTCACCGTGAGTCTCTATGGGCTTCCAAATATCACTTTGCCAATTCCACAGGAACAGCCTTAGCGAAAGGCTTCTTGAAGGAAAAGATGTAACTCTGTGAGATGAATTAACAGAACACAGAGCAGTTTCTCAGAAAGCTTCTTTCCAGTTTTCAACGGAAGATATTTCCTTTTTCATCATAGCCATCTATGGGCTTCCAAATATCCCTTTGCCAATTGCACAAGAACAGCCTTAGCGAAAGGCTTCTTGAAGGGAAAGATGTAACTCTGTGAGATGAATTAACAGAACACAGAGCAGTTTCTCAGAAAGCTTCTTTCCAGTTTTGAACGGAAGATATTTCCTTTTTCAACATAGCCCTCTATGGGCTTCCAAATATCGCTTTGCCAATTCCTCAAGAACAGCCTTAGCGAAAGTCTTCTTGAAGGGAAAGATGTAACTCTGTGAGCTGAATTAAGAGAACACAGAGCAGTTTCTCAGAAAGCTTCTTTCCAGTTTTGAACGGAAGATATTACCTTTTTCACCATAGCCCTCTATGGGCTTCCAAATATCCCTTTGCCAATTCCACAAGAACAGCCTTAGCGAAATGCTTCTTGAAGGGAAAGATGTAATTCTGTGAGATGAATTAAGAGAACACAGAGCAGTTTCTCAGAAAGCTTCTTTCCAATTTTGAACGGAAGATATTTCCTTTTTCACCATAGCCCTCTATGGGCTTCCAAATATAGCTTTGCCAATTCCTCAAGAACAGCCTTAGCGAAAGGCTTCTTGAAGGGAGAGATGTAACTCTGTGAGATGAATTAACAGAACACAGAGCAGTTTCTCAGAAACTTCTTTCCAGTTTTGAACGGAAGATATTTCCTTTTTCACCATAGCCATCTATGGGCTTCCAAATCTCACTTTGCCAATTCCACAAGAACAGCCTTGGCGAAAGGCTTCTTGAAGGGAAAGATGTAACTCTTTGAGATGAATTAACAGAACACAGAGCAGTTTCTCAGAAAGCTTCTTTCCAGTTTTCAACGGAAGATATTTCCTTTTTCACCATAGCCCTCTAAGGGCTTCCAAATATCACTTTGCCAATTCCACAAGAACAGCCTTAGCGAAAGGCTTTTGAAGGAAAGATGTAACTCTGTGAGATGAATTAACAGAACACAGAGCAGTTTCTCAGAAAGTTTTCTATCCAGTTTTCAACGGAAGATATTTCTTTTTCACCATAGCCCTATGGGCTTCCAAATATCCTTTGCTAATTCCACAAGAACAGCCTTAGAGAAAGGCTTTTGAAGGAAAGATGTAACTCTGTGAGACGAATTAACAGAACACAGAGCAGTTTCTCAGAAAGCTTCTTTCAGTTTTGAAGGAAGATATTTTTCACCATAGCCCTCTATGGGCTTCCAAATATCCTTTGCTAATTCCACAAGAACAGCCTTAGCGAAAGTCTTCTTGAAGGGAAAGATGTAACCTGTGAGATGAATTAACAGAACACAGAGCAGTTTCTCAGAAAGTTTTTCCAGTTTTGAACGGAAGATATTTCCTTTTTCACCATAGCCCTCTATGGGCTTCCAAATATCACCTTGCCTATTCCACAAGAACAGCCTTAGCGAAAGGCTTCTTGAAGTTAAAGATGTAACTCTGTGAGATGAATTAACAGAACACAGAACAGTTTCTCAGAAAGCTTCTTTCCAGTTTTGAACGGAAGATATTTCCTTTTTCACCGTAGCCCTCTATGGGCTTCCAAATATCACTTTGCCAATTCCACAGGAACAGCCTTAGCGAAAGGCTTCTTGAAGGAAAAGATGTAACTCTGTGAGATGAATTAACAGAACACAGAGCAGTTTCTCAGAAAGCTTCTTTCCAGTTTTCAACGGAAGATATTTCCTTTTTCATCATAGCCATCTATGGGCTTCCAAATATCCCTTTGCCAATTGCACAAGAACAGCCTTAGCGAAAGGCTTCTTGAAGGGAAAGATGTAACTCTGTGAGATGAATTAACAGAACACAGAGCAGTTTCTCAGAAAGCTTCTTTCCAGTTTTGAACGGAAGATATTTCCTTTTTCAACATAGCCCTCTATGGGCTTCCAAATATCGCTTTGCCAATTCCTCAAGAACAGCCTTAGCGAAAGTCTTCTTGAAGGGAAAGATGTAACTCTGTGAGCTGAATTAAGAGAACACAGAGCAGTTTCTCAGAAAGCTTCTTTCCAGTTTTGAACGGAAGATATTACCTTTTTCACCATAGCCCTCTATGGGCTTCCAAATATCCCTTTGCCAATTCCACAAGAACAGCCTTAGCGAAATGCTTCTTGAAGGGAAAGATGTAATTCTGTGAGATGAATTAACAGAACACAGAGCAGTTTCTCAGAAAGCTTCTTTCCAGTTTTCAACGGAAGATATTTCCTTTTTCACCATAGCCCTCTATGGGCTTCCAAATATCACTTTGCAATTCCACAAGAACAGCCTTAGCCAAAGGGTTCTTGAAGTTGAAGATGTAACTCTGTGAGATGAATTAAGAGAACACAGAACAGTTTCTCAGAAAGCTTCTTTCCAGTTTTGAACGGAAGATATTTCCTTTTTCACCATAGCCCTCTATGGGCTTCCAAATATCGCTTTGCCAATTCCTCAAGAACAGCCTTAGCGAAAGGTTTCTTGAAGGGAAAGATGTAACTCTGTGAGATGAATTAAGAGAACACAGACAAGTTTCTCAGAAAGCTTCTTTCCAGTTTTGAACGGAAGATATTTCCTTTTTCTCCATAGCCCTCTATGGGCTTCCAAATATCACTATGCCAATACCACAAGAACAGCCTTAGCGAAAGGCTTCTTGAAGGGAAAGATGTAAGTCTGTGAGAGGAATTAACAGAATACAGAGCAGTTTCTCAGAAAGCTTCTTTCCAGTTTTCAACGGAAGGTATTTCCTTTTTCAACATAGCCCTCTATGGGCTTCCAAATATCCCTTTGCCAATTCCACAAGAACAGCCTTAGGGAAAGGCTTCTTGAAGTTGAAGATGTAACTCTGTGAGATGAATTAACAGAACACAGAGCAGTTTCTCAGAAAGCTTCTTTCCAGTTTTGAACGGAAGATATTTCCTTTTTCACCATAGCCCTCTATGGGCTTCCAAATATCCCTTTGCCAATTCCACAAGAACAGCCTTATTGAAAGGCTTCTTGAAGGGAAAGATGTAACTCTGTGAGATGAATTAACAGAACACAGAGCAGTTTCTCAGGAAACTTCTTTCCAGTTTTCAACCGAAGATATTTCCTTTTTCACCATAGCCCTCTATGGGCTTCCAAGTATCCCTTTGCCAATTCCACAAGAACAGCCTTAGTGAAAGGCTTCTTGAAGGGAAAGATGTAACTCTGTGAGATGAATTAACAGAACACAGAGCAGTTTCTCAGAAAGCTTCTTTCCAGTTTTGAACGGAAGATATTTCCTTTTTCACCATAGCCCTCTATTGGCTTCCAAATATCCCTTTGCCAATTCCACAAGAACAGCCTTAGCGAAAGGCTTCTTGAAGGGAAAGATGTAACTCTGTGAGATGAATTAAGAGAACACAGAGCAGTTTCTCAGAAAGCTTCTTTCCAGTTTTGAACGGAAGATATTTCCTTTTTCATCATAGCCCTCTACGGGCTTCCAAATGTCACTTTGCCAATTCACCAAGAACAGCCTTAGCCAAAGCCTTCTTGAAGGGAAAGATGTAACTCTGTGAGATGAATTAAGAGAACACAGAGCAGTTTCTCAGAAAGCTTCTTTCCAGTTTTCAACGGAAGATATTTACTTTTTCACCATAGCCCTCTATGGGCTTCCAAATATCCCTTTGCCAATTCCACAAGAAAAGACTTAGCGAAAGGCATCTTGAAGGGAAAGATGTAACTCTGTGAGATGAATTAACAGAACACAGAGCAGTTTCTCAGAACGCTTCTTTCCAGTTTTGAACGGAAGATATTTCCTTTTTCACCATAGCCCTCAATGGGCTTCCAAATATCGCTTTGCCAATTCCTCAAGAACAGCCTTAGCGAAAGGCTTGAAGGAAAGATGTAACTCTGTGAGATGAATTAACAGAACACAGAGCAGTTTCTCAGAAAGCTTCTTTCCAGTTTTGAACGGAAGATATTTTTTCACCATAGCCTCTATGGGCTTCCAAATATCGCTTGCTAATTCCTCAAGAACAGCCTTAGGGAAAGGCTTGAAGGAAAGATGTAACTCTGTGAGATGAATTAACAGAACACAGAGCAGTTTCTCAGAACGCTTCTTTCCAGTTTTGAACGGAAGATATTTCCTTTTTCACCATAGCCCTCAATGGGCTTCCAAATATCGCTTTTAATTCCTCAAGAACAGCCTTAGCGAAAGGCTTTTGAAGGAAAGATGTAACCTGTGAGATGAATTAACAGAACACAGAGCAGTTTCTCAGAAAGCTTCTTTCCAGTTTTGAACGGAAGATATTTCCTTTTTCACCATAGCCTCTATGGGCTTCCAAATATCGCTTTGCTAATTCCTCAAGAACAGCCTTAGGGAAAGGCTTGAAGGGAAAGATGTAACTCTGTGAGATGAATTAACAGAACACAGAGCAGTTTCTCAGAAAGCTTCTTTCCAGTTTTGAACGGAACATATTTCCTTTTTCTCCATAGCCCTCTATGGCCTTCCAAATATCCCTTTGCCAATTCCACAAGAACAGCCTTAGCGAAAGGCTTCTTGAAGGGAAAGATGTAACTCTGTGAGATGAATTAACAGAACACAGAGCAGTTTCTCAGAAAGCTTCTTTCCAGTTTTGAACGGAAGATATTTCCTTTTTCACCATAGCCCTCTATGGGCTTCCAAATATCTCTTTGCCAATTCCACAAGAACAGCCTTAGCAAAAGGCTTCTTGAAGGGAAAGATGTAAGTCTGTGAGATGAATTAACACAACACAGAGTAGTTTCTCAGAAAGCTTCTTTCCAGTTTTGAACGGAAGATATTTCCTTTTTCACCATAGCCTTCTATGGGCTTCAAAATATCCCTTTGGCAATTCCACAAGAACAGCCTTAGCGAAAGGCTTCTTGAAGGGAAAGATGTAAGTCTGTGAGATGAATTAACAGAACACAGATCAGTTTCTCAGAAAGCTTCTTTCCGGTTTTGAACGGAAGATATTTCCTTTTTCACCATAGCCCTCTATGGGCTTCCAAATATAGCTTTGCCAATTCCTCAAGAACAGCCTTGGCGAAAGGCTTCTTGACGGGAGAGATGTAACTCTGTGAGATGAATTAACAGAACACAGAGCAGTTTCTCAGAAACGTCTTTCCAGTTTTGAACGGAAGATATTTCCTTTTTCACCATAGCCCTCTAAGGGCGTCGAAATATCCCTTTGCCAATTCCACAAGAACAGCCTTAGCGAAAGGCTTCTTGAAGGGAAAGATGTAACTCTGTGAGATGAATTAACAGAACACAGAGCAGTTTCTCAGAAAGCTTCCTTCCAGTTTTCAACGGAAGGTATTTCCTTTTTCAAAATAGCCCTCTATGGGCTTCCAAATATCCCTTTGCCAATTCCACAAGAACAGCCTTAGGGAAAGGCTTCTTGAAGTTGAAGATGTAACTCTGTGAGATGAATTAACAGAACACAGAGCAGTTTCTCAGAAAGCTTCTTTCCAGTTTTGAACGGAAGATATTTCCTTTTTCACCATAGCCCTCTATGGGCTTCCAAATATAGCTTTGCTAATTCCTCAAGAACAGCCTTGGCGAAAAGGCTTCTTGACGGAGAGATGTAACTCTGTGAGATGAACAGAACACAGAGCAGTTTCTCAGAAACGTCTTTCCAGTTTTGAACGGAAGATATTTTTTCACCATAGCCCTAAGGGGCCGAAATATCCCTTTGCCAATTCCACAAGAACAGCCTTAGCGAAAGGCTTCTTGAAGGGAAAGATGTAACTCTGTGAGATGAATTAACAGAACACAGAGCAGTTTCTCAGAAAGCTTCCTTCCAGTTTTCAACGGAAGGTATTTCCTTTTTCAAAATAGCCCTCTATGGGCTTCCAAATATCCTTTGCTAATTCCACAAGAACAGCCTTAGGGAAAGGCTTCTTGAAGTTGAAGATGTAACTCTGTGAGATGAATTAACAGAACACAGAGCAGTTTCTCAGAAAGCTTCTTTCCAGTTTTGAACGGAAGATATTTCCTTTTTCAACATAGCCTTCTATGGGCTTCCAAATATCACTTTGCCAATTCCACAAGAACAGCCTTATTGAAAGGCTTTGAAGGAAAGATGTAACTCTGTGAGATGAATTAACAGAACACAGAGCAGTTTCTCAGAAAGCTTCTTTCCAGTTTTGAACGGAAGATATTTCCTTTTTCACCATAGCCCTCTATGGGCTTCCAAATATCCCTTTGCCAATTCCACAAAAACAGCCTAAGCGAAAGGCTTCTTGAAGGGAAAGATGTAACTCTGTGAGATGAATTAACAGAACACAGAGCAGTTTCTCAGAAAGCTTCCTTCCAGTTTTCAACGGAAGGTATTTCCTTTTTCAAAATAGCCCTCTATGGGCTTCCAAATATCCCTTTGCCAATTCCACAAGAACAGCCTTAGGGAAAGGCTTCTTGAAGTTGAAGATGTAACTCTGTGAGATGAATTAACAGAACACAGAGCAGTTTCTCAGAAAGCTTCTTTCCAGTTTTGAACGGAAGATATTTCCTTTTTCAACATAGCCTTCTATGGGCTTCCAAATATCACTTTGCCAATTCCACAAGAACAGCCTTATTGAAAGGCTTCTTGAAGGGAAAGATGTAACTCTGTGAGATGAATTAACAGAACACAGAGCAGTTTCTCAGAAAGCTTCTTTCCAGTTTTGAACGGAAGATATTTTTCACCATAGCCTCTATGGGCTTCCAAATATCCTTTGCTAATTCCACAAAACAGCCTAAGCGAAAGGCTTCTTGAAGTTAAAGATGTAACTCTGTGAGATGAATTAACAGAACACAGAGCAGTTTCTCAGAAAGCTTCTTTCCAGTTTTGAACGGAAGATATTTTTCACCATAGCCCTCTACGGGCTTCCAAATATCACTTTGCCAATTCCACAAAACAGCCTTAGCGAAAGGCTTTGAAGGAAAGATGTAACTCTGTGAGATGA
>JAKFHT010001265.1:0-33341 GCA_023783455.1 Erythrocebus patas | reverse complement strand
GCCTTCGCTAAGGCTGTTCCTGTGGAATTGGCAAGGATATTTGGAAGCCCTTAGAGGGCTACGGTGAAAAAGCCAATATCTTCCGCTCAAAACCGGAAGGAAGCTTTCTGAGAAACTGCTCTGTGTTCTGTTAATTCATCTCACAGGTTACATCTTTCCTTCAAGAAGCCTTTCACTAAGGCTGTTCTTGTGGAATTGGCAAATTGATATTTGGAAGCCCGTAGAGGGCTATGGTGAAAAAATATCTTCCGTTCAAAACTGGAAAGAAGCTTGAGAAACTGCTCTGTGTTCTGTTAATTCATCTCACAGGTTACATCTTTCCTTATAAGAAGCCTTCGCTAAGGCTGTTCTTGTGAATTGGCAAAGGATATTTGGAAGCCCAGAGGGCTATGGTGAAAAAATATCTTCCGTTCAAAACTGGAAAGAAGCTTGAGAAACTGCTCTGTGTTCTGTGAATTCATCTCACAGGTTACATCTTTCCTTCAAGAAGCCTTTTGTTAAGGCTGTTCTTGTGAATTGGCAAAGGATATTTGGAAGCCCATAGGGGCTATGGTGAAAAAATATCTTCCGTTCAAAACTGGAAAGAAGCTTGAGAAACTGCTCTGTGTTCTGTTAATTCATCTCACAGGTTACATCTTTCCTTCAAAAGCCTTTCGCTAAGGCTGTTCTTGTGAATTGGCAAAGGATATTTGGAAGCCCTTAGAGGGCTACGGTGAAAAAGCCAATATCTTCCGCTCAAAACTGGAAAGAAGCTTGAGAAACTGCTCTGTGTTCTGTTAATTCATCTCACAGGTTACATCTTTCCTTCAAAAGCCTTTCGCTAAGGCTGTTCTTGTGAATTGGCAAAGGATATTTGGAAGCCCATAGGGGCTATGGTGAAAAAATATCTTCCGTTCAAAACTGGAAAGAAGCTTGAGAAACTGCTCTGTGTTCTGTGAATTCATCTCACAGGTTACATCTTTCCTTTAAGAAGCCTTCGCTAAGGCTGTTCTTGTGGAATTGGCAAGGATATTTGGAAGCCCATAGGGGCTATGGTGAAAAAATATCTTCCGTTCAAAACTGGAAAGAAGCTTGAGAAACTGCTCTGTGTTCTGTGAATTCATCTCACAGGTTACATCTTTCCTTCAAAACTGGAAGAAGCTTTCTGAGAAACTGCTCTGTGTTCTGTGAATTCATCTCACAGGTTACATCTTTCCTTCAAAAGCCTTTCGCTAAGGCTGTTCTTGTGGAATTGGCAAGGATATTTGGAAGCCCTTAGAGGGCTACGGTGAAAAAGGAAATATCTTCAGTTCAAAACTGGAAAGAAGGTTTCTGAGAAACTGCTCTGTGTTCTGTTAATTCATCTCACAGGTTACATCTTTCCTTCAAAAGCCTTTCGCTAAGGCTGTTCCTGTGGAATTGGCAAAGGATATTTGGAAGCCCAGAGGGCTATGGTGAAAAAATATCTTCCGTTCAAAACTGGAAGAAGCTTTCTGAGAAACTGCTCTGTGTTCTGTTAATTCATATCACAGAGTTACATCTTTCCTTCAAGAAGCCTTTCGCTAAGGCTGTTCTTGTGGAATTGGCAAGGATATTTGGAAGCCCGTGAGGGCTATGGTGAAAAGGAAATATCTTCCGCTCAAAACTGGAAAGAAGCTTTCTGAGAAACTGCTCTGTGTTCTGTTAATTCATCTCACAGAGTTACATCTTTCCTTCAAGAAGCCTTCGCTAAGGCTGTTCTTGTGGAATTGGCAAAGTGATATTTAGAAGCCCATAGAGGGCTATGGTGAAAAGGAAATATCTTCAGTTCAAAACTGGAAAGAAGCTTGAGAAACTGCTCTGTGTTCTGCTAATTCAACTCACAGAGTTACATCTTTCCTTCAAGAAGCCTTTCGCTAAGGCTGTTCTTGTGGAATTGGCAAAGGATATTTGGAAGCCCATAGAGGGCTATGGTGAAAAGGAAATATCTTCCGCTCAAAACTGGAAGGAAGCTTTCTGACTAAATGCTCTGTGTTCTGTTAATTCATCTCACAGAGTTACATCTTTCCTTCAAGAAGCCTTCGCTAAGGCTGTTCCTGTGGAATTGGCAAAGTGATATTTGGAAGCCCATAGAGGGCTACGGTGAAAAAGGAAATGTCTTCCGTTCAAAACTGGAAAGAAGCTTGAGAAACTGCTCTGTGTTCTGTGAATTCATCTCACAGAGTTACATCTTTCCCTTTAAGAAGCCTTCGCTAAGGCTGTTCTTGTGGAATTGGGGATATTTGGAAGCCCATAGAGGGCTATGGTGAAAAAGGAAATATCTTCCTTCAAAACTGGAAAGAAGCTTGAGAAACTGCTCTGTGTTCTGTTAATTCATCTCACAGAGTTACATCTTTCCTTCAAGAAGCCTTTCGCTAAGGCTGTTCTTGTGGAATTGGCAAAGGATATTTGGAAGCCCATAGGGGCTATGGTGAAAAGGAAATATCTTCCGTTCAAAACTGGAAAGAAGCTTTCTGAGAAACTGCTCTGTGTTCTGTTAATTCATCTCACAGAGTTACATCTTTCCTTCAAAAGCCTTTCGCTAAGGCTGTTCTTGTGGAATTGGCAAAGGATATTTGGAAGCCCATGGAGGGCTATGGTGAAAAAGGAAATATCTTCCGCTTCAAAACTGGAAGGAAGCTTTCTGACTAAATGCTCTGTGTTCTGTTAATTCATCTCACAGAGTTACATCTTTCCTTCAAGAAGCCTTCGCTAAGGCTGTTCTTGTGGAATTGGCAAAGGATATTTGAAGCCCATAGAGGGCTATGGTGAAAAAGGAAATATCTTCCGCTCAAAACTGGAAAGAAGCTTGAGAAACTGCTCTGTGTTCTGTTAATTCATCTCACAGAGTTACATCTTTCCTTCAAGAAGCCTTTCGCTAAGGCTGTTCTTGTGGAATTGGCAAAGGATATTTGGAAGCCCGTAGAGGGCTATGGTGAAAAAGGAAATATCTTCCGCTCAAAACTGGAAAGAAGCTTTCTGAGAAACTGCTCTGTGTTCTGTTAATTCATCTCACAGAGTTACATCTTTCCTTCAAGAAGACTTTCGCTAAGGCTGTTCTTGTGGAATTGGCAAAGGATATTTGGAAGCCCATAGAGGCTATGGTGAAAAAGGAAATATCTTCCGCTCAAAACTGGAAGGAAGCTTTCTGACTAAATGCTCTGTGTTCTGTTAATTCATCTCACAGAGTTACATCTTTCCTTCAAGAAGCCTTCGCTAAGGCTGTTCTTGTGGAATTGGCAAAGGATATTTGGAAACCCATAGAGGGCGATGGTTAAAAGGAAATATCTTCCTTCAAAACTGGAAAGAAGCTTTCTGAGAAACTGCTCTGTGTTCTGTTAATTCATCTCACAGAGTTACATCTTTCCTTCAAGAAGCCTTTCGCTAAGGCTGTTCTTGTGGAATTGGCAAAGGATATTTGGAAGCCCATAGAGGGCTATGGTGAAAAAGGAAATATCTTCCGCTCAAAACTGGAAAGAAGCTTGAGAAATTGCTCTGTGTTCTGTTAATTCATCTCACAGAGTTACATCTTTCCTTCAAGAAGCCTTCGCTAAGGCTGTTCTTGTGTAATTGGCAAAGTGATATTTGGAAGCCCTTAGAGGGCTACGGTGAAAAAGCCAATATCTTCCGCTCAAAACTGGAAAGAAGCTTTCTGAGAAACTGCTCTGTGTTCTGTGAATTCATCTCACAGAGTTACATCTTTCCTTCAAGAAGCCTTTCGCTAAGGCTGTTCTTGTGGAATTGGCAAAGTGATATTTGGAAGCCCTTAGAGGGCTACGGTGAAAAAGGAAATGTCTTCCGCTCAAAACTGGAAAGAAGCTTGAGAAACTGCTCTGTGTTCTGTGAATTCATCTCACAGAGTTACATCTTTCCTTCAAGAAGCCTTCGCTAAGGCTGTTCTTGTGGAATTGGCAAAGTGATATTTGGAAGCCCATAGAGGCTATGGTGAAAAAGGAAATATCTTCCTTCAAAACTGGAAAGAAGCTTGAGAAACTGCTCTGTGTTCTGTGAATTCATCTCACAGAGTTACATCTTTCCCTTCAAGAAGCCTTTCGCTAAGGCTGTTCTTGTGGAATTGGCAAAGTGATATTTGGAAGCCCATAGAGGGCTACGGTGAAAAAGGAAATGACTTCCGTTCAAAACTGGAAAGAAGCTTTCTGAGAAACTGCTCTGTGTTCTGTGAATTCATCTCACAGAGTTACATCTTTCCCTTCAAGAAGCCTTTCGCTAAGGCTGTTCTTGTGGAATTGGCAAAGGGATATTTGGAAGCCCGTAGAGGGCTATGGTGAAAAAGGAAATATCTTCCGTTCAAAACTGGAAAGAAGCTTTCTGAGAAACTGCTCTGTGTTCTGTGAATTCATCGCACAGAGTTACATCTTTCCTTATAAGAAGCCCTTCGCTAAGGCTGTTCTTGTGGAATTGGCAAAGGGATATTTGGAAGCCCACAGAGGGCTATGGTGAAAAAGGAAATATCTTCCGTTCAAAACTGGAAGGAAGCTTTCTGACTAAATGCTCTGTGTTCTGTTAATTCATCTCACAGAGTTACATCTTTCCTTTCAAGAAGCCTTTCGCTAAGGCTGTTCTTGTGGAATTGGCAAAGGGATATTTGGAAACCCATAGAGGGCGATGGTTAAAAAGGAAATATCTTCCCTTCAAAACTGGAAAGAAGCTTTCTGAGAAACTGCTCTGTGTTCTGTGAATTCATCTCACAGAGTTACATCTTTCCCTTCAAGAAGCCTTTCGCTATGGCTGTTCTTGTGGAATTGGCAAAGGGATATTTGGAAGCCCGTAGAGGGCTATGGTGAAAAAGGAAATATCTTCCCTTCAAAACTGGAAAGAAGCTTTCTGAGAAACTGCTCTGTGTTCTGTTAATTCATCTCACAGAGTTACATCTTTCCTTATAAGAAGCCCTTCGCTAAGGCTGTTCTTGTGGAATTGGCAAATTGATATTTGGAAGCCCATAGAGGGCTATGGTGAAAAAGGAAATATCTTCCGTTCAAAACTGGAAAGAAGCTTTCTGAGAAACTGCTCTGTGTTCTGTTAATTCATCTCACAGAGTTACATCTTTCCCATCAAGAAGCCTTTCGCAAAGGCTGTTCTTGTGTAATTGGCAAAGGGATATTTGGAAGCCCATAGAGGGCTATGGTGAAAAAGGAAATATCTTCCGTTCAAAACTGGAAGGAAGCTTTCTGACTAAATGCTCTGTGTTCTCTTAATTCATCTCACAGAGTTACATCTTTCCCTTCAAGAAACCTTTCGCTAAGGCTGTTCTTGTGGAATTGGCAAAGGGATATTTGGAAACCCATAGAGGGCGATGGTTAAAAAGGAAATATCTTCCCTTCAAAACTGGAAAGAAGCTTTCTGAGAAACTGCTCTGTGTTCTGTTAATTCATCTCACAGAGTTACATCTTTCCTTCAAGAAGCCTTCGCTAAGGCTGTTCTTGTGGAATTGGCAAAGGATATTTGGAAGCCCATAGAGGGCTATGGTGAAAAGGAAATATCTTCCGCTCAAAACTGGAAAGAAGCTTTCTGAGAAACTGCTCTGTGTTCTGTAAATTCATCTCACAGAGTTACATCTTTCCTTCAAGAAGCCTTTCGCTAAGGCTGTTCTTGTGTAATTGGCAAAGTGATATTTGGAAGCCCTTAGAGGGCTACGTGAAAAGCCAATATCTTCCGCTCAAAACTGGAAAGAAGCTTTCTGAGAAACTGCTCTGTGTTCTGTGAATTCATCTCACAGAGTTACATCTTTCCCTTCAAGAAACCTTTCGCTAAGGCTGTTCCTGTGGAATTGGCAAAGTGATATTTGGAAGCCCATAGAGGGCTACGGTGAAAAAGGAAATGTCTTCCGTTCAAAACTGGAAAGAAGCTTTCTGAGAAACTGCTCTGTGTTCTGTTAATTCATCTCACAGAGTTACATCTTTCCTTCAAGAAGCCTTTCGCTAAGGCTGTTCTTGTGGAATTGGCAAAGGGATATTTGGAAGCCCGTAGAGGGCTATGGTGAAAAAGGAAATATCTTCCCTTCAAAACTGGAAAGAAGCTTTCTGAGAAACTGCTCTGTGTTCTGTGAATTCATCTCACAGAGTTACATCTTTCCTTATAAGAAGCCCTTCGCTAAGGCTGTTCTTGTGGAATTGGCAAAGGATATTTGGAAGCCCATAGAGGGCTATGATGAAAAAGGAAATATCTTCCGTTCAAAACTGGAAAGAAGCTTTCTGAGAAACTGCTCTGTGTTCTGTTAATTCATCTCACAGAGTTACATCTTTCCCTTCAAGAAGCCTTTCCTGAGGCTTTTCTTGTGGAATTGGCAAAGTGATATTTGGAAGCCCGTAGAGGGCTATGGTGAAAAAGGAAATATCTTCCGTTCAAAACTGTAAAGAAGCCTTCTGAGAAACTGCTCTGCGTTCTGTTAATTCATCTCACAGACTTACATCTCATCCTTCAAGAAGCCTTTCGCTAAGGCTGTTCTTGTGGAATTGGCAAAGGGATATTTGGAAGCCCTTAGAAGGCTATGGTGAAAAAGGAAATATCTTCCGTTAAAAACCGGAAGGAAGCTTTCTAAGAAACTGCTCTGTGTTCTGTTAATTCATCTCACAGAGTTACATCTTTCCCTTCAAGAAGCCTTTTGTTAAGGCTGTTCTTGTGGAATTGGCAAAGTGATATTTGGAAGCCCAAAGAGGGCTATTTTGAAAAAGGAAATATCTTCCGTTCAAAACTGGAAAGAAGCTTTCTGAGAAACTGCTCTGTGTTCTGTTAATTCATCTCACAGAGTTACATCTTTCCCTTCAAGAAGCCTTTCGCTAAGGCTGTTCTTGTGTAATTGGCAAAGGGATATTTGGAAGCCCATAGAGGGCTATGGTGAAAAAGGAAATATCTTCCGTTCAAAACTGGAAAGAAGTTTTCTGAGAAATTGCTCTGTGTTCTGTTAATTCATATCACAGAGTTACATCTTTCCCTTCAAGAAGCCTTTCGCTAAGGCTGTTCTTGTGTAATTGGCAAAGGGATATTTGGAAGCCCATAGAGGGCTATGGTGAAAAAGGAAATATCTTCCGTTCAAAACTGGAAAGAAGGTTTCTGAGAAACTGCTCTGTGTTCTGTTAATTAATCTCACAGAGTTACATCTTTCCCTTCTAGAAGCCTTTCACTAAGGCTGTTCTTGTGGAATTGGCAAAGGGATATTTGGAAGCCCACAGAGGGCTATGGTGAAAAAGGAAATATCTTCCGTTCAAAACTGGAAGGAAGCTTTCTGACTAAATGCTCTGTGTTCTGTTAATTCATCTCACAGAGTTACATCTTTCCCTTCAAGAAGCCTTTCGCTAAGGCTGTTCTTGTGGAATTGGCAAAGGATATTTGGAAACCCATAGAGGGCGATGGTTAAAAGGAAATATCTTCCGTTCAAAACTGGAAAGAAGCTTTCTGAGAAACTGCTCTGTGTTCTGTTAAATCATCTCACAGAGTTACATCTTTCCTTCAAGAAGCCTTTCGCTAAGGCTGTTCTTGTGGAATTGGCAAGGATATTTGGAAGCCCATAGAGGGCTATGGTGAAAAGGAAATATCTTCCGCTCAAAACTGGAAAGAAGCTTTCTGAGAAACTGCTCTGTGTTCTGTTAATTCATCTCACAGAGTTACATCATTCCTTCAAGAAGCCTTTCGCTAAGGCTGTTCTTGTGGAATTGGCAAAGGGATATTTGGAAGCCCATAGAGGGCTATGGTGAAAAAGGAAATATCTTCCGTTCAAAACTGGAAAGAAGCTTTCTGAGAAACTGCTCTGTGTTCTGTGAATTCATCTCACAGAGTTACATCTTTCCTTATAAGAAGCCCTTCGCTAAGGCTGTTCTTGTGGAATTGGCAAATTGATATTTGGAAGCCCATAGAGGGCTATGGTGAAAAGGAAATATCTTCCTTCAAAACTGGAAAGAAGCTTGAGAAACTGCTCTGTGTTCTGTGAATTCATCTCACAGAGTTACATCTTTCCTTCAAGAAGCCTTCGCTAAGGCTGTTCTTGTGGAATTGGCAAAGTGATATTTAGAAGCCCATAGAGGGCTATGGTGAAAAAGGAAATATCTTCAGTTCAAAACTGGAAAGAAGCTTTCTGAGAAACTGCTCTGTGTTCTGTTAATTCAACTCACAGAGTTACATCTTTCCTTCAAGAAGCCTTCGCTAAGGCTGTTCTTGTGGAATTGGCAAGGATATTTGGAAGCCCTAGAGGGCTATGGTGAAAAAGGAAATATCTTCCGTTCAAAACTGGAAAGAAGCTTTCTGAGAAACTGCTCTGTGTTCTGTTAATTCATCTCACAGAGTTACATCTTTCCTTCAAGAAGTTTTCGCTAAGGCTGTTCTTGTGGAATTGGCAAAGGATATTTGGAAGCCCATAGAGGGCTATGGTGAAAAAGAAATATCTTCCGCTCAAAACTGGAAGAAGCTTTCTGACTAAATGCTCTGTGTTCTGTTAATTCATCTCACAGAGTTACATCTTTCCTTCAAGAAGCCTTTCGCTAAGGCTGTTCTTGTGGAATTGGCAAGGATATTTGGAAACCCATAGAGGCGATGGTTAAAAAGGAAATATCTTCCTTCAAAACTGGAAAGAAGGTTTCTGAGAAACTGCTCTGTGTTCTGTTAATTCATCTCACAGAGTTACATCTTTCCTTCAAGAAGCCTTTCCTAAGGCTGTTCTTGTGGAATTGGCAAAGTGATATTTGGAAGCCCGTAGAGGGCTATGGTGAAAAAGGAAATATCTTCCGCTCAAAACTGTAAAGAAGCCTTCTGAGAAACTGCTCTGTGTTCTGTTAATTCATCTCACAGACTTACATCTCATCCTTCAAGAAGTTTTCGCTAAGGCTGTTCTTGTGGAATTGGCAAAGGGATATTTGGAAGCCCATAGGGCTATGGTGAAAAAGGAAATATCTTCAGTTCAAAACTGGAAAGAAGCTTTCTGAGAAACTGCTCTGTGTTCTGTTAATTCACCTCACAGAGTTACATCTTTCCCTTCAAGAAGCCTTTCGCTAAGGCTGTTCTTGTGGAATTGGCAAAGTGATATTTGGAAGCCCATAGAGGGCTACGGTGAAAAAGGAAATGTCTTCCGTTCAAAACTGGAAAGAAGCTTTCTGAGAAACTGCTCTGTGTTCTGTGAATTCATCTCACAGAGTTACATCTTTCCCTTTAAGAAGCCTTTCGCTAAGGCTGTTCTTGTGGAATTGGCAAAGGGATATTTGGAAGCCCGTAGAGGGCTATGGTGAAAAAGGAAATATCTTCCCTTCAAAACTGGAAAGAAGCTTTCTGAGAAACTGCTCTGTGTTCTGTTAATTCATCTCACAGAGTTACATCTTTCCCTTCAAGAAGCCTTTCCCTAAGGCTGTTCTTGTGGAATTGGCAAAGGGATATTTGGAAGCCCTTAGAGGGCTATGGTGAAAAAGGAAATATCTTCCGTTCAAAACTGGAAAGAAGCTTTCTGAGAAACTGCTCTGTGTTCTGTTAATTCATCTCACAGAGTTACATCTTTCCTTCAAGAAGCCTTTCCTAAGGCTGTTCTTGTGGAATTGGCAAAGGATATTTGGAAGCCCTTAGAGGGCTATGGTGAAAAAGGAAATATCTTCCGCTCAAAACTGGAAAGAAGCTTGAGAAACTGCTCTGTGTTCTGTTAATTCATCTCACAGAGTTACATCTTCCTTCAAGAAGCCTTTCGCTAAGGCTGTTCTTGTGTAATTGGCAAAGGGATATTTGGAAGCCCATAGAGGGCTATGGTGAAAAAGGAAATATCTTCCGCTCAAAACTGGAAAGAAGCTTGAGAAACTGCTCTGTGTTCTGTGAATTCATCTCACAGAGTTACATCTTTCCTTCAAGAAGCCTTTCACTAAGGCTGTTCTTGTGGAATTGGCAAAGGATATTTGGAAGCCCATAGAGGCTATGGTGAAAAAGGAAATATCTTCCGCTCAAAACTGGAAGGAAGCTTTCTGACTAAATGCTCTGTGTTCTGTTAATTCATCTCACAGTGTTACATCTTTCCTTCAAGAAGCCTTTCGCTAAGGCTGTTCTTGTGTAATTGGCAAAGGATATTTGGAAGCCCATAGAGGGCTATGGTGAAAAAGGAAATATCTTCCGCTCAAAACTGGAAAGAAGGTTTCTGAGAAACTGCTCTGTGTTCTGTTAATTCATCTCACAGACTTACATCTCATCCTTCAAGAAGCCTTTCACTAAGGCTGTTCTTGTGGAATTGGCAAAGGATATTTGGAAGCCCACAGAGGGCTATGGTGAAAAAGGAAATATCTTCCTTCAAAACTGGAAGGAAGCTTGACTAAATGCTCTGTGTTCTGTTAATTCATCTCACAGAGTTACATCTTTCCTTCAAGAAGCCTTTCGCTAAGGCTGTTCTTGTGGAATTGGCAAAGGATATTTGGAAACCCATAGAGGGCGATGGTTAAAAAGGAAATATCTTCCTTCAAAACTGGAAAGAAGCTTGAGAAACTGCTCTGTGTTCTGTTAAATCATCTCACAGAGTTACATCTTCCTTCAAGAAGCCTTTCGCTAAGGCTGTTCTTGTGTAATTGGCAAAGTGATATTTGAAGCCCTTAGAGGGCTACGGTGAAAAAGCCAATATCTTCCGCTCAAAACTGGAAAGAAGCTTGAGAAACTGCTCTGTGTTCTGTGAATTCATCTCACAGAGTTACATCTTTCCTTCAAGAAGCCTTCGCTAAGGCTGTTCTTGTGGAATTGGCAAAGTGATATTTGGAAGCCCATAGAGGGCTACGGTGAAAAAGGAAATGTCTTCCGTTCAAAACTGGAAAGAAGCTTTCTGAGAAACTGCTCTGTGTTCTGTGAATTCATCTCACAGAGTTACATCTTTCCCTACAAGAAGCCTTTCGCTAAGGCTGTTCTTGTGGAATTGGCAAAGTGATATTTGGAAGCCCGTAGAGGGCTATGGTGAAAAAGGAAATATCTTCCCTTCAAAACTGGAAAGAAGCTTTCTGAGAAACTGCTCTGTGTTCTGTGAATTCATCTCACAGAGTTACATCTTTCCTTATAAGAAGCCCTTCGCTAAGGCTGTTCTTGTGGAATTGGCAAATTGATATTTGGAAGCCCTTAGAGGGCTACGGTGAAAAAGCCAATATCTTCCGTTCAAAAGTGGAAAGAAGCTTTCGGAGAAACTGCTCTGTGTTCTGTGAATTCATCTCACAGAGTTACATCTTTCCCTTCAAGAAGCCTTTCGCTAAGGCTGTTCTTGTGGAATTGGCAAAGGATATTTGAAGCCCATAGAGGGCTACGGTGAAAAAGGAAATGTCTTCCGCTCAAAACTGGAAAGAAGCTTGAGAAACTGCTCTGTGTTCTGTTAATTCATATCACAGAGTTACAACTTTCCTTCAAGAAGCCTTCGCTAAGGCTGTTCTTGTGGAATTGGCAAAGGATATTTGGAAGCCCGTAGAGGGCTATGGTGAAAAAGGAAATATCTTCCGTTCAAAACTGGAAAGAAGCTTTCTGAGAAACTGCTCTGTGTTCTGTTAATTCATCTCACAGAGTTACATCTTTCCCTTCAAGAAGCCTTTCGCTAAGGCTGTTCTTGTGGAATTGGCAAAGTGATATTTAGAAGCCCATAGAGGGCTATGGTGAAAAAGGAAATATCTTCAGTTCAAAACTGGAAAGAAGCTTTCTGAGAAACTGCTCTGTGTTCTGCTAATTCAACTCACAGAGTTACATCTTTCCCTTCAAGAAGCCTTTCGCTAAGGCTGTTCTTGTGGAATTGGCAAAGGGATATTTGGAAGCCCATAGAGGGCTATGGTGAAAAAGGAAATATCTTCCGTTCAAAACTGGAAGGAAGCTTTCTGACTAAATGCTCTGTGTTCTGTTAATTCATCTCACAGAGTTACATCTTTCCCTTCAAGAAGCCTTTCGCTAAGGCTGTTCCTGTGGAATTGGCAAAGTGATATTTGGAAGCCCATAGAGGGCTACGGTGAAAAAGGAAATGTCTTCCGTTCAAAACTGGAAAGAAGCTTTCTGAGAAACTGCTCTGTGTTCTGTGAATTCATCTCACAGAGTTACATCTTTCCTTTAAGAAGCCTTTCGCTAAGACTGTTCTTGTGGAATTGGCAAAGGATATTTGGAAGCCCAGAGGGCTATGGTGAAAAAGGAAATATCTTCCTTCAAAACTGGAAAGAAGCTTTCTGAGAAACTGCTCTGTGTTCTGTTAATTCATCTCACAGAGTTACATCTTTCCTTCAAGAAGCCTTTCGCTAAGGCTGTTCTTGTGGAATTGGCAAAGGATATTTGGAAGCCCATAGAGGCTATGGTGAAAAAGGAAATATCTTCCGTTCAAAACTGGAAAGAAGCTTGAGAAACTGCTCTGTGTTCTGTTAATTCATCTCACAGAGTTACATCTTTCCTTCAAGAAGCCTTTCGCTAAGGCTGTTCTTGTGGAATTGGCAAGGATATTTGGAAGCCCATGGAGGGCTATGGTGAAAAAGGAAATATCTTCCGCTTCAAAACTGGAAGGAAGCTTTCTGACTAAATGCTCTGTGTTCTGTTAATTCATCTCACAGAGTTACATCTTTCCTTCAAGAAGCCTTCGCTAAGGCTGTTCTTGTGGAATTGGCAAAGGATATTTGGAAACCCATAGAGGGCGATGGTTAAAAGGAAATATCTTCCTTCAAAACTGGAAAGAAGCTTGAGAAACTGCTCTGTGTTCTGTGAATTCATCTCACAGAGTTACATCTTTCCTTCAAGAAGCCTTCGCTATGGCTGTTCTTGTGGAATTGGCAAAGGATATTTGGAAGCCCTTAGAGGCTATGGTGAAAAGGAAATATCTTCCTTCAAAACTGGAAAGAAGCTTTCTGAGAAACTGCTCTGTGTTCTGTGAATTCATCTCACAGAGTTACATCTTTCCTTCAAGAAGCCTTTCGCTATGGCTGTTCTTGTGGAATTGGCAAAGGATATTTGGAAGCCCATAGAGGGCTATGGTGAAAAGGAAATATCTTCCGCTCAAAACTGGAAAGAAGCTTGAGAAACTGCTCTGTGTTCTGTTAATTCATCTCACAGAGTTACATCTTTCCCATCAAGAAGCCTTCGCTAAGGCTGTTCTTGTGTAATTGGCAAAGGATATTTGGAAGCCCATAGAGGGCTATGGTGAAAAGGAAATATCTTCCGCTCAAAACTGGAAGGAAGCTTTCTGACTAAATGCTCTGTGTTCTGTTAATTCATCTCACAGAGTTACATCTTTCCTTCAAGAAACCTTTCGCTAAGGCTGTTCTTGTGGAATTGGCAAAGGATATTTGGAAACCCATAGAGGGCGATGGTTAAAAGGAAATATCTTCCTTCAAAACTGGAAAGAAGCTTGAGAAACTGCTCTGTGTTCTGTTAATTCATCTCACAGAGTTACATCTTTCCATTCAAGAAGCCTTTCGCTAAGGCTGTTCTTGTGGAATTGGCAAAGGGATATTTGGAAGCCCATAGAGGGCTATGGTGAAAAAGGAAATATCTTCCGTTCAAAACTGGAAAGAAGCTTTCTGAGAAACTGCTCTGTGTTCTGTAAATTCATCTCACAGAGTTACATCTTTCCCTTTAAGAAGCCTTCCGCTAAGGCTGTTCTTGTGTAATTGGCAAAGTGATATTTGGAAGCCCTTAGAGGGCTACGGTGAAAAAGCCAATATCTTCCGTTCAAAACTGGAAAGAAGCTTTCTGAGAAACTGCTCTGTGTTCTGTGAATTCATCTCACAGAGTTACATCTTTCCCTTCAAGAAACCTTTCGCTAAGGCTGTTCCTGTGGAATTGGCAAAGTGATATTTGGAAGCCCATAGAGGGCTACGGTGAAAAAGGAAATGTCTTCCGTTCAAAACTGGAAAGAAGCTTGAGAAACTGCTCTGTGTTCTGTTAATTCATCTCACAGAGTTACATCTTTCCTTCAAGAAGCCTTTCGCTAAGGCTGTTCTTGTGGAATTGGCAAAGGATATTTGGAAGCCCAGAGGGCTATGGTGAAAAGGAAATATCTTCCTTCAAAACTGGAAAGAAGCTTTCTGAGAAACTGCTCTGTGTTCTGTGAATTCATCTCACAGAGTTACATCTTTCCTTATAAGAAGCCTTCGCTAAGGCTGTTCTTGTGGAATTGGCAAAGGATATTTGGAAGCCCATAGAGGGCTATGATGAAAAGGAAATATCTTCCGCTCAAAACTGGAAAGAAGCTTGAGAAACTGCTCTGTGATCTGTTAATTCATCTCACAGAGTTACATCTTTCCTTCAAGAAGCCTTTCGCTGAGGCTTTTCTTGTGGAATTGGCAAAGTGATATTTGGAAGCCCTTAGAGGCTATGGTGAAAAGGAAATATCTTCCGCTCAAAACTGTAAAGAAGCCTTCTGAGAAACTGCTCTGTTCTGTTAATTCATCTCACAGACTTACATCTCATCCTTCAAGAAGCCTTCGCTAAGGCTGTTCTTGTGGAATTGGCAAAGGATATTTGGAAGCCCTTAGAGGCTATGGTGAAAAGGAAATATCTTCCGTTCAAAACTGGAAAGAAGCTTGAGAAACTGCTCTGTGTTCTGTTAATTCATCTCACAGAGTTACATCTTTCCTTCAAGAAGCCTTTTGTTAAGGCTGTTCTTGTGGAATTGGCAAAGTGATATTTGGAAGCCCAAAGAGGGCTATTTTGAAAAAGGAAATATCTTCCGCTCAAAACTGGAAAGAAGCTTGAGAAACTGCTCTGTGTTCTGTTAATTCATCTCACAGAGTTACATCTTTCCTTCAAGAAGCCTTTCGCTAAGGCTGTTCTTGTGTAATTGGCAAAGGATATTTGGAAGCCCATAGAGGGCTATGGTGAAAAAGGAAATATCTTCCGCTCAAAACTGGAAAGAAGTTTTCTGAGAAACTGCTCTGTGTTCTGTTAATTCATATCACAGAGTTACATCTTTCCTTCAAGAAGCCTTCGCTAAGGCTGTTCTTGTAATTGGCAAAGGATATTTGGAAGCCCATAGAGGGCTATGGTGAAAAAGGAAATATCTTCCGCTCAAAACTGGAAAGAAGGTTTCTGAGAAACTGCTCTGTGTTCTGTTAATTCATCTCACAGAGTTACATCTTTCCTTCAAGAAGCCTTTCACTAAGGCTGTTCTTGTGGAATTGGCAAAGGATATTTGGAAGCCCACAGAGGGCTATGGTGAAAAAGGAAATATCTTCCGCTCAAAACTGGAAGGAAGCTTTCTGACTAAATGCTCTGTGTTCTGTTAATTCATCTCACAGAGTTACATCTTTCCTTCAAGAAGCCTTTCGCTAAGGCTGTTCTTGTGGAATTGGCAAAGGATATTTGGAAACCCATAGAGGGCTATGGTTAAAAGGAAATATCTTCCGCTCAAAACTGGAAAGAAGCTTGAGAAACTGCTCTGTGTTCTGTTAATTCATCTCACAGAGTTACATCTTTCCTTCAAGAAGCCTTTCCCTAAGGCTGTTCTTGTGGAATTGGCAAGGATATTTGGAAGCCCATAGAGGGCTATGGTGAAAAAGGAAATATCTTCCGCTCAAAACTGGAAAGAAGCTTTCTGAGAAACTGCTCTGTGTTCTGTTAATTCATCTCACAGAGTTACATCTTCCTTCAAGAAGCCTTTCGCTAAGGCTGTTCTTGTGGAATTGGCAAAGGATATTTGGAAGCCCATAGAGGGCTATGGTGAAAAAGGAAATATCTTCCGCTCAAAACTGGAAAGAAGCTTGAGAAACTGCTCTGTGTTCTGTGAATTCATCTCACAGAGTTACATCTTTCCTTATAAGAAGCCTTCGCTAAGGCTGTTCTTGTGGAATTGGCAAATTGATATTTGGAAGCCCATAGAGGGCTATGGTGAAAAAGGAAATATCTTCCGTTCAAAACTGGAAAGAAGCTTGAGAAACTGCTCTGTGTTCTGTGAATTCATCTCACAGAGTTACATCTTTCCTTCAAGAAGCCTTTCGCTAAGGCTGTTCTTGTGGAATTGGCAAAGTGATATTTGAAGCCCATAGAGGGCTATGGTGAAAAAGGAAATATCTTCAGTTCAAAACTGGAAAGAAGCTTGAGAAACTGCTCTGTGTTCTGCTAATTCAACTCACAGAGTTACATCTTTCCTTCAAGAAGCCTTTCGCTAAGGCTGTTCTTGTGGAATTGGCAAAGGATATTTGGAAGCCCATAGAGGGCTACGGTGAAAAAGGAAATATCTTCCGCTCAAAACTGGAAGGAAGCTTTCTGAGAAATGCTCTGTGTTCTGTTAATTCATCTCACAGAGTTACATCTTTCCCATTCAAGAAGCCTTTCGCTAAGGCTGTTCCTGTGGAATTGGCAAAGTGATATTTGGAAGCCCATAGAGGGCTACGGTGAAAAAGGAAATGTCTTCCGCTCAAAACTGGAAAGAAGCTTGAGAAACTGCTCTGTGTTCTGAATTCATCTCACAGAGTTACATCTTTCCTTCAAGAAGCCTTTCGCTAAGACTGTTCTTGTGGAATTGGCAAAGGATATTTGGAAGCCCTAGAGGGCTATGGTGAAAAGGAAATATCTTCCTTCAAAACTGGAAAGAAGCTTGAGAAACTGCTCTGTGTTCTGTTAATTCATCTCACAGAGTTACATCTTTCCTTCAAGAAGCCTTTCCTAAGGCTGTTCTTGTGGAATTGGCAAAGGATATTTGGAAGCCCTTAGAGGGCTATGGTGAAAAGGAAATATCTTCCGCTCAAAACTGGAAAGAAGCTTGAGAAACTGCTCTGTGTTCTGTTAATTCATCTCACAGAGTTACATCTTTCCTTCAAGAAGCCTTTCGCTAAGGCTGTTCTTGTGTAATTGGCAAAGGATATTTGGAAGCCCATAGAGGGCTATGGTGAAAAGGAAATATCTTCCGCTCAAAACTGGAAAGAAGGTTTCTGAGAAACTGCTCTGTGTTCTGTGAATTCATCTCACAGAGTTACATCTTTCCTTCAAGAAGCCTTTCGCTAAGGCTGTTCTTGTGGAATTGGCAAAGGATATTTGGAAGCCCATGGAGGGCTATGGTGAAAAGGAAATATCTTCCGCTCAAAACTGGAAGGAAGCTTTCTGAGAAATGCTCTGTGTTCTGTTAATTCATCTCACAGAGTTACATCTTTCCTTCAAGCCTTTCGCTAAGGCTGTTCTTGTGTAATTGGCAAAGGATATTTGGAAGCCCATAGAGGGCTATGGTGAAAAAGGAAATATCTTCCGCTCAAAACTGGAAAGAAGGTTTCTGAGAAACTGCTCTGTGTTCTGTTAATTCATCTCACAGAGTTACATCTTCCCTTCAAGAAGCCTTTCACTAAGGCTGTTCTTGTGGAATTGGCAAAGGATATTTGGAAGCCCACAGAGGGCTATGGTGAAAAGGAAATATCTTCCGCTCAAAACTGGAAGGAAGCTTTCTGAGAAATGCTCTGTGTTCTGTTAATTCATCTCACAGAGTTACATCTTTCCTTCAAGAAGCCTTTCGCTAAGGCTGTTCTTGTGGAATTGGCAAGGATATTTGGAAACCCATAGAGGGCGATGGTTAAAAAGGAAATATCTTCCTTCAAAACTGGAAAGAAGCTTTCTGAGAAACTGCTCTGTGTTCTGTTAAATCATCTCACAGAGTTACATCTTTCCTTCAAGAAGCCTTTCCTAAGGCTGTTCTTGTGGAATTGGCAAAGGATATTTGGAAGCCCATAGAGGGCTATGGTGAAAAGGAAATATCTTCCGTTCAAAACTGGAAAGAAGCTTGAGAAACTGCTCTGTGTTCTGTTAATTCATCTCACAGAGTTACATCTTTCCTTCAAGAAGCCTTTCGCTGAGGCTTTTCTTGTGGAATTGGCAAAGGATATTTGGAAGCCCGTAGAGGGCAATGGTGAAAAGGAAATATCTTCCGCTCAAAACTGAAAGAAGCCTTCTGAGAAACTGCTCTGTTCTGTTAATTCATCTCACAGACTTACATCTCATCCTTCAAGAAGCCTTCGCTAAGGCTGTTCTTGTGGAATTGGCAAAGGATATTTGGAAGCCCTTAGAGGGCTATGGTGAAAAGGAAATATCTTCCGTTAAAACCGGAAGGAAGCTTTCTAAGAAACTGCTCTGTGTTCTGTTAATTCATCTCACAGAGTTACATCTCATCCTTCAAGAAGCCTTTTGTTAAGGCTGTTCTTGTGGAATTGGCAAAGGATATTTGGAAGCCCAAAGAGGGCTATTTTGAAAAAGGAAATATCTTCCGCTTCAAAACTGGAAAGAAGCTTGAGAAACTGCTCTGTGTTCTGTTAATTCATCTCACAGAGTTACATCTTTCCTTCAAGAAGCCTTTCGCTAAGGCTGTTCTTGTGTAATTGGCAAAGGGATATTTGGAAGCCCATAGAGGGCTATGGTGAAAAAGGAAATATCTTCCGCTCAAAACTGGAAAGAAGTTTTCTGAGAAACTGCTCTGTGTTCTGTTAATTCATATCACAGAGTTACATCTTTCCTTCAAGAAGCCTTTCGCTAAGGCTGTTCTTGTGTAATTGGCAAAGGATATTTGGAAGCCCATAGAGGGCTATGGTGAAAAAGGAAATATCTTCCGCTCAAAACTGGAAAGAAGGTTTCTGAGAAACTGCTCTGTGTTCTGTTAATTCATCTCACAGAGTTACATCTTTCCCTTCAGAAGCCTTTCGCTAAGGCTGTTCTTGTGGAATTGGCAAAGGATATTTGGAAGCCCACAGAGGGCTATGGTGAAAAAGGAAATATCTTCCGCTCAAAACTGGAAAGAAGCTTTCTGAGAAATGCTCTGTGTTCTGTTAATTCATCTCACAGAGTTACATCTTTCCTTCAAGAAGCCTTTCGCTAAGGCTGTTCTTGTGGAATTGGCAAAGGATATTTGGAAACCCATAGAGGGCGATGGTTAAAAAGGAAATATCTTCCTTCAAAACTGGAAAGAAGCTTTCTGAGAAACTGCTCTGTGTTCTGTTAAATCATCTCACAGAGTTACATCTTTCCTTCAAGAAGCCTTTCCTAAGGCTGTTCTTGTGGAATTGGCAAAGGATATTTGGAAGCCCATAGAGGGCTATGGTGAAAAAGGAAATATCTTCCGCTCAAAACTGGAAAGAAGCTTGAGAAACTGCTCTGTGTTCTGTTAATTCATCTCACAGAGTTACATCTTCCCTTCAAGAAGCCTTTCGCTAAGGCTGTTCTTGTGGAATTGGCAAAGGATATTTGGAAGCCCATAGAGGGCTATGGTGAAAAGGAAATATCTTCCGCTCAAAACTGGAAAGAAGCTTTCTGAGAAACTGCTCTGTGTTCTGTGAATTCATCTCACAGAGTTACATCTTTCCTTATAAGAAGCCCTTCGCTAAGGCTGTTCTTGTGGAATTGGCAAATTGATATTTGGAAGCCCATAGAGGGCTATGGTGAAAAGGAAATATCTTCCGTTCAAAACTGGAAAGAAGCTTTCTGAGAAACTGCTCTGTGTTCTGTGAATTCATCTCACAGAGTTACATCTTTCCCTTCAAGAAGCCTTTCGCTAAGGCTGTTCTTGTGGAATTGGCAAAGTGATATTTAGAAGCCCATAGAGGGCTATGGTGAAAAAGGAAATATCTTCAGTTCAAAACTGGAAAGAAGCTTTCTGAGAAACTGCTCTGTGTTCTGTTAATTCATATCACAGAGTTACATCTTTCCTTCAAGAAGCCTTTCGCTAAGGCTGTTCTTGTGGAATTGGCAAAGGATATTTGGAAGCCCATAGAGGGCTACGGTGAAAAAGGAAATATCTTCCGCTCAAAACTGGAAGGAAGCTTGAGAAACTGCTCTGTGTTCTGTTAATTCATCTCACAGAGTTACATCTTTCCCATCAAGAAGCCTTTCGCTAAGGCTGTTCCTGTGGAATTGGCAAAGGATATTTGGAAGCCCATAGAGGGCTACGGTGAAAAAGGAAATGTCTTCCGTTCAAAACTGGAAAGAAGCTTTCTGAGAAACTGCTCTGTGTTCTATGAATTCATCTCACAGAGTTACATCTTTCCTTTAAGAAGCCTTCGCTAAGACTGTTCTTGTGGAATTGGCAAAGGATATTTGGAAGCCCAGAGGGCTATGGTGAAAAGGAAATATCTTCCTTCAAAACTGGAAAGAAGCTTGAGAAACTGCTCTGTGTTCTGTTAATTCATCTCACAGAGTTACATCTTTCCTTCAAGAAGCCTTTCGCTAAGGCTGTTCTTGTGGAATTGGCAAAGGATATTTGGAAGCCCTTAGAGGGCTATGGTGAAAAGGAAATATCTTCCGCTTCAAAACTGGAAAGAAGCTTTCTGAGAAACTGCTCTGTGTTCTGTTAATTCATCTCACAGAGTTACATCTTTCCTTCAAGAAGCCTTTCGCTAAGGCAGTTCTTGTGTAATTGGCAAAGGATATTTGGAAGCCCATAGAGGGCTATGGTGAAAAGGAAATATCTTCCGCTTCAAAACTGGAAAGAAGGTTTCTGAGAAACTGCTCTGTGTTCTTTGAATTCATCTCACAGAGTTACATCTTTCCTTCAAGAAGCCTTTCGCTAAGGCTGTTCTTGTGGAATTGGCAAAGGATATTTGGAAGCCCATGGAGGGCTATGGTGAAAAGGAAATATCTTCCGCTCAAAACTGGAAGGAAGCTTGACTAAATGCTCTGTGTTCTGTTAATTCATCTCACAGTGTTACATCTTTCCTTCAAGAAGCCTTTCGCTAAGGCTGTTCTTGTGTAATTGGCAAAGGATATTTGGAAGCCCATAGAGGGCTATGGTGAAAAAGGAAATATCTTCCGTTCAAAACTGGAAAGAAGGTTTCTGAGAAACTGCTCTGTGTTCTGTTAATTCATCTCACAGAGTTACATCTTTCCTTCAAGAAGCCTTTCACTAAGGCTGTTCTTGTGGAATTGGCAAAGGATATTTGGAAGCCCAGAGGGCTATGGTGAAAAGGAAATATCTTCCGCTCAAAACTGGAAAGAAGCTTGACTAAATGCTCTGTGTTCTGTTAATTCATCTCACAGAGTTACATCTTTCCTTCAAGAAGTTTTCGCTAAGGCTGTTCTTGTGGAATTGGCAAAGGATATTTGGAAACCCATAGAGGGCTATGGTGAAAAAGGAAATATCTTCCTTCAAAACTGGAAAGAAGCTTTCTGAGAAACTGCTCTGTGTTCTGTTAAATCATCTCACAGAGTTACATCTTTCCTTCAAGAAGCCTTTCCTAAGGCTGTTCTTGTGGAATTGGCAAAGGATATTTGGAAGCCCATAGAGGGCTATGGTGAAAAAGGAAATATCTTCCGCTCAAAACTGGAAAGAAGCTTTCTGAGAAACTGCTCTGTGTTCTGTTAATTCATCTCACACAGTTACATCATTCCTTCAAGAAGCCTTTCGCTAAGGCTGTTCTTGTGGAATTGGCAAAGGATATTTGGAAGCCCATAGAGGGCTATGGTGAAAAAGGAAATATCTTCCGTTTCAAACCTGGAAAGAACTTTTCTGAGAAACGGCCCGGGTTCCGTTAATTTCATCTCACAAGTTACAATCTTCCCTAAAAGAAGCCCTTCGCTAAGGCTGTTCTTGTGGAATTGGCAAATTGATATTTGGAAGCCCATAGAGGGCTATGGTGAAAAAGGAAATATCTTCCGTTCAAAACTGGAAAGAAGCTTTCTGAGAAACTGCTCAGTGTTCTGTGAATTCATCTCACAGAGTTACATCTTTCCCTTCAAGAAGCCTTTCGCTAAGGCTGTTCTTGTGGAATTGGCAAAGTGATATTTAGAAGCCCATAGAGGGCTATGGTGAAAAAGGAAATATCTTCAGTTCAAAACTGGAAAGAAGCTTTCTGAGAAACTGCTCTGTGTTCTGCTAATTCAACTCACAGAGTTACATCTTTCCCTTCAAGAAGCCTTTCGCTAAGGCTGTTCCTGTGGAATTGGCAAAGGGATATTTGGAAGCCCATAGAGGGCTACGGTGAAAAAGGAAATATCTTCCGTTCAAAACTGGAAGGAAGCTTTCTGACTAAATGCTCTCTGTTCTGTAATTCATCTCACAGAGTTACATCTTTCCCATCAAGAAGCCTTTCGCTAAGGCTGTTCCTGTGGAATTGGCAAAGTGATATTTGGAAGCCCATAGAGGGCTACGGTGAAAAAGGAAATATCTTCCGTTCAAAACTGGAAAGAAGCTTTCTGAGAAACTGCTCTGTGTTCTGTGAATTCATCTCACAGAGTTACATCTTTCCCTTTAAGAAGCCTTTCGCTAAGACTGTTCTTGTGGAATTGGCAAAGGGATATTTGGAAGCCCGTAGAGGGCTATGGTGAAAAAGGAAATATCTTCCTTCAAAACTGGAAAGAAGCTTGAGAAACTGCTCTGTGTTCTGTTAATTCATCTCACAGAGTTACATCTTTCCTTCAAGAAGCCTTTCGCTAAGGCTGTTCTTGTGGAATTGGCAAAGGATATTTGGAAGCCCTTAGAGGGCTATGGTGAAAAAGGAAATATCTTCCGTTCAAAACTGGAAAGAAGCTTTCTGACTAAATGCTCTGTGGTCTGTTAATTCATCTCACAGAGTTACATCTTTCCTTCAAGAAGCCTTCGCTAAGGCTGTTCCTGTGGAATTGGCAAAGTGATATTTGGAAGCCCATAGAGGGCTATGGTGAAAAAGGAAATATCTTCCGCTTAAAACTGGAAAGAAGCTTGAGAAACTGCTCTGTGTTCTGTTAATTCATCTCACAGAGTTACATCTTTCCCTTCAAGAAGCCTTTCGCTAAGGCTGTTCTTGTGGAATTGGCAAAGGGATATTTGGAAGCCCATAGAGGGCTATGGTGAAAAAGGAAATATCTTCCCTTCAAAACTGGAAAGAAGCTTTCTGAGAAACTGCTCTGTGTTCTGTGAATTCATCTCACAGAGTTACATCTTTCCTTATAAGAAGCCCTTCGCTAAGGCTGTTCTTGTGGAATTGGCAAATTGATATTTGGAAGCCCTTAGAGGGCTACGGTGAAAAAGCCAATATCTTCCGTTCAAAACTGGAAAGAAGCTTTCGGAGAAACTGCTCTGTGTTCTGTGAATTCATCTCACAGAGTTACATCTTTCCCTTCAAGAAGCCTTTCGCTAAGGCTGTTCTTGTGGAATTGGCAAAGTGATATTTGGAAGCCCATAGAGGGCTACGGTGAAAAAGGAAATGTCTTCCGTTCAAAACTGGAAAGAAGCTTTCTGAGAAACTGCTCTGTGTTCTGTTAATTCATATCACAGAGTTACATCTTTCCCTTCAAGAAGCCTTTCGCTAAGGCTGTTCTTGTGGAATTGGCAAAGGGATATTTGGAAGCCCGTAGAGGGCTATGGTGAAAAAGGAAATATCTTCCCTTCAAAACTGGAAAGAAGCTTTCTGAGAAACTGCTCTGTGTTCTGTGAATTCATCTCACAGAGTTACATCTTTCCTTATAAGAAGCCCTTCGCTAAGGCTGTTCTTGTGGAATTGGCAAATTGATATTTGGAAGCCCATAGAGGGCTATGGTGAAAAAGGAAATATCTTCCGTTCAAAACTGGAAAGAAGCTTTCTGAGAATCTGCTCTGTGTTCTGTGAATTCATCTCACAGAGTTACATCTTTCCTTCAAGAAGTTTTCGCTAAGGCTGTTCTTGTGTAATTGGCAAAGGATATTTGGAAGCCCATAGAGGGCTATGGTGAAAAAGGAAATATCTTCAGTTCAAAACTGGAAAGAAGCTTTCTGAGAAACTGCTCTGTGTTCTGTTAATTCATCTCACAGAGTTACATCTTTCCTTCAAAAGCCTTTCGCTAAGGCTGTTCTTGTGGAATTGGCAAAGGGTATTTGGAGGCCCATAGAGGGCTATGGTGAAAAGGAAATATCTTCCGTTCAAAACTGGAAGGAAGCTTTGACTAAATGCTCTGTGTTCTGTTAATTCATCTCACAGAGTTACATCTTTCCTTCAAGAAGCCTTTCGCTAAGGCTGTTCTTGTGGAATTGGCAAAGGATATTTGGAAGCCCATAGAGGGCTATGGTGAAAAGGAAATATCTTCCGCTCAAAACTGGAAAGAAGCTTTCTGAGAAACTGCTCTGTGTTCTGTTAATTCATCTCACAGAGTTACATCTTTCCTTCAAGAAGCCTTTCGCTAAGGCTGTTCTTGTGGAATTGGCAAAGGATATTTGGAAGCCCGTGAGGGCTATGGTGAAAAAGGAAATATCTTCCGTTCAAAACTGGAAAGAAGCTTTCTGAGAAACTGCTCTGTGTTCTGTTAATTCATCTCACAGAGTTACATCTTTCCTTCAAGAAGACTTTCGCTAAGGCTGTTCTTGTGGAGTTGGCAAAGGATATTTGGAAGCCCTTAGAGGGCTATGGTGAAAAGGAAATATCTTCCGTTCAAAACTGGAAAGAAGCTTTCTGAGAAACTGCTCTGTGTTCTGTGAATTCATCTCACAGAGTTACATCTTTCCTTCAAGAAGCCTTTCGCTAAGGCTGTTCTTGTGGAATTGGCAAGGATATTTGGAAGCCCATAGAGGGCTACGGTGAAAAAGGAAATGTCTTCCGTTCAAAACTGGAAAGAAGCTTTCTGAGAAACTGCTCTGTGTTCTGTTAATTCATCTCACAGAGTTACATCTTTCCTTCAAGAAGCCTTTCGCTAAGGCTGTTCTTGTGGAATTGGCAAAGGATATTTGGAAGCCCGTGAGGGCTATGGTGAAAAGGAAATATCTTCCGTTCAAAACTGGAAAGAAGCTTTCTGAGAAACTGCTCTGTGTTCTGTGAATTCATCGCACAGAGTTACATCTTTCCTTATAAGAAGCCCTTCGCTAAGGCTGTTCTTGTGGAATTGGCAAAGGGATATTTGGAAGCCCACAGAGGGCGATGGTGAAAAAGGAAATATCTTCCGTTCAAAACTGGAAGGAAGCTTTCTGACTAAATGCTCTGTGTTCTGTTAATTCATCTCACAGAGTTACATCTTTCCTTTTAAGAAGCCTTTCGCTAAGGCTGTTCTTGTGGAATTGGCAAAGGGATATTTGGAAACCCATAGAGGGCGATGGTTAAAAAGGAAATATCTTCCCTTCAAAACTGGAAAGAAGCTTTCTGAGAAACTGCTCTGTGTTCTGTGAATTCATCTCACAGAGTTACATCTTTCCTTCAAGCCTTTCGCTATGGCTGTTCTTGTGGAATTGGCAAAGGATATTTGGAAGCCCGTAGAGGGCTATGGTGAAAAGGAAATATCTTCCTTCAAAACTGGAAAGAAGCTTTCTGAGAAACTGCTCTGTGTTCTGTTAATTCATCTCACAGAGTTACATCTTTCCTTCAAGAAGCCTTTCACTAAGGCTGTTCTTGTGGAATTGGCAAATTGATATTTGGAAGCCCATAGAGGGCTATGGTGAAAAGGAAATATCTTCCGCTCAAAACTGGAAAGAAGCTTTCTGAGAAACTGCTCTGTGTTCTGTTAATTCATCTCACAGAGTTACATCTTTCCCATCAAGAAGCCTTCGCTAAGGCTGTTCTTGTGTAATTGGCAAAGGATATTTGGAAGCCCATAGAGGGCTATGGTGAAAAGGAAATATCTTCCGTTCAAAACTGGAAGGAAGCTTTCTGACTAAATGCTCTGTGTTCTCTTAATTCATCTCACAGAGTTACATCTTTCCTTCAAGAAACCTTTCGCTAAGGCTGTTCTTGTGGAATTGGCAAAGGATATTTGGAAACCCATAGAGGCGATGGTTAAAAAGGAAATATCTTCCTTCAAAACTGGAAAGAAGCTTTCTGAGAAACTGCTCTGTGTTCTGTTAATTCATCTCACAGAGTTACATCTTTCCTTCAAGAAGCCTTCGCTAAGGCTGTTCTTGTGGAATTGGCAAAGGATATTTGGAAGCCCATAGAGGGCTATGGTGAAAAGGAAATATCTTCCGCTCAAAACTGGAAAGAAGCTTGAGAAACTGCTCTGTGTTCTGTAAATTCATCTCACAGAGTTACATGTTTCCCTTTAAGAAGCCTTCCGCTAAGGCTGTTCTTGTGTAATTGGCAAAGTGATATTTGGAAGCCCTTAGAGGGCTACGGTGAAAAAGCCAATATCTTCCGTTCAAAACTGGAAAGAAGCTTTCTGAGAAACTGCTCTGTGTTCTGTGAATTCATCTCACAGAGTTACATCTTTCCCTTCAAGAAACCTTTCGCTAAGGCTGTTCCTGTGGAATTGGCAAAGTGATATTTGGAAGCCCATAGAGGGCTACGGTGAAAAAGGAAATGTCTTCCGTTCAAAACTGGAAAGAAGCTTTCTGAGAAACTGCTCTGTGTTCTGTTAATTCATCTCACAGAGTTACATCTTTCCCTTCAAGAAGCCTTTCGCTAAGGCTGTTCTTGTGGAATTGGCAAAGGGATATTTGGAAGCCCGTAGAGGGCTATGGTGAAAAAGGAAATATCTTCCTTCAAAACTGGAAAGAAGCTTTCTGAGAAACTGCTCTGTGTTCTGTGAATTCATCTCACAGAGTTACATCTTTCCTTATAAGAAGCCTTCGCTAAGGCTGTTCTTGTGGAATTGGCAAAGGATATTTGGAAGCCCATAGAGGGCTATGATGAAAAGGAAATATCTTCCGCTCAAAACTGGAAAGAAGCTTTCTGAGAAACTGCTCTGTGATCTGTTAATTCATCTCACAGAGTTACATCTTTCCCTTCAAGAAGCCTTTCGCTGAGGCTTTTCTTGTGGAATTGGCAAAGTGATATTTGGAAGCCCGTAGAGGGCTATGGTGAAAAGGAAATATCTTCCGCTCAAAACTGTAAAGAAGCCTTCTGAGAAACTGCTCTGTTCTGTTAATTCATCTCACAGACTTACATCTCATCCTTCAAGAAGCCTTTCGCTAAGGCTGTTCTTGTGGAATTGGCAAAGGGATATTTGGAAGCCCTTAGAAGGCTATGGTGAAAAGGAAATATCTTCCGTTAAAACCGGAAGGAAGCTTTCTGAGAAACTGCTCTGTGTTCTGTTAATTCATCTCACAGAGTTACATCTTTCCCTTCAAGAAGCCTTTTGTTAAGGCTGTTCTTGTGGAATTGGCAAAGTGATATTTGGAAGCCCAAAGAGGGCTATTTTGAAAAAGGAAATATCTTCCGTTCAAAACTGGAAAGAAGCTTGAGAAACTGCTCTGTTCTGTTAATTCATCTCACAGAGTTACATCTTTCCTTCAAGAAGCCTTTTGTTAAGGCTGTTCTTGTGGAATTGGCAAAGTGATATTTGGAAGCCCAAAGAGGGCTATTTTGAAAAAGGAAATATCTTCCGTTCAAAACTGGAAAGAAGCTTTCTGAGAAACTGCTCTGTGTTCTGTTAATTCATCTCACAGAGTTACATCTTTCCCTTCAAGAAGCCTTTCGCTAAGGCTGTTCTTGTGTAATTGGCAAAGGGATATTTGGAAGCCCATAGAGGGCTATGGTGAAAAAGGAAATATCTTCCGTTCAAAACTGGAAAGAAGTTTTCTGAGAAATTGCTCTGTGTTCTGTTAATTCATATCACAGAGTTACATCTTTCCCTTCAAGAAGCCTTTCGCTAAGGCTGTTCTTTTGTAATTGGCAAAGGGATATTTGGAAGCCCATAGAGGGCTATGGTGAAAAAGGAAATATCTTCCGTTCAAAACTGGAAAGAAGGTTTCTGAGAAACTGCTCTGTGTTCTGTTAATTCATCTCACAGAGTTACATCTTTCCCTTCTAGAAGCCTTTCGCTAAGGCTGTTCTTGTGGAATTGGCAAAGGGATATTTGGAAGCCCACAGAGGGCTATGGTGAAAAGGAAATATCTTCCGTTCAAAACTGGAAGGAAGCTTGACTAAATGCTCTGTGTTCTGTTAATTCATCTCACAGAGTTACATCTTTCCCTTCAAGAAGCCTTTCGCTAAGGCTGTTCTTGTGGAATTGGCAAAGGGATATTTGGAAACCCATAGAGGGCGATGGTTAAAAAGGAAATATCTTCCTTTCAAAACTGGAAAGAAGCTTTCTGAGAAACTGCTCTGTGTTCTGTTAAATCATCTCACAGAGTTACATCTTTCCCTTCAAGAAGCCTTTCCCTAAGGCTGTTCTTGTGGAATTGGCAAAGGGATATTTGGAAGCCCATAGAGGGCTATGGTGAAAAAGGAAATATCTTCCGTTCAAAACTGGAAAGAAGCTTTCTGAGAAACTGCTCTGTGTTCTGTTAATTCATCTCACACAGTTACATCATTCCCTTCAAGAAGCCTTTCGCTAAGGCTGTTCTTGTGGAATTGGCAAAGGGATATTTGGAAGCCCATAGAGGGCTATGGTGAAAAAGGAAATATCTTCCGTTCAAAACTGGAAAGAAGCTTTCTGAGAAACTGCTCTGTGTTCTGTGAATTCATCTCACAGAGTTACATCTTTCCTTATAAGAAGCCCTTCGCTAAGGCTGTTCTTGTGGAATTGGCAAATTGATATTTGGAAGCCCATAGAGGGCTATGGTGAAAAAGGAAATATCTTCCGTTCAAAACTGGAAAGAAGCTTGAGAAACTGCTCTGTGTTCTGTGAATTCATCTCACAGAGTTACATCTTTCCCTTCAAGAAGCCTTTCGCTAAGGCTGTTCTTGTGGAATTGGCAAAGTGATATTTAGAAGCCCATAGAGGGCTATGGTGAAAAAGGAAATATCTTCAGTTCAAAACTGGAAAGAAGCTTTCTGAGAAACTGCTCTGTGTTCTGCTAATTCAACTCACAGAGTTACATCTTTCCCTTCAAGAAGCCTTTCGCTAAGGCTGTTCCTGTGGAATTGGCAAAGGGATATTTGGAAGCCCATAGAGGGCTACGGTGAAAAAGGAAATATCTTCCGTTCAAAACTGGAAGGAAGCTTTCTGACTAAATGCTCTGTGTTCTGTTAATTCATCTCACAGAGTTACATCTTTCCCTTCAAGAAGCCTTTCGCTAAGGCTGTTCCTGTGGAATTGGCAAAGTGATATTTGGAAGCCCATAGAGGGCTACGGTGAAAAAGGAAATGTCTTCCGTTCAAAACTGGAAAGAAGCTTTCTGAGAAACTGCTCTGTGTTCTGTGAATTCATCTCACAGAGTTACATCTTTCCCTTTAAGAAGCCTTTCGCTAAGACTGTTCTTGTGGAATTGGCAAAGGGATATTTGGAAGCCCGTAGAGGGCTATGGTGAAAAAGGAAATATCTTCCCTTCAAAACTGGAAAGAAGCTTTCTGAGAAACTGCTCTGTGTTCTGTTAATTCATCTCACAGAGTTACATCTTTCCCTTCAAGAAGCCTTTCCCTAAGGCTGTTCTTGTGGAATTGGCAAAGGGATATTTGGAAGCCCTTAGAGGGCTATGGTGAAAAGGAAATATCTTCCGCTCAAAACTGGAAAGAAGCTTTCTGAGAAACTGCTCTGTGTTCTGTTAATTCATCTCACAGAGTTACATCTTTCCTTCAAGAAGCCTTTCCCTAAGGCTGTTCTTGTGGAATTGGCAAAGGATATTTGGAAGCCCTTAGAGGGCTATGGTGAAAAGGAAATATCTTCCGCTCAAAACTGGAAAGAAGCTTGAGAAACTGCTCTGTGTTCTGTTAATTCATCTCACAGAGTTACATCTTTCCCTTCAAGAAGCCTTCGCTAAGGCAGTTCTTGTGTAATTGGCAAAGGATATTTGGAAGCCCATAGAGGGCTATGGTGAAAAGGAAATATCTTCCGCTTCAAAACTGGAAGGAAGCTTTCTGACTAAATGCTCTGTGTTCTGTTAATTCATCTCACAGAGTTACATCTTTCCTTCAAGAAGCCTTTCGCTAAGGCTGTTCCTGTGGAATTGGCAAAGTGATATTTGGAAGCCCATAGAGGGCTACGGTGAAAAAGGAAATGTCTTCCGCTCAAAACTGGAAAGAAGCTTGAGAAACTGCTCTGTGTTCTGTGAATTCATCTCACAGAGTTACATCTTTCCCTTTAAGAAGCCTTTCGCTAAGACTGTTCTTGTGGAATTGGCAAAGGATATTTGGAAGCCCATGGAGGGCTATGGTGAAAAAGGAAATATCTTCCTTCAAAACTGGAAAGAAGCTTTCTGAGAAACTGCTCTGTGTTCTGTTAATTCATCTCACAGAGTTACATCTTTCCTTCAAGAAGCCTTTCCCTAAGGCTGTTCTTGTGGAATTGGCAAAGGATATTTGGAAGCCCTTAGAGGGCTATGGTGAAAAAGGAAATATCTTCCGCTCAAAACTGGAAAGAAGCTTGAGAAACTGCTCTGTGTTCTGTTAATTCATCTCACAGAGTTACATCTTTCCTTCAAGAAGCCTTTCCTAAGGCTGTTCTTGTGGAATTGGCAAAGGATATTTGGAAGCCCTAGAGGGCTATGGTGAAAAAGGAAATATCTTCCGTTCAAAACTGGAAAGAAGCTTGAGAAACTGCTCTGTGTTCTGTTAATTCATCTCACAGAGTTACATCTTTCCTTCAAGAAGCCTTTCGCTAAGGCAGTTCTTGTGTAATTGGCAAAGGATATTTGGAAGCCCATAGAGGGCTATGGTGAAAAAGGAAATATCTTCCGTTCAAAACTGGAAAGAAGGTTTCTGAGAAACTGCTCTGTGTTCTTTGAATTCATCTCACAGAGTTACATCTTTCCTTCAAGAAGCCTTTCACTAAGGCTGTTCTTGTGGAATTGGCAAAGGATATTTGGAAGCCCATGGAGGCTATGGTGAAAAAGGAAATATCTTCCGCTCAAAACTGGAAGGAAGCTTTCTGACTAAATGCTCTGTGTTCTGTTAATTCATCTCACAGTGTTACATCTTTCCTTCAAGAAGCCTTCGCTAAGGCTGTTCTTGTGTAATTGGCAAAGGATATTTGGAAGCCCATAGAGGGCTATGGTGAAAAAGGAAATATCTTCCGCTCAAAACTGGAAAGAAGCTTTCTGAGAAACTGCTCTGTGTTCTGTTAATTCATCTCACAGAGTTACATCTTTCCTTCAAGAAGCCTTTCGCTAAGGCTGTTCTTGTGAATTGGCAAAGGATATTTGGAAGCAGATAGAGGGCTAAGGTGAAAAAGGAAATATCTTCCGCTCAAAACTGGAAAGAAGCTTGAGAAACTGCTCTGTGTTCTGTTAATTCATCTCACAGAGTTACATCTTTCCTTCAAGAAGACTTTCGCTAAGGCTGTTCTTGTGGAGTTGGCAAAGGATATTTGGAAGCCCTTAGAGGGCTATTGTGAAAATGGAAATATCTTCCGCTCAAAACTGGAAAGAAGCTTGAGAAACTGCTCTGTGTTCTGTGAATTCATCTCACAGAGTTACATCTTTCCTTCAAGAAGCCTTTCGCTAAGGCTGTTCCTGTGGAATTGGCAAAGTGATATTTGGAAGCCCATAGAGGGCTACGGTGAAAAAGGAAATGTCTTCCGTTCAAAACTGGAAAGAAGCTTTCTGAGAAACTGCTCTGTGTTCTGTTAATTCATCTCACAGAGTTACATCTTTCCCTTCAAGAAGCCTTTCGCTAAGGCTGTTCTTGTGGAATTGGCAAAGGATATTTGGAAGCCCGTGAGGGCTATGGTGAAAAAGGAAATATCTTCCCTTCAAAACTGGAAAGAAGCTTTCTGAGAAACTGCTCTGTGTTCTGTGAATTCATCTCACAGAGTTACATCTTTCCTTATAAGAAGCCCTTCGCTAAGGCTGTTCTTGTGGAATTGGCAAAGGGATATTTGGAAGCCCATAGAGGGCTATGATGAAAAAGGAAATATCTTCCGTTCAAAACTGGAAAGAAGCTTTCTGAGAAACTGCTCTGTGTTCTGTTAATTCATCTCACAGAGTTACATCTTTCCCTTCAAGAAGCCTTTCGCTGAGGCTTTTCTTGTGGAATTGGCAAAGTCATATTTGGAAGCCCGTAGAGGGCTCTGGTGAAAAAGGAAATATCTTCCGTTCAAAACTGCAAAGAAGCCTTCTGAGAAACTGCTCTGCGTTCTGTTAATTCATCTCACAGACTTACATCTCATCCTTCAAGAAGCCTTTCGCTAAGGCTGTTCTTGTGGAATTGGCAAAGGGATATTTGGAAGCCCTTAGAGGGCTATGGTGAAAAAGGAAATATCTTCCGTTAAAAACCGGAAGGAAGCTTTCTAAGAAACTGCTCTGTGTTCTGTTAATTCATCTCACAGAGTTACATCTTTCCCTTCAAGAAGCCTTTTGTTAAGGCTGTTCTTGTGGAATTGGCAAAGTGATATTTGGAAGCCCAAAGAGGGCTATTTTGAAAAAGGAAATATCTTCCGTTCAAAACTGGAAATAAGCTTTCTGAGAAACTGCTCTGTGTTCTCTTAATTCATCTCACAGAGTTACATCTTTCCCTTCAAGAAGCCTTTCGCTAAGGCTGTTCTTGTGAATTGGCAAAGGATATTTGGAAGCCCATAGAGGGCTATGGTGAAAAAGGAAATATCTTCCGCTCAAAACTGGAAAGAAGCTTGAGAAACTGCTCTGTGTTCTGTTAATTCATATCACAGAGTTACATCTTTCCTTCAAGAAGCCTTCGCTAAGGCTGTTCTTGTGTAATTGGCAAAGGATATTTGGAAGCCCATAGAGGGCTATGGTGAAAAAGGAAATATCTTCCGCTCAAAACTGGAAAGAAGGTTTCTGAGAAACTGCTCTGTGTTCTGTTAATTCATCTCACAGAGTTACATCTTTCCTTCAAGAAGCCTTTCACTAAGGCTGTTCTTGTGAATTGGCAAAGGATATTTGGAAGCCCACAGAGGGCTATGGTGAAAAAGGAAATATCTTCCGCTCAAAACTGGAAGGAAGCTTTCTGACTAAATGCTCTGTTTTCTGTTAATTCATCTCACAGAGTTACATCTTTCCTTCAAGAAGCCTTCGCTAAGGCTGTTCTTGTGTAATTGGCAAAGTGATATTTGGAAGCCCTTAGAGGGCTACGGTGAAAAAGCCAATATCTTCCGCTCAAAACTGGAAAGAAGCTTGAGAAACTGCTCTGTGTTCTGTGAATTCATCTCACAGAGTTACATCTTTCCTTCAACAAGCCTTTCGCTAAGGCTGTTCTTGTGGAATTGGCAAAGTGATATTTGGAAGCCCATAGAGGACTACGGTGAAAAAGGAAATGTCTTCCGTTCAAAACTGGAAAGAAGCTTTCTGAGAAAGTGCTCTGTGTTCTGTGAATTCATCTCACAGAGTTACATCTTTCCCTACAAGAAGCCTTTCGCTAAGGCTGTTCTTGTGGAATTGGCAAAGGGATATTTGGAAGCCCGTAGAGGGCTATGGTGAAAAAGGAAATATCTTCCCTTCAAAACTGGAAAGAAGCTTTCTGAGAAACTGCTCTGTGTTTTGTGAATTCATCTCACAGAGTTACATCTTTCCTTATAAGAAGCCCTTCGCTAAGGCTGTTCTTGTGGAACTGGCAAATTGATATTTGGAAGCCCTTAGAGGGCCACGGTGAAAAAGCCAATATCTTCCTTTCAAAACTGGAAAGAAGCTTTCTGAGAATCTGCTCTGTGTTCTGTGAATTCATCTCACAGAGTTACATCTTTCCTTCAAGAAGCCTTCGCTA
>JAKFHT010001264.1:0-33401 GCA_023783455.1 Erythrocebus patas | reverse complement strand
AGTAAAACCGGTTTTAGCGGTCAAAACCGGTTTCAGCTGGTCTGGTTTGAGCGGTCAAAACCGTTTGAGCCGGTCTGGTTTGAGCTGGTCTAATCAGGTCAAAACCGTTGAGGCAGTCAAAACCGGTTTCAGCCGTCAAAACCGGTTTCAGCTGGTCTGGTTTGATCCGGTCAAAACCGGTTTGAACGGTCAAAACCGGTTTTAGCCGGTCTGGTCCGTTTGATCCGATTTTAGCCGTCTGGGCCGGTCTGGTCCGTTTGATCCGGTTTCAGCCGTCAAAACCGGTTTCAGCCGGTCAAAACGGTTTGAGCCGGTTTGGTCTGGTTTGAACGGTCTGGTCTGGTTTGAACGGTCAAAACCGGATTGAACCGGTCTGGTCTGGTTTGAGCTGGTCTAATCAGGTCAAAACCGGTTTGAACCGGTCAAAACCGGTTTCAGCGGTCAAAACCGGTTTGAGCTGGTCTGGTTTGAGCCAGTCAAAACCGGTTTGAACGGTCAAAACCGGTTTCAGCTGGTCTGGTTTGAGTCAAAACCGGTTTTAGCCGTCAAAACCGGTTTGAGCTGTCAAAACCGGTTTTAGCCGGTCTGGTCTGGTTTGCCGGTCAAAACCGGTTGAGCCAGTCAAAACCGGTTTTAGCGGTCAAAACCGGTTTCAGCTGGTCTGGTTTGAACCGGTCAAAACCGTTTGAGCCGGTCTGGTTTGAGGTCAAAACCGGTTTGAGCAGTCAAAACCGGTTTGAGCAGTCTGGTCTGGTTGAGCCAGTCAAAACCGGTTTGAACCGTCTGGTCTGGTTTGAACGGTCAAAACCGGTTTCAGCTGGTCTGGTTTGAGTCAAAACCGGTTTTAGCCGTCAAAACCGGTTTGAGCTGTCAAAACCGGTTTTAGCCGGTCTGGTCCGTTTGATCCGGTTTCAGCCTGTCAAAACCGAATTGAGGCAGTCAAAACCGGTTTTAGCGGTCAAAACCGGTTTCAGCTGGTCTGGTTTGAACGGTCAAAACCGGTTTGAGGTCAAAACCGGTTTGAGCTGGTCTAATCAGTCAAAACCGGTTTGAGCAGTCAAAACCGGTTTCAGCCGTCAAAACCGGTTTGAGCTGGTCTGGTTTGAGCCAGTCAAAACCGGTTTGAACGGTCAAAACCGGTTTCAGCTGGTCTGGTTTGCCGGTCAAAACCACTTTGAGCCGGTCTGGTTTGATCGGTCTCATCCGGTCAAAACCGCTTTGAGCCGGTCAAAACCGGTTGAGCCAGTCAAAACCGGTTTGAGTCAAAACCGGTTTGAACGGTCAAAACCGGTTTCAGCTGGTCTGGTTTGAACGGTCAAAACCGGATTGAACCGGTCTGGTCTGGTTTGAGCTGGTCTAATCAGTCAAAACCGGTTTGAACCGGTCAAAACCGGTTTCAGCCGTCAAAACCGGTTTGAGCTGGTCTGGTTTGAGCCAGTCAAAACCGGTTTGAACGGTCAAAACCGGTTTGAGCAGTCAAAACCGGTTGAGCCGGTCAAAACCGGTTTCAGCCGGTCTGGTGTGGTTTGAGCAGGTCAAAACCGGTTTCAGCCTGTCAAAACCGGTTTGAGCCGGTCAAAACCGGTTTGTGCCGGTCAAAACCGGATTGAACCGGTCTGGTCTGGTTTGAGCTGGTCTAATCAGGTCAAAACCGGTTTGAGCCGGTGAAAACCGGTTTTACCGGTCTGGAGTGGTTTGAGCCGGTCAAAACCGGTTTCAGCCTGTCAAAACCGAATTGAGGCAGTCAAAACCGGTTTGAACCGGTCTGGTCTGGTTTGAGCGGTCAAAACCGGTTGAGCCAGTCAAAACCGGTTTGAGTCAAAACCGGTTTGAGCTGGTCAAAACCGGTTTTAGCCGGTCTGGGCCTGTCTGGTCCGGTTTGATCCGGTTTCAGCCGGTCTGGGCGGTCTGGTCCGGTTTGAGCCGGTGAAAACCGGTTTGAGCCAGTCTGGTCTGGTATGATCTGTTGTCATCTGGTAAAACCGGTTTGAGTCTGGTCTGGTTTGAGCTGGTCTGGTCTGGTTTGAGCCGGTCAAAACCGGTTTCAGCCGGTCAAAACCGCTTTGAGCCGGTCTGGTCTGGTTTGAACCGGTCAAAACCGGTTTGTGGCCCAGTTTTAGGCGGTCTGGGCGGTCTGGTCCGGTTTGATCCGATTTTAGCCGTCTGGGCCGGTCTGATTCGGTTTGATCCGGTCTCATCCGTCAAAACCGGTTTTAGCCGGTCAAAACCGGTTTCAGCCGGTCTGGTCTGGTTTGAGCGTCAAAACCGGTTTGAGCCGGTCAAAACCGGTTTGAGCCGGTCTGGTCTGGTTTCAGCCGGTCAAAACCACTTTGAGCCGGTCTGGTTTGATCCGGTTTCAGCCGGTCTGGGCCGGTCTGGTCTGTTTGATCCGGTTTCAGCCGGTCTGGTCCGGTTTGAGCCGGTCTGGTTTGATCCGGTCAAAACCGCTTTGAGCCGGTCAAAACCGGTTTGAGCCGGTCTGGTCTGGTTTGAACCGGTCAAAACCGGTTTGTGGCCCAGTTTTAGGCAGTCTGGGCGGTCTGGTCGGTTTGATCCGATTTTAGCCGTCTGGGCCGGTCTGATTCGGTTTGATCCGGTCTCATCCGGTCAAAACCGGTTTTAGCGGTCAAAACCGGTTTCAGCCGGTCTGGTGTGGTTTGAGCGGTCAAAACCGGTTTGAGGTCAAAACCGGTTTGTGCCGTCAAAACCGGTTTGAGCCAGTCTGGTCTGGTTTGAGCTGGTCTGGTCTGAGCCGGTCAAAACGGTTTGAGCCGGTTTGGTCTGGTTTGAGCTGTCAAAACCGGTTTTACCGGTCTGGAGTGGTTTGAGCCGGTCAAAACCGGTTTCAGCCTGTCAAAACCGGTTTGAACCGGTCTGGTCTGGTTTGAGCCGGTCAAAACCGCTCAGGTCGGTCAAAACCGGTTTGAGCCGGTCTGGTCTGGTTTGAACCGGTCAAAACCGGTTTGTGGCCCAGTTTTAGGCGGTCTGGGCCGGTCTGGTCTGGTCCGGTTTGATCCGTCTCATCCGTCAAAACCGGTTTTAGCTGGTCAAAACCGGTTTGAGCCTGTCTGAGCCGGTCTGGTGTGGTTTGAGCAGGTCAAAACCGGTTTCAGCCGGTCAAAACCGGTTTGAGCCGGTCAAAACCGGTTTGTGCCGGTCAAAACCGGTTTGAACCGGTCTGGTCTGGTTTGAGCTGGTCTAATCAGGTCAAAACCGGTTTGAGCCGGTGAAAACCGGTTTTACCGGTCTGGAGTGGTTTGAGCCGGTCAAAACCGGTTTCAGCCTGTCAAAACCGAATTGAGGCAGTCAAAACCGGTTTGAACCGGTCTGGTCTGGTCTGAGCCGGTCAAAACCGGCTCAGGTCGGTCAAAACCGGTTTGAGCCGGTCTGGTCTGGTTTGAGCTGGTCAAAACCGGTTTGTGGCCCAGTTTTAGGCGGTCTGGGCCTGTCTGGTCGGTTTGATCCGATTTTAGCGGTCTGGGCGGTCTGGTCGGTTTGATCCGGTTTCAGCCGGTCTGGTCTGGTTTCAGCCGGTCTGGTCCGGTTTGATCCGGTCAAAACCGGTTTGTGCCGTCAAAACCGGTTTGAGCGGTCTGGTCTGGTTTGAGCTGGTCTGGTTTGCGGTCAAAACCGGTTTGAGTCAAAACCGGTTTGAGTCAAAACCGGTTTGAGCTGGTCAAAACCGGTTTGAGCTGGTCTGGTCTGGTTTGAGCGGTCAAAACCGGTTTGAGCCGGTCAAAACCGTTTGAGCCGGTCTGGTCTGGTTTGAGGTCAAAACCGGTTTGTGGCCCAGTTTTAGGCGGTCTGGGCGGTCTGGTCCGGTTTGATCCGATTTTAGCCAGTCTGGGCGGTCTGATTCGGTTTGATCCGGTCTCATCCGGTCAAAACCGGTTTAGCGGTCAAAACCGGTTTCAGCGGTCTGGTGTGGTTTGAGCATTTCAAAACCGGTTTGACCGGTCAAAACCGGTTTGAGCCAGTCTGGTCTGGTTTCAGCCGGTCAAAACCGGTTTGAGCTGGTCAAAACCGGTTTCAGCCGGTCTGGTGGTTTGAGCTGGTCTGGTTTGAGCCGGTCAAAACCGGTTTCAGCTGGTCTGGTTTGAGCCGGTCTGGTTTGAGCGGTCAAAACCGGTTTGAGCGGTCAAAACCGGTTTGAGCGGTCTGGTCTGGTTTGAACCGGTCAAAACCGGTTTGGCCCAGTTTTAGGCAGTCTGGGCCGGTCTGGTCCGTTTGATCCGATTTTAGCCTGTCTGGGCGGTCTGATTCGGTTTGATCCGGTCTCATCCGGTCAAAACCGGTTTTAGCCGGTCAAAACCGGTTTCAGCGGTCTGGTGTGGTTTGAGCGGTCAAAACCGGTTGAGCCGTTCAAAACCGGTTTGTGCGGTCAAAACCGGTTTGAGCCAGTCTGGTCTGGTTTGAACTGGTCTAATCAGGTCAAAACCGGTTTGAGCCGGTGAAAACCGGTTTTACCGGTCTGGAGTGGTTTGAGCCGGTCAAAACCGGTTTCAGCCTGTCAAAACCGGTTTGAACCGGTCTGGTCTGGTTTGAGCGGTCAAAACCGGTTTGAACCGGTCAAAACCGGTTTGAGGTCAAAACCGGTTGAACCGGTCTGGTCTGGTCTGGTTTGAACCGGTCAAAACCGGTTTGTGGCCCAGTTTTAGGCGGTCTGGGCCGGTCTGGTCCGGTTTGATCCGATTTTAGCCGGTCTGGGCCGGTCTGATTCGGTTTGATCCGGTCTCATCCGGTCAAAACCGGTTTTAGCTGGTCAAAACCGGTTTCAGCCGGTCTGGTGGTTTGAGCAGGTCAAAACCGGTTTGAACGGTCAAAACCGGTTCGAGCCGTCAAAACCGGTTTGTGCCGGTCAAAACCGATTGAACCGGTCTGGTCTGGTTTGAGCTGGTCTAATCAGGTCAAAACCGGTTGAGCTGTCAAAACCGGTTTGAGCCGGTCTGGTTTGAGTCAAAACCGGTTTGAGCTGTCAAAACCGGTTTCAGCCGGTCAAAACCGGTTTGACCGGTCAAAACCGTTGAGGCAGTCAAAACCGGTTTGAACCGGTCTGGTCTGGTTTGAGCCGGTCAAAACCGGTTCAGCCGGTCAAAACCGTTTGAGCCGGTCTGGTCGGTTTGAGCCGGTCAAAACCGGTTTGTGGCCCAGTTTTAGCGGTCTGGGCGGTCTGGTCTGGTTTGATCCGGTCTCATCCGTCAAAACCGGTTTGAGGTCTGGTCTGGTCTGGTCTGGTCCGGTTTGATCCGGTCTCATCTGGTCAAAACCGGTTTGACCGGTCAAAACCGCTTTGAGCCGGTGAAAAACCGGTTTGAGCCGGTCTGGTCTGGTTTGAGCCAGTCTGCTCTGGTTTGAGCCGGTCAAAACCGGTTCGAGCCGGTCAAAACTGCTTTGAGCCGGTCTGGTCTGGTTTGAACCGGTCAAAACCGGTTTGTGGCCCAGATTTAGGCGGTCTGGGCCGGTGTGGTCCGGTTTGATCCGATTTTAGCCGGTCTGGGCCGGTCTGATTCGATTTGATCCGTCTCATCCGTCAAAACCGGTTTTAGCCGGTCAAAACCGGTTTCAGCCGGTCTGGTGTGGTTTGAGCACTTCAAAACCGGTTTGACCCGGTCAAAACAGGTTTGAGCCGGTCTGGTCTGGTTTGAGCCGGTCTGGTCTGGTTTGAGCCATTCAAAACCGGTTTGAGTCAAAACCGGTTTGAGTCAAAACCGGTTTGAGCGGTCAAAACCGGTTTGAACCGTCTGGTCTGGTTTGAGCTGGTCTAATCAGGTCAAAACCGGTTTGAGCCGGTGAAAACCGGTTTTACCGGTCTGAGTGGTTTGAGCCGGTCAAAACCGGTTTCAGCCGGTCTGGTGTGGTTTGAGCCGTCAAAACCGGTTTCAGCCGTCAAAACCGGTTTGAACCGGTCAAAACCGGTTGAGCCGTTCAAAACCGGTTTGAGCCGTCAAAACCGGTTTGAACCGTCTGGTCTGGTTTGAGCTGGTCTAATCAGGTCAAAACCGGTTTTAGCCGGTCAAAACCGGTTTCAGCCGGTCTGGTGGTTTGAGCCGGTCAAAACCGGTTTCAGCCGGTCTGGTGGTTTGAGCCGGTCAAAACCGGTTTCAGCCGGTCAAAACCGGTTTGAGCCGTCAAAACCGGTTTGTGCCGGTCAAAACCGGTTTGAACCGTCTGGTCTGGTTTGAGCTGGTCTAATCAGGTCAAAACCGGTTTGAGTCAAAACCGGTTTTAGCCGGTCTGGTGTGGTTTGAGCCGTCAAAACCGGTTTCAGCTGGTCTGGTTTGGTTTGAGCGGTCAAAACCGGTTTTAGCGGTCAAAACCGGTTTGAGCTGTCAAAACCGGTTTGTGCCGGTCAAAACCGATTGAACCGGTCTGGTCTGGTTTGAGCTGGTCAAAACCGGTTCAGCCGGTCAAAACGGTTTGAGCCGGTTTGGTCTGGTTTGAGCTGTCAAAACCGGTTTTACCGGTCTGGTGGTTTGAGCCGGTGAAAACCGGTTTGAGCTGTCAAAACCGGTTTGAGCTGGTCTGGTCTGGTTTGCCGGTCAAAACCGCTCAGGTCGGTCAAAACCGGTTTGAGCCGTCTGGTCTGGTTTGATCCGTCAAAACCGGTTTGAGGTCAAAACCGGTTTTAGCCGGTCTGGGCCTGTCTGGTCCGGTTTGATCCGATTTTAGCTGGTCTGGGCGGTCTGATTCGGTTTGATCCGTCTCATCCGGTCAAAACCGGTTTGAGGTCAAAACCGGTTTCAGCCGGTCTGGTGTGGTTTGAGCAGGTCAAAACCGGTTTGAGCGGTCAAAACCGGTTCGAGCCGTCAAAACCGGTTTGTGCCGGTCAAAACCGGATTGAACCGGTCTGGTCTGGTTTGAGCTGGTCTAATCAGGTCAAAACCGGTTTTAGCGGTCAAAACCGGTTTGAACCGTCTGGTCTGGTTTGAGCCGTCAAAACCGGTTTGAACCGGTCAAAACCGTTTGAGCCGGTCAAAACCGGTTTGAGCCGGTCTGGTCTGGTTTGAGCCATTCAAAACCGGTTTGAGGTCAAAACCGGTTTGAGCCGGTCTGGTCTGGTTTGAGCCGGTCAAAACCGGTTTCAGCTGGTCTGGTTTGATCCGGTTTCAGCCGGTCTGGTCTGGTTTCAGCCGGTCTGGGCGGTCTGATTCGGTTTGATCCGATTTTAGCCTGTCTGGGCCGGTCTGGTCTGGTTTGAGGTCAAAACCGGTTTGAGCTGGTCAAAACCGGTTTGAGCCGGTCTGGTGTGGTTTGAGCAGGTCAAAACCGGTTTGGCCCAGTTTTAGGCGGTCTGGGCCGTCTGGTCCGGTTTGATCCGATTTTAGCGGTCTGGGCCGGTCTGGTCTGGTTTGATCCGGTCTAATCAGGTCAAAACCGGTTTGAGCCGGTCAAAACCGGTTTCAGCCGGTCTGGTCTGGTTTGAGCGTCAAAACCGGTTTGAGCCGGTCAAAACCGTTGAGGCAGTCAAAACCGGTTTGAACCGTCTGGTCTGGTTTGAGCCGTCAAAACCGGTTTGAACCGGTCAAAACCGGTTTGAGCCGGTCTGGTGGTTTGAGCAGGTCAAAACCGGTTTGAGCTGGTCTGGTCTGGTTTGAGTCAAAACCGGTTTTAGCCGGTCTGGGCCGGTCTGATTCGGTTTGATCCGGTCTAATCAGGTCAAAACCGGTTTTAGCCGGTCAAAACCGGTTTTAGCCGGTCTGGTCTGGTTTGATCCGTCTCATCTGGTCAAAACCGGTTTGACCGGTCAAAACCGGTTTGAGCCGGTCTGGTCTGGTTTGAGCTGGTCTAATCAGGTCAAAACCGGTTGAGCCAGTCAAAACCGGTTTGAGCGGTCTGGTCTGGTCTGGTCCGGTTTGATCCGATTTTAGCCGGTCTGGGCCGGTCTGGTCTGGTCCGGTTTGATCCGGTCTAATCAGGTCAAAACCGGTTTTAGCCGGTCAAAACCGGTTTCAGCCGGTCTGGTGTGGTTTGAGCAGGTCAAAACCGGTTTCAGCCGGTCAAAACCGGTTGAACCGGTCTGGTCTGGTCTGAGCCGGTCAAAACCGGTTTGTGCCGGTCAAAACCGGATTGAACCGGTCTGGTCTGGTTTGAGCTGGTCTAATCAGGTCAAAACCGTTTGAGCCGGTCTGGTTTGAGCCGGTGAAAACCGGTTTTACCCGGTCTGAGTGGTTTGAGCCGGTCAAAACCGGTTTCAGCTGGTCTGGTTTGGTTTGAGCCGGTCAAAACCGGTTTCAGCCGGTCAAAACCGGTTTGAGCCAGTCAAAACCGGTTTGAGCCGGTCAAAACCGGTTTGAGCTGGTCTGGTTTGAGCTGGTCTAATCAGGTCAAAACCGGTTTGTGCCGGTCAAAACCGGTTTTACCCGGTCTGAGTGGTTTGAGCCGGTCAAAACCGGTTTCAGCCGGTCTGGTGTGGTTTGAGCAGGTCAAAACCGGTTTCAGCCGGTCAAAACCGGTTTGAGCCGGTCAAAACCGGTTTGTGCCGGTCAAAACCGGATTGAACCGGTCTGGTCTGGTTTGAGCTGGTCTGGTCTGAGCCGGTCAAAACGGTTTGAGCCGGTCTGGTTTGAGCCATTCAAAACCGGTTTTACCCGGTCTGAGTGGTTTGAGCCGGTCAAAACCGGTTTCAGCCGGTCAAAACCGGTTTGAACCGGTCAAAACCGTTGAGGCAGTCAAAACCGGTTTGAACCGGTCTGGTCTGGTTTGAGCCGGTCAAAACCGGTTCAGCCGGTCAAAACCGGTTTGAGCCGGTCTGGTCCGGTTTGAGCCGGTCTGGTTTGAGCCGGTCTGGTTTGAGCCGGTTTGGTCTGGTTTGAGCAGTCTGGTCTGGTTTCAGCCGGTCTGGTCCGGTTTGAGCCGGTCTGGTTTGAGCCAGTCTGGTCTGGTTTGATCCGTCTCATCTGGTCAAAACCGGTTTGAGCCGTCTGGTCTGGTTTGAGCCGGTCTGGTCTGGTTTGAGCCGGTCAAAACCGGTTGAGCCGTCAAAACCGGTTTGAGTCTGGTCTGGTTTGAACCGGTCAAAACCGGTTTGTGGCCCAGTTTTAGCGGTCTGGGCCGGTCTGGTCCGTTTGATCCGATTTTAGCTGGTCTGGGCGGTCTGATTCGGTTTGATCCGTCTCATCCGTCAAAACCGGTTTGAGTCAAAACCGGTTTGAGTCAAAACCGGTTTCAGCCGGTCTGGTGTGGTTTGAGCAGGTCAAAACCGGTTTGAGCCGTCAAAACCGGTTTGAGCCGTCTGGTCTGGTTTGAGCCGGTCAAAACCGCTTTGAGCCGGTCAAAACCGGTTTTAGCCGTCAAAACCGGTTTGAGCCGGTTTGGTCTGGTTTGAGCTGGTCTGGTTTGAGCTGGTCTGGTCTGAGCCGGTCTGGTTTGATCCGGTCAAAACCGGTTTGAGCGGTCAAAACGGTTTGAGCCGGTTTGGTCTGGTTTGAACCGGTCAAAACCGGTTTGGCCCAGTTTTAGGCAGTCTGGGCGGTCTGGTCGGTTTGATCCGATTTTAGCCTGTCTGGGCGGTCTGATTCGGTTTGATCCGGTCTCATCCGGTCAAAACCGGTTTTAGCCGGTCAAAACCGGTTTCAGCCGGTCTGTGGTTTGAGCCGGTCAAAACCGGTTTGAGCGGTCAAAACGGTTTGAGCCGGTCAAAACCGGTTTGAGCCAGTCTGGTCTGGTTTGATCCGGTCTAATCAGGTCAAAACCGGTTTGAGCCGGTTTGGTCTGGTTTGAGCTGTCAAAACCGGTTTTAGCCGGTCTGGTCTGGTCTGGTTTGAGCCGGTGAAAACCGGTTTGAGCTGTCAAAACCGGTTTGAACCGGTCTGGTCTGGTTTGAGCCGGTCAAAACCGCTCAGGTCGGTCAAAACCGGTTTGAGCCGGTCTGGTCTGGTTTGAACCGGTCAAAACCGTTGAGGCAGTCAAAACCGGTTTTAGCCGGTCTGGGCCTGTCTGGTCCGGTTTGATCCGGTTTCAGCTGGTCTGGGCCGGTCTGATTCGGTTTGATCCGGTCTCATCCGGTCAAAACCGGTTTTAGCCGGTCAAAACCGGTTTCAGCCGGTCTGGTGGTTTGAGCAGGTCAAAACCGGTTTTAGCGGTCAAAACCGGTTGAGCCGTTCAAAACCGGTTTGTGCCGGTCAAAACCGATTGAACCGGTCTGGTCTGGTTTGAGCTGGTCTAATCAGGTCAAAACCGGTTTTAGCCGTCAAAACCGGTTTTACCCGGTCTGGAGTGGTTTGAGCGGTCAAAACCGGTTTCAGCCGGTCAAAACCGGTTTGAACCGGTCAAAACCGTTGAGGCAGTCAAAACCGGTTTGAACCGGTCTGGTCTGGTTTGAGCGGTCAAAACCGGTTTCAGCCGTCAAAACCGGTTTGAGCCGGTCTGGTCTGGTTTGAGCCGGTCAAAACCGGTTTGGCCCAGTTTTAGCGGTCTGGGCCGGTCTGGTCCGGTTTGATCCGATTTTAGCCGGTCTGGGCCGTCTGGTCCGTTTGATCCGGTTTCAGCCGGTCTGGGCCGGTCTGATTCGGTTTGATCCGTCAAAACCGGTTTGAGTCAAAACCGGTTTGTGCCGTCAAAACCGGTTTGAGCCGGTCTGGTCTGGTTTGAGCCAGTCTGCTCTGGTTTGAGCCGGTCAAAACCGGTTCGAGCCGGTCAAAACTGCTTTGAGCCGGTCTGGTCTGGTTTGAACCGGTCAAAACCGGTTTGTGGCCCAGATTTAGGCGGTCTGGGCCGGTGTGGTCCGGTTTGATCCGATTTTAGCCGGTCTGGGCTGGTCTGATTCTGTTTGATCGGGTCTCATCCAGTCAAAACCGGTTTTAGCCGGTCAAAACCGGTTTCAGCCGGTCTGGTGTGGTTTGAGCACTTCAAAACCGGTTTGACCCGGTCAAAACAGGTTTGAGCCGGTCTGGTCTGGTTTGAGCCGGTCTGGTCTGGTTTGAGCCATTCAAAACCGGTTCAAGCCGGTCAAAACCGGTTTGTGCCGGTCAAAACCGCATTGAACCGGTCTGGTCTGGTTTGAGCTGGTCTAATCAGGTCAAAACCGGTTTTAGCTGGTCAAAACCGGTTTGAGCCGGTCTGGTTTGAGCGTCAAAACCGGTTTCAGCTGGTCTGGTTTGGTTTGAGCCGGTCAAAACCGGTTTCAGCCGGTCAAAACCGGTTCGAGCCGTCAAAACCGGTTTGAGCCGGTCAAAACCGGTTTGAACCGGTCTGGTCTGGTTTGATCCGGTCTCATCGGTCAAAACCGGTTTGTGCCGGTCAAAACCGGTTTTACCCGGTCTGAGTGGTTTGAGCCGGTCAAAACCGGTTTCAGCCGGTCTGGTGTGGTTTGAGCAGGTCAAAACCGGTTTCAGCCGGTCAAAACCGGTTTGAGCCGGTCTGGTTTGAGTCAAAACCGGTTTGTGCCGGTCAAAACCGGTTTGAACCGGTCTGGTCTGGTTTGAGCTGGTCTAATCAGGTCAAAACCGGTTTGAGCTGTCAAAACCGGTTTTAGCCGGTCTGGTCTGGTTTGAGCCGTCAAAACCGGTTTCAGCCGGTCAAAACCGGTTTGAACCGGTCAAAACCGTTGAGGCAGTCAAAACCGGTTTGAACCGGTCTGGTCTGGTTTGAGCCGGTCAAAACCGGTTCAGCCGGTCAAAACCGGTTTGGTCTGGTTTGATCCGGTCTCATCTGGTCAAAACCGGTTTTAGCCGGTCTGGGCCTGTCTGGTCCGGTTTGATCCGATTTTAGCCTGTCTGGGCGGTCTGGTCCGGTTTGAGCCGGTCTGGTTTGAGCCAGTCTGGTCTGGTTTGATCTGGTCTCATCCGGTCAAAACCGGTTTGAGGTCTGGTCTGGTTTGAGCTGGTCTGGTCTGGTTTGAGCCGGTCAAAACCGGTTTGTGCCGGTCAAAACCGCTTTGAGCCGGTCTGGTCTGGTTTGCCGGTCAAAACCGGTTTGGCCCAGTTTTAGGCGGTCTGGGCCGGTCTGGTCCGGTTTGATCCGATTTTAGCCAGTCTGGGCCGGTCTGATTCGGTTTGATCCGGTCTCATCCGGTCAAAACCGGTTTTAGCCGTCAAAACCGGTTTCAGCCGGTCTGGTCTGGTTTGAGCCATTCAAAACCGGTTTGAGCCGTCAAAACCGGTTTGAGCCAGTCTGGTCTGGTTTCAGCCGGTCAAAACCGCTTTGAGCCGGTCAAAACCGGTTTCAGCCGGTCTGGTCTGGTCTGGTCCGGTTTGATCCGGTTTCAGCCGGTCTGGTCCGGTTTGAGCCGGTCTGGTTTGGTTTGAGCCGGTCAAAACCGTTTGAGCCGGTCAAAACCGGTTTGGTCTGGTTTGAGCCGGTCTGGTCTGGTTTGAGTCAAAACCGGTTTGAGTCAAAACCGGTTTGTGGCCCAGTTTTAGGCAGTCTGGGCCGGTCTGGTCTGGTTTGATCCGATTTTAGCCTGTCTGGGCCGGTCTGATTCGGTTTGATCCGGTCTCATCCGTCAAAACCGGTTTTAGCCGGTCAAAACCGGTTTCAGCCGGTCTGGTGTGGTTTGAGCCGGTCAAAACCGGTTCGAGCCGTCAAAACCGGTTTGTGCCGGTCAAAACCGGTTTGAGCCAGTCTGGTCTGGTTTGAGCTGGTCTAATCAGGTCAAAACCGGTTTGAGCCGGTGAAAACCGGTTTTACCCGGTCTGAGTGGTTTGAGCCGGTCAAAACCGGTTGAGCCGTCAAAACCGGTTTGAACCGGTCTGGTCTGGTTTGAGCCGGTCAAAACCGCTCAGGTCGGTCAAAACCGGTTTGAGCCGGTCTGGTCTGGTTTGAACCGGTCAAAACCGGTTTGAGGTCAAAACCGGTTTTAGCCGGTCTGGGCCTGTCTGGTCCGGTTTGATCCGATTTTAGCTGGTCTGGGCCGGTCTGATTCGGTTTGATCCGGTCTCATCCGTCAAAACCGGTTTTAGCTGGTCAAAACCGGTTTCAGCCGGTCTGGTGGTTTGAGCAGGTCAAAACCGGTTTCAGCCGGTCAAAACCGGTTTGAGCTGGTCAAAACCGGTTTGAGCCGGTCTGGTTTGAGCCATTCAAAACCGGTTTGAACCGGTCTGGTCTGGTTTGAGCTGGTCTAATCAGGTCAAAACCGGTTTTAGCGGTCAAAACCGGTTTTACCCGGTCTGAGTGGTTTGAGCGGTCAAAACCGGTTTCAGCCGGTCAAAACCGGTTTGAACCGGTCAAAACCGTTGAGGCAGTCAAAACCGGTTTGAACCGTCTGGTCTGGTTTGAGCCGGTCAAAACCGGTTCGAGCCGTTCAAAACCGGTTTGAGCCGGTCAAAACCGGTTTGAGCCGGTCTGGTCTGGTTTGAGCCGGTCAAAACCGGTTTGTGGCCCAGTTTTAGGTGGTCTGGGCCGTTTTGGTCCGGTTTGATCCGATTTTAGCCGGTTTGGGCCGGTCTGCTCCGGTTTGATCCGGTTTCAGCCGGTCTGGGCCGGTCGAGTCTGGTTTGATCCGGTCAAAACCGCTTTGAGCCGGTGAAAAACCGGTTTGAGCCGGTCTGGTCTGGTTTGAGCCAGTCTGCTCTGGTTTGAGCCGGTCAAAACCGGTTCGAGCCGGTCAAAACTGCTTTGAGCCGGTCTGGTCTGGTTTGAACCGGTCAAAACCGGTTTGTGGCCCAGATTTAGGCGGTCTGGGCCGGTGTGGTCCGGTTTGATCCGATTTTAGCCGGTCTGGGCCGGTCTGATTCGATTTGATCCGGTCTCATCCAGTCAAAACCGGTTTTAGCCGGTCAAAACCGGTTTCAGCCGGTCTGGTCTGGTTTGAGCCATTCAAAACCGGTTTGACCGGTCAAAACCGGTTTGAGCCGGTCTGGTCTGGTCTGGTTTGGTTTGAGCCGGTCTTGTCTGGTCTGGTTTGAGCCATTCAAAACCGGTTCAAGCCGGTCAAAACCGGTTTGTGCCGGTCAAAACCGCATTGAACCAGTCTGGTCTGGTTTGAGCTGGTCTAATCAGGTCAAAACCGGTTTAAGCCGCTGACAACCGGTTTTACCCGGTCTGGAGTGGTTTGAGCCGGTCAAAACCGGTTTCAGCCGGTCTGGTGTGGTTTGAGCGGTCAAAACGGTTTGAGCCGGTCTGGTTTGAGCCGGTCAAAACCGGTTTGAGCTGGTCTGGTTTGCCGGTCAAAACCGATTGAACCGGTCTGGTCTGGTTTGAGCTGGTCTAATCAGGTCAAAACCGGTTTGTGCCGTCAAAACCGGTTTTACCCGGTCTGGTGGTTTGAGCCGTCAAAACCGGTTTGAGCTGGTCTGGTCTGGTTTGAGCTGGTCTGGTTTGAGCGGTCAAAACCGGTTTGAGCTGTCAAAACCGGTTTGTGCCGGTCAAAACCGGTTTGAACCGTCTGGTCTGGTTTGAGCTGGTCTAATCAGGTCAAAACCGGTTGAACCGGTCTGGTCTGGTTTGCCGGTCAAAACCGGTTTCAGCCGGTCTGGTTTGAGCCGGTGAAAACCGGTTTGAGGTCAAAACCGGTTTGAACCGGTCTGGTCTGGTTTGATCCGTCTCATCCGGTCAAAACCGGCTCAGGTCGGTCAAAACCGGTTTGAGCCGGTCTGGTCTGGTTTGAACCGGTCAAAACCGGTTTGTGGCCCAGTTTTAGGCGGTCTGGGCCGGTCTGGTCCGTTTGATCCGATTTTAGCTGGTCTGGGCGGTCTGATTCGGTTTGATCCGGTCTCATCCGTCAAAACCGGTTTTAGCTGGTCAAAACCGGTTTCAGCCGGTCTGGTGGTTTGAGCGGTCAAAACCGGTTTGAACGGTCAAAACCGGTTTTAGCGGTCAAAACCGGTTTTAGCCGGTCAAAACCGGTTTGAACCGTCTGGTCTGGTTTGAGCTGGTCTAATCAGGTCAAAACCGGTTTCAGCGGTCAAAACCGGTTTTAGCCGGTCTGGTGGTTTGAGCCGGTCAAAACCGGTTTCAGCCGGTCAAAACCGGTTTGAACCGGTCAAAACCGTTGAGGCAGTCAAAACCGGTTTGAACCGGTCTGGTCTGGTTTGAGCGGTCAAAACCGGCTCAGGTCGGTCAAAACCGGTTTGAGTCAAAACCGGTTTGAGCTGGTCAAAACCGGTTTGTGGCCCAGTTTTAGGCGGTCTGGGCCGGTCTGGTCCGGTTTGATCCGGTTTCAGCGGTCTGGGCCGGTCTGGTCCGGTTTGAGCCGGTCTGGTTTGAGCCGGTTTGGTCTGGTTTGATCCGTCTCATCTGGTCAAAACCGGTTTGAGCCGTCTGGTCTGGTTTGAGCTGGTCTGGTCTGGTTTGAGCCGGTCAAAACCGGTTTTAGCCGGTCAAAACCGCTTTGAGCCGGTCTGGTCTGGTTTGACCGGTCAAAACCGGTTTGTGGCCCAGTTTTAGGCGGTCTGGGCCGGTCTGGTCCGGTTTGATCCGATTTTAGCCAGTCTGGGCGGTCTGATTCGGTTTGATCCGGTCTCATCCGTCAAAACCGGTTTTAGCCGGTCAAAACCGGTTTGAGCCGTCTGGTCTGGTTTGAGGTCAAAACCGGTTTGACCGGTCAAAACCGGTTTGAGCCGGTCTGGTCTGGTTTCAGCCGGTCAAAACCGGTTTGAGCTGGTCAAAACCGGTTTCAGCCGGTCTGGGCGGTCTGGTCTGTTTGATCCGGTTTCAGCCGGTCTGGTCCGGTTTGAGCCGGTCTGGTTTGATCCGGTCAAAACCGCTTTGAGCCGGTCAAAACCGGTTTGAGCCGGTCTGGTCTGGTTTGAGCCGTCAAAACCGGTTTGGCCCAGTTTTAGGCAGTCTGGGCCGGTCTGGTCGGTTTGATCCGATTTTAGCCTGTCTGGGCGGTCTGATTCGGTTTGATCCGGTCTCATCCGTCAAAACCGGTTTTAGCGGTCAAAACCGGTTTCAGCCGGTCTGGTGGTTTGAGCGGTCAAAACCGGTTGAGCCGGTCAAAACCGCTTTGAGCCGGTCAAAACCGGTTTGAGCCAGTCTGGTCTGGTTTGAGCTGGTCTAATCAGGTCAAAACCGGTTTGAGCTGGTCTGGTTTGAGTCAAAACCGGTTTTACCCGGTCTGAGTGGTTTGAGCCGGTCTGGTTTGAGTCAAAACCGGTTGAGCCGGTCAAAACCGGTTTGAGTCAAAACCGGTTTTAGCCGGTCTGGTGGTTTGAGCAGGTCAAAACCGCTCAGGTCGGTCAAAACCGGTTTGAGCCGGTCTGGTCTGGTTTGAACCGGTCAAAACCGGTTTGTGGCCCAGTTTTAGCGGTCTGGGCCGTCTGGTCCGGTTTGAGCCGTCTGGTCCGTTTGATCCGGTCTCATCCGTCAAAACCGGTTTTAGCCGGTCAAAACCGGTTTCAGCCGGTCTGGTCTGGTTTGAGGTCAAAACCGGTTTTAGCCGGTCAAAACCGGTTTGAGCCGGTCTGGTGGTTTGAGCCGGTCTGGTCTGGTTTGATCCGTCAAAACCGGTTCGAGCCGTCAAAACCGGTTTGTGCCGGTCAAAACCGATTGAACCGGTCTGGTCTGGTTTGAGCTGGTCTAATCAGGTCAAAACCGGTTTGAGCTGTCAAAACCGGTTTGAGTCAAAACCGGTTTGAGCTGGTCTGGTTTGAGCCGTCAAAACCGGTTTGAGCTGGTCTGGTCTGGTTTGAGCTGGTCAAAACCGGTTTCAGCCGGTCAAAACCGGTTTGAGCTGTCAAAACCGGTTTGAGCAGTCAAAACCGGTTTGAACGGTCTGGTCTGGTTTGAGCTGGTCTAATCAGGTCAAAACCGGTTTGAGCCGGTCTGGTTTGAGCTGTCAAAACCGGTTTTAGCCGGTCTGGTGTGGTTTGAGCATCAAAACCGGTTTCAGCCGGTCTGGTGTGGTTTGAGCAGGTCAAAACCGGTTTCAGCGGTCAAAACCGGTTTGAGCCGGTCAAAACGGTTTGAGCCGGTTTGGTCTGGTTTGAGTCAAAACCGGTTTGAACCGTCTGGTCTGGTTTGAGCTGGTCTAATCAGGTCAAAACCGGTTTGAGCCGGTCAAAACCGGTTTGAGCTGGTCTGGTCTGGTTTGAGGTCAAAACCGGTTTTAGCCGGTCAAAACCGCTTTGAGCCGGTCTGGTCTGGTTTGAACCGGTCAAAACCGGTTTGTGGCCCAGTTTTAGCGGTCTGGGCCGGTCTGGTCCGGTTTGATCCGATTTTAGCCAGTCTGGGCCGGTCTGATTCGGTTTGATCCGGTCTCATCCGTCAAAACCGGTTTGAGTCAAAACCGGTTTGAGTCAAAACCGGTTTCAGCCGGTCTGGTCTGGTTTGAGCCATTCAAAACCGGTTTGAGCCAGTCAAAACCGGTTTGAGGTCTGGTCTGGTTTGAGCTGGTCAAAACCGGTTTGTGGCCCAGTTTTAGGCGGTCTGGGCCGGTCTGGTCTGTTTGATCCGTTTCAGCCGGTCTGGTCCGGTTTGAGCCGGTCTGGTTTGATCCGGTCAAAACCGCTTTGAGCCGGTCAAAACGGTTTGAGCCGGTTTGGTCTGGTTTGAACCGGTCAAAACCGGTTTGAGGTCAAAACCGGTTTTAGCCGGTCTGGTCTGGTTTGAGCCGGTTTGGTCTGGTTTGATCCGATTTTAGCTGGTCTGGGCCGGTCTGATTCGGTTTGATCCGGTCTCATCCGGTCAAAACCGGTTTTAGCCGGTCAAAACCGGTTTCAGCCGGTCTGGTGTGGTTTGAGCCGGTCAAAACCGGTTCGAGCCGTCAAAACCGGTTTGTGCCGGTCAAAACCGGTTTGAGCCAGTCTGGTCTGGTTTGAGGTCAAAACCGGTTTCAGCCGGTCAAAACGGTTTGAGCCGGTTTGGTCTGGTTTGAGCTGTCAAAACCGGTTTTAGCCGGTCTGGTGTGGTTTGAGCCGGTCAAAACCGGTTTCAGCCTGTCAAAACCGGTTTGAACCGGTCTGGTCTGGTTTGACCGGTCAAAACCGCTCAGGTCGGTCAAAACCGGTTTGAGCCGGTCTGGTCTGGTTTGAACCGGTCAAAACCGTTGAGGCAGTCAAAACCGGTTTTAGCCGGTCTGGTCTGGTCCGGTTTGATCCGATTTTAGCGGTCTGGGCCGGTCTGGTCTGGTTTGATCCGGTCTCATCGGTCAAAACCGGTTTGAGCTGGTCAAAACCGGTTTCAGCCGGTCTGGTCTGGTTTGAGGTCAAAACCGGTTTCAGCCGGTCAAAACCGGTTCGAGCCGTCAAAACCGGTTTGAGCCGGTCAAAACCGGTTTGAACCGTCTGGTCTGGTTTGAGCTGGTCTAATCAGGTCAAAACCGGTTTCAGCCTGTCAAAACCGGTTTTACCCGGTCTGGAGTGGTTTGAGCCGTCAAAACCGGTTTCAGCCGGTCAAAACCGGTTTGAACCGGTCAAAACCGTTGAGGCAGTCAAAACCGGTTTGAACCGGTCTGGTCTGGTCTGAGCCGGTCAAAACCGGTTCAGCCGGTCAAAACCGTTTGAGCCGGTCTGGTCTGGTTTGAGCCGGTCAAAACCGGTTTGGCCCAGTTTTAGGCGGTCTGGGCCGGTCTGGTCCGGTTTGATCCGGTTTCAGCCGGTCTGGTTTGAGCCGGTCTGGTTTGAGCCGGTTTGGTCTGGTTTGAGCTGGTCTGGTCTGAGCCGGTCAAAACCGTTTGAGCCGGTCTGGTTTGATCCGTCAAAACCGGTTTGAGCCGGTGAAAACCGGTTTGAGTCAAAACCGGTTTGAGCTGGTCAAAACCGGTTTGAGGTCTGGTCTGGTTTGAGCCGGTCAAAACCGGTTTGAGCCGGTCAAAACCGTTTGAGCCGGTCTGGTCTGGTTTGAACCGGTCAAAACCGGTTTGTGGCCCAGTTTTAGGCGGTCTGGGCCGTCTGGTCCGTTTGATCCGATTTTAGCCGGTCTGGGCCGGTCTGATTCGGTTTGATCCGGTCTCATCCGTCAAAACCGGTTTTAGCCGGTCAAAACCGGTTTCAGCCGGTCTGGTCTGGTTTGAGCCATTCAAAACCGGTTTGACCGGTCAAAACCGGTTTGAGCCGGTCTGGTCTGGTTTGAGCCGGTCTGGTCTGGTTTGAGCAGTCAAAACCGGTTCAGCCGGTCAAAACCGCTTTGAGCCGGTCAAAACCGGTTTGAACCGTCTGGTCTGGTTTGAGCTGGTCTAATCAGTCAAAACCGGTTTTAGCCGTCAAAACCGGTTTTACCCGGTCTGAGTGGTTTGAGCCGGTCAAAACCGGTTTCAGCTGGTCTGGTTTGAGCCGGTCAAAACCGGTTTGAGGTCAAAACCGGTTTGAGCTGTCAAAACCGGTTTGTGCCGTCAAAACCGGTTGAACCGGTCTGGTCTGGTTTGAGCTGGTCTAATCAGGTCAAAACCGGTTTGAGCTGTCAAAACCGGTTTTACCGGTCTGGTGGTTTGAGCCGGTCAAAACCGGTTTCAGCCGGTCTGGTGGTTTGAGCCGTCAAAACCGGTTTGAGGTCAAAACCGGTTTGAGCTGGTCTAATCAGGTCAAAACCGGTTTGTGCCGGTCAAAACCGGATTGAACCGGTCTGGTCTGGTTTGAGCTGGTCTAATCAGGTCAAAACCGGTTTGAGCCAGTCAAAACCGGTTTTACCCGGTCTGAGTGGTTTGAGCCGGTCAAAACCGGTTTCAGCCGGTCAAAACCGGTTTGAACCGGTCAAAACCGTTGAGGCAGTCAAAACCGGTTTGAACCGGTCTGGTCTGGTTTGAGCGGTCAAAACCGTTGAGGCAGTCAAAACCGGTTTGAGCCGGTCTGGTCTGGTTTGAGCCGGTCTGGTTTGAGCCAGTCTGGTCTGGTTTGATCCGGTTTCAGCCTGTCAAAACCGGTTTTAGCCGGTCTGGGCCGGTCTGGTCCGGTTTGAGCCGGTCTGGTCTGGTCTGGTCTGGTCTGGTTTGATCCGTCTCATCTGGTCAAAACCGTTTGAGCCGGTCTGGTTTGATCCGTCTCATCTGGTCAAAACCGGTTTGAGCTGGTCTGGTCTGGTTTGAGCCGGTCAAAACCGGTTTTAGCCGGTCAAAACCGCTTTGAGCCGGTCTGGTCTGGTCTGGTTTGACCGGTCAAAACCGGTTTGTGGCCCAGTTTTAGGCGGTCTGGGCCGTCTGGTCCGGTTTGATCCGATTTTAGCCAGTCTGGGCCGGTCTGATTCGGTTTGATCCGGTCTCATCCGTCAAAACCGGTTTGAGCCGTCAAAACCGGTTTCAGCCGGTCTGGTGTGGTTTGAGCAGGTCAAAACCGGTTTGAGCCGGTCAAAACCGGTTTGAGCCAGTCTGGTCTGGTTTCAGCCGGTCAAAACCGGTTTGTGGCCCAGTTTTAGCGGTCTGGGCCGTCTGGTCCGGTTTGATCCGGTTTCAGCCGGTCTGGTCCGGTTTGAGCCGGTCTGGTTTGATCCGGTCAAAACCGCTTTGAGCCGGTCAAAACCGGTTTGAGCCGGTTTGGTCTGGTTTGAACCGGTCAAAACCGGTTTGTGGCCCAGTTTTAGGCAGTCTGGGCCGGTCTGGTCCGGTTTGATCCGATTTTAGCCTGTCTGGGCCGGTCTGATTCGGTTTGATCCGTCTCATCCGTCAAAACCGGTTTTAGCCGGTCAAAACCGGTTTCAGCCGGTCTGGTGTGGTTTGAGCCGGTCAAAACCGGTTTGAGCTGTCAAAACCGGTTTGTGCCGGTCAAAACCGGATTGAACCGGTCTGGTCTGGTCTGGTCTGGTCTGAGCCGGTCAAAACGGTTTGAGCCGGTTTGGTCTGGTTTGAGCTGTCAAAACCGGTTTTACCCGGTCTGAGTGGTTTGAGCCGGTCAAAACCGTTGAGGCAGTCAAAACCGGTTTGAACCGTCTGGTCTGGTTTGAGCCGGTCAAAACCGCTCAGGTCGGTCAAAACCGGTTTGAGCCGGTCTGGTCTGGTTTGAACCGGTCAAAACCGGTTGAGCCGTCAAAACCGGTTTTAGCCGGTCAAAACCGGTTTTAGCGGTCTGGGCCTGTCTGGTCCGGTTTGATCCGTCTCATCCGTCAAAACCGGTTTTAGCTGGTCAAAACCGGTTTCAGCCGGTCTGGTGGTTTGAGCAGGTCAAAACCGGTTTCAGCCGGTCAAAACCGGTTGAACCGGTCTGGTCTGGTTTGAGCCATTCAAAACCGGTTTGAGCCGGTCAAAACCGGTTTGAACCGTCTGGTCTGGTTTGAGCTGGTCTAATCAGGTCAAAACCGGTTTGTGCCGGTCAAAACCGGTTTTACCCGGTCTGAGTGGTTTGAGCCGGTCTGGTTTGAGCTGTCAAAACCGGTTTCAGCCTGTCAAAACCGGTTTGAGCAGTCAAAACCGGTTTGAGTCTGGTCTGGTTTGAGGTCAAAACCGGTTTGAACCGGTCAAAACCGTTTGAGCCGGTCAAAACCGTTTGAGCCGGTCTGGTCTGGTTTGAGCCGGTCAAAACCGGTTTGTGGCCCAGTTTTAGCGGTCTGGGCCTGTCTGGTCCGGTTTGATCCGATTTTAGCCGGTCTGGGCCTGTCTGGTCGGTTTGATCCGTTTCAGCCGGTCTGGGCCGGTCTGGTCTGGTTTGATCCGGTCAAAACCGGTTTGAGCCGGTGAAAACCGGTTTGAGCCGGTCTGGTCTGGTTTGAGCCAGTCTGGTCTGGTTTGAGCCGGTCAAAACCGGTTCGAGCCGTCAAAACCGTTTGAGCCGGTCTGGTCTGGTTTGAACCGGTCAAAACCGGTTTGTGGCCCAGTTTTAGCGGTCTGGGCCGGTCTGGTCCGTTTGATCCGATTTTAGCCGGTCTGGGCCGGTCTGATTCGGTTTGATCCGTCTCATCCGGTCAAAACCGGTTTGAGTCAAAACCGGTTTCAGCCGGTCTGGTCTGGTTTGAGCCATTCAAAACCGGTTTGACCGGTCAAAACCGGTTTGAGCCGGTCTGGTCTGGTTTGAGCGGTCTGGTCTGGTCTGGTTTGAGGTCAAAACCGGTTCAGCCGGTCAAAACCGGTTTTAGCCGGTCAAAACCGGATTGAACCGGTCTGGTCTGGTCTGGTTTGAGCTGGTCTAATCAGGTCAAAACCGGTTTTAGCTGGTCAAAACCGGTTTTACCCGGTCTGAGTGGTTTGAGCCGTCAAAACCGGTTTCAGCCGGTCAAAACCGGTTTGAACCGGTCAAAACCGTTGAGGCAGTCAAAACCGGTTTGAACCGGTCTGGTCTGGTTTGAGCCGGTCAAAACCGGTTTCAGCCGTCAAAACCGGTTTGAGCCGGTCTGGTCTGGTTTGAGCCGGTCAAAACCGGTTTGTGGCCCAGTTTTAGGCGGTCTGGGCCGGTCTGGTCCGGTTTGAGCCGGTCTGGTCTGGTCCGGTTTGATCCGGTTTCAGCCGGTCTGGGCCGGTCTGATTCGGTTTGATCCGTCAAAACCGGTTTGAGCTGGTCAAAACCGGTTTGAGTCAAAACCGGTTTTAGCCGGTCTGGTGGTTTGAGCCGGTTTGGTCTGGTTTGAGCCGGTCAAAACCGGTTGAGCCGGTCAAAACCGGTTTGAGCCGGTCTGGTCTGGTTTGAACCGGTCAAAACCGGTTTGTGGCCCAGTTTTAGCGGTCTGGGCCGGTCTGGTCCGGTTTGATCCGATTTTAGCCGGTCTGGGCCGGTCTGATTCGGTTTGATCCGTCTCATCCGGTCAAAACCGGTTTTAGCCGTCAAAACCGGTTTGAGCCGGTTTGGTCTGGTTTGAGTCAAAACCGGTTTGAACCGGTCAAAACCGGTTTGAGCTGGTCTGGTCTGGTTTGAGCCGGTCTGGTCTGGTCTGGTTTGAGCAGTCAAAACCGGTTTTAGCCGGTCAAAACCGGTTTGTGCCGGTCAAAACCGATTGAACCGGTCTGGTCTGGTTTGAGCTGGTCTAATCAGGTCAAAACCGGTTTGAACGGTCAAAACCGGTTTTACCCGGTCTGAGTGGTTTGAGCCGGTCAAAACCGGTTTGAGCTGGTCTGGTCTGGTTTGAGTCAAAACCGGTTTGAGGTCAAAACCGGTTTGAGCCGGTCAAAACCGGTTTGTGCCGGTCAAAACCGGATTGAACCGGTCTGGTCTGGTTTGAGCTGGTCTAATCAGGTCAAAACCGGTTTGAGTCAAAACCGGTTTTACCCGGTCTGGAGTGGTTTGAGCCGGTCAAAACCGGTTTCAGCCGGTCAAAACCGGTTTGAACCGGTCAAAACCGTTGAGGCAGTCAAAACCGGTTTGAACCGGTCTGGTCTGGTCTGAGCCGGTCAAAACCGCTCAGGTCGGTCAAAACCGGTTTGAGTCAAAACCGGTTTGAGCTGGTCAAAACCGGTTTTAGCCGGTCTGGGCCTGTCTGGTCCGGTTTGATCCGGTTTCAGCCTGTCAAAACCGGTTTTAGCCGGTCTGGGCCGGTCTGGTCCGGTTTGAGCCGGTCTGGTCTGGTCTGGTCTGGTTTGATCCGTCTCATCTGGTCAAAACCGGTTTGGTCTGGTTTGATCCGTCTCATCTGGTCAAAACCGGTTTGAGCTGGTCTGGTCTGGTTTGAGCGGTCAAAACCGGTTTAGCGGTCAAAACCGGTTTGGTCTGGTTTGAGCGGTCTGGTCTGGTTTGAACCGGTCAAAACCGGTTTGTGGCCCAGTTTTAGGCGGTCTGGGCGGTCTGGTCGGTTTGATCCGATTTTAGCCAGTCTGGGCGGTCTGATTCGGTTTGATCGGTCTCATCCGGTCAAAACCGGTTTTAGCCGGTCAAAACCGGTTTCAGCCGGTCTGGTTTGAGCCGGTCTGGTGTGGTTTGAGCATTTCAAAACCGGTTTGAGCCGGTCAAAACCGGTTTGAGCCGGTCTGGTTTGATCCGGTTTCAGCGGTCAAAACCGGTTTTAGCCGGTCTGGTCCGTTTGATCCGATTTTAGCCGGTCTGGGCCGGTCTGGTCTGTTTGATCCGGTTTCAGCCGGTCTGGTCTGGTCCGGTTTGAGCCGGTCTGGTTTGATCCGGTCAAAACCGCTTTGAGCCGGTCAAAACCGGTTTGAGCCGGTTTGGTCTGGTTTGAACCGGTCAAAACCGGTTTGGCCCAGTTTTAGGCAGTCTGGGCGGTCTGGTCTGGTTTGATCCGATTTTAGCCTGTCTGGGCCGGTCTGATTCGGTTTGATCCGGTCTCATCCGGTCAAAACCGGTTTTAGCCGGTCAAAACCGGTTTCAGCCGGTCTGGTGTGGTTTGAGCGGTCAAAACCGGTTCGAGCCGTCAAAACCGGTTTGTGCCGTCAAAACCGGTTTGAGCCAGTCTGGTCTGGTTTGAACTGGTCTAATCAGGTCAAAACCGGTTTGAGCTGTCAAAACCGGTTTTACCGGTCTGGTGGTTTGAGCCGGTCAAAACCGGTTTGAGCTGTCAAAACCGGTTTGAACCGGTCTGGTCTGGTTTGACCGGTCAAAACCGCTCAGGTCGGTCAAAACCGGTTTGAGCCGTCTGGTCTGGTTTGACCGGTCAAAACCGGTTGAGCCGTCAAAACCGTTTGAGCCGGTCTGGTTTGAGCCGTCTGGTCTGGTTTGATCCGTCTCATCCGGTCAAAACCGGTTTTAGCTGGTCAAAACCGGTTTCAGCCGGTCTGGTCTGGTTTGAGTCAAAACCGGTTTTAGCGGTCAAAACCGGTTGAGCCGTCAAAACCGGTTTGTGCCGTCAAAACCGGTTTGAGGTCTGGTCTGGTTTGAGCGTCAAAACCGGTTCAGCCGGTCAAAACCGTTTGAGCCGGTCTGGTCTGGTTTGAGCCGTCAAAACCGGTTTGAGCTGGTCAAAACCGGTTTTAGCCGGTCTGGTCCGGTTTGAGCCGTCTGGTCCGGTTTGATCCGATTTTAGCCGGTCTGGGCCGGTCTGGTCCGTTTGATCCGGTTTCAGCCGGTCTGGTCTGGTCTGGTTTGATCCGTCAAAACCGGTTTGAGCCGGTCAAAACCGGTTTGAGCCGGTCTGGTCTGGTTTGAGCCAGTCTGGTCTGGTTTGAGCCGGTCAAAACCGGTTCAGCCGGTCAAAACCGCTTTGAGCCGGTCTGGTCTGGTTTGAACCGGTCAAAACCGGTTTGAGGTCAAAACCGGTTTTAGCCGGTCTGGGCCGGTCTGGTCCGTTTGATCCGATTTTAGCCGGTCTGGGCCGGTCTGATTCGGTTTGATCCGTCTCATCCGGTCAAAACCGGTTTTAGCCGGTCAAAACCGGTTTCAGCCGGTCTGGTGTGGTTTGAGCCGGTCAAAACCGGTTTGAGCTGTCAAAACCGGTTTGTGCCGGTCAAAACCGGTTTGAACCGTCTGGTCTGGTTTGAGCTGGTCTAATCAGGTCAAAACCGGTTTGAGCCGGTGAAAACCGGTTTGAGCGGTCTGGTCTGGTTTGCGGTCAAAACCGGTTTGGTCTGGTTTGATCCGGTCAAAACCGGTTTGAGGTCTGGTCTGGTCCGGTTTGAGCCGTCTGGTCTGGTTTGAGCGGTCAAAACCGGCTCAGGTCGGTCAAAACCGGTTTGAGCCGGTCTGGTCTGGTTTGAGCCGGTCAAAACCGGTTTGTGGCCCAGTTTTAGGCGGTCTGGGCGGTCTGGTCTGGTTTGAGCCGGTCTGGTTTGATCCGATTTTAGCCGTCTGGGCCGGTCTGATTCGGTTTGATCCGGTCTCATCCGTCAAAACCGGTTTGAGCCGGTCTGGTTTGAGGTCAAAACCGGTTTCAGCCGGTCTGGTGTGGTTTGAGCAGGTCAAAACCGGTTTGAGCGGTCAAAACCGGTTTGAACCGGTCTGGTCTGGTTTGAGCTGGTCTGGTTTGAGCTGGTCAAAACCGGTTTTAGCGGTCAAAACCGGTTTGAGCCGGTCTGGTCTGGTTTGATCCGTCAAAACCGGTTTGTGGCCCAGTTTTAGGCGGTCTGGGCCGGTCTGGTCCGGTTTGATCCGATTTTAGCCGTCTGGGCCGGTCTGATTCGGTTTGATCCGGTCTCATCCGTCAAAACCGGTTTTAGCCGGTCAAAACCGGTTTCAGCCGGTCTGGTGGTTTGAGCAGGTCAAAACCGGTTTGACCGGTCAAAACCGGTTTGAGCCGGTCTGGTCTGGTTTGAGCCGGTCTGGTCTGGTTTGAGCTGGTCAAAACCGGTTGAGCCGTCAAAACCGGTTTGAGCCGGTTTGGTCTGGTTTGAGCAGTCAAAACCGGTTTGGTCTGGTTTGAGCCGGTCTGGTCGGTTTGATCCGGTCTAATCAGGTCAAAACCGGTTTGAGCCGGTCTGGTCTGGTTTGAGCCAGTCTGGTCTGGTTTGATCCGGTCTAATCAGGTCAAAACCGCTCAGGTCGGTCAAAACCGGTTTGAGCTGGTCTGGTCTGGTTTGAGCCGGTCAAAACGGTTTGAGCCGGTTTGGTCTGGTTTGAGCGGTCTGGTCTGGTCCGGTTTGATCCGATTTTAGCCGGTCTGGTCTGGTCCGGTTTGAGCCGGTTTGGTCTGGTTTGAGTCAAAACCGGTTTGAGCCGGTTTGGTCTGGTTTGATCCGTCAAAACCGGTTTGAGCCAGTCTGGTCTGGTTTGAGCCGGTCTGGTCTGGTTTGAGCGGTCTGGTCTGGTTTGAGCCGTCAAAACCGGTTCAGCCGGTCAAAACCGTTTGAGCCGGTCTGGTCTGGTTTGAACCGGTCAAAACCGGTTTGTGGCCCAGTTTTAGGCGGTCTGGGCCGGTCTGGTCTGGTTTGATCCGATTTTAGCGGTCTGGGCCGGTCTGATTCGGTTTGATCCGGTCTCATCTGGTCAAAACCGGTTTTAGCCGGTCAAAACCGGTTTCAGCCGGTCTGGTCTGGTTTGAGCGTCAAAACCGGTTTGAGCCGGTCAAAACCGGTTTGAGCCGGTCTGGTTTGAGTCAAAACCGGTTTGTGCCGGTCAAAACCGGATTGAACCGGTCTGGTCTGGTTTGAGCTGGTCAAAACCGGTTTGAGCGGTCAAAACGGTTTGAGCCGGTGAAAACCGGTTTTACCCGGTCTGAGTGGTTTGAGCCGTCAAAACCGGTTTCAGCGGTCAAAACCGTTGAGGCAGTCAAAACCGGTTTGAGCCGGTCAAAACCGGTTTCAGCCGGTCTGGTTTGAGCCGGTCTGGTGTGGTTTGAGCCGGTCAAAACCGGTTTGAGTCAAAACCGGTTTTAGCCGGTCTGGTCTGGTCTGGTTTGAGCCAGTCTGGTCTGGTTTGAGCCGGTCTGGTTTGAGCTGTCAAAACCGGTTCAGCCGGTCAAAACCGGTTTCAGCCGGTCTGGTGTGGTTTGAGCCGTCAAAACCGGTTTGAGCCGTCAAAACCGGTTTGAGCCGGTCTGGTCTGGTTTGAGCCGGTCTGGTCTGGTCTGGTTTGAGTCAAAACCGGTTTGAGCTGGTCAAAACCGGTTTGAGCCGGTTTGGTCTGGTTTGAGCCGGTCAAAACCGTTTGAGCCGGTCTGGTTTGATCCGGTCTCATCTGGTCAAAACCGGTTTGAGCTGGTCTAATCAGGTCAAAACCGGTTTCAGCCTGTCAAAACCGGTTTTACCCGGTCTGAGTGGTTTGAGCCGGTCAAAACCGGTTTTAGCCGGTCAAAACCGCTTTGAGCCGGTCTGGTCTGGTTTGAACCGGTCAAAACCGGTTTGTGGCCCAGTTTTAGGCGGTCTGGGCCGGTCTGGTCCGGTTTGATCCGATTTTAGCCAGTCTGGGCCGGTCTGATTCGGTTTGATCCGTCTCATCCGTCAAAACCGGTTTTAGCCGGTCAAAACCGGTTTCAGCCGGTCTGGTCTGGTTTGAGCCATTCAAAACCGGTTTGAACCGGTCAAAACCGGTTTGAGCCAGTCTGGTCTGGTTTCAGCCGGTCAAAACCGCTTTGAGCCGGTCTGGTTTGATCCGGTTTCAGCCGGTCTGGTCTGGTCCGGTTTGATCCGGTTTCAGCTGGTCTGGGCCGGTCTGGTCTGGTTTGCCGGTCAAAACCGCTTTGAGCCGGTCAAAACCGTTTGAGCCGGTCTGGTTTGAGCCGGTTTGGTCTGGTTTGATCCGTCAAAACCGGTTTGGCCCAGTTTTAGGCGGTCTGGGCCGTCTGGTCCGGTTTGATCCGATTTTAGCCTGTCTGGGCCGGTCTGATTCGGTTTGATCCGTCTCATCCGGTCAAAACCGGTTTTAGCCGTCAAAACCGGTTTCAGCCGGTCTGGTCTGGTCTGGTTTGAGCCATTCAAAACCGGTTTGACCGGTCAAAACCGGTTTGAGCAGTCTGGTCTGGTTTCAGCCGGTCAAAACCGGTTTGTGGCCCAGTTTTAGCGGTCTGGGCCGGTCTGGTCCGGTTTGATCCGGTTTCAGCCGGTCTGGTCCGGTTTGAGCCGGTCTGGTTTGATCCGGTCAAAACCGCTTTGAGCCGGTCAAAACCGTTTGAGCCGGTCTGGTCTGGTTTGAACCGGTCAAAACCGGTTTGTGGCCCAGTTTTAGGCAGTCTGGGCCGGTCTGGTCGGTTTGATCCGATTTTAGCCGGTCTGGGCGGTCTGATTCGGTTTGATCCGTCTCATCCGGTCAAAACCGGTTTGAGCCGGTCTGGTTTGAGGTCAAAACCGGTTTCAGCCGGTCTGGTGTGGTTTGAGCCGGTCAAAACCGGTTGAGCCGGTCAAAACCGGTTTGAACCGGTCAAAACCGGTTTGTGCCGGTCAAAACCGGTTTGAGCCAGTCTGGTCTGGTTTGAGCTGGTCTGGTCTGAGCCGGTCAAAACGGTTTGAGCGGTCAAAACCGGTTTTACCCGGTCTGAGTGGTTTGAGCCGGTCAAAACCGGTTTCAGCCTGTCAAAACCGGTTTGAACCGGTCTGGTCTGGTTTGAGCCGGTCAAAACCGCTCAGGTCGGTCAAAACCGGTTTGAGCCGGTCTGGTCTGGTTTGAACCGGTCAAAACCGGTTTGGCCCAGTTTTAGGCGGTCTGGGCCTGTCTGGTCCGGTTTGATCCGATTTTAGCCGGTCTGGGCCGTCTGATTCGGTTTGATCCGGTCTCATCCGTCAAAACCGGTTTGAGCTGGTCAAAACCGGTTTCAGCCGGTCTGGTGGTTTGAGCAGGTCAAAACCGGTTTGAACCGGTCAAAACCGTTTGAGCCGGTCAAAACCGGTTTGAGCTGGTCAAAACCGGTTTGAACCGGTCTGGTCTGGTTTGAGCTGGTCTAATCAGGTCAAAACCGGTTTGAGCCGGTGAAAACCGGTTTTACCCGGTCTGAGTGGTTTGAGCCGGTCAAAACCGGTTTCAGCCGGTCAAAACCGGTTTGAACCGGTCAAAACCGTTGAGGCAGTCAAAACCGGTTTGAACCGTCTGGTCTGGTTTGAGCGGTCAAAACCGGTTGAGCCGTCAAAACCGTTTGAGCCGGTCAAAACCGCTTTGAGCCGGTCTGGTCTGGTTTGAGCGGTCAAAACCGGTTGAGCCGTCAAAACCGGTTTTAGCCGGTCTGGTCTGGTCTGGTCTGGTCCGGTTTGATCCGATTTTAGCCGGTCTGGGCGGTCTGGTCTGGTCTGGTCCGGTTTGAGCCGGTCTGGTTTGAGCCGGTCTGGTTTGATCCGTTCAAAACCGCTTTGAGCCGGTGAAAAACCGGTTTGAGCCGGTCTGGTCTGGTTTGAGCCAGTCTGCTCTGGTTTGAGCCGTCAAAACCGGTTTGAGCCGGTCTGGTTTGAGCTGGTCTGGTTTGAACCGGTCAAAACCGGTTTGTGGCCCAGTTTTAGCGGTCTGGGCCGGTCTGGTCCGGTTTGATCCGATTTTAGCCGGTCTGGGCCGGTCTGATTCGGTTTGATCCGGTCTCATCCGGTCAAAACCGGTTTTAGCCGGTCAAAACCGGTTTCAGCCGGTCTGGTGTGGTTTGAGCATTTCAAAACCGGTTTGACCCGGTCAAAACAGGTTTGAGCCGGTCTGGTCTGGTTTGAGCCGGTCTGGTCTGGTTTGAGCCATTCAAAACCGGTTCAAGCCGGTCAAAACCGGTTTGTGCCGGTCAAAACCGCATTGAACCGGTCTGGTCTGGTTTGAACTGGTCTATTCTGGTCAAAACCGGTTTGAGCAGTCAAAACCGGTTTTACCCGGTCTGAGTGGTTTGAGCCGGTCAAAACCGGTTTCAGCTGGTCTGGTTTGGTTTGAGCCGGTCAAAACCAGTTTCAGGCGGTCAAAACCGGTTTGAGCTGTCAAAACCGGTTTGTGCCGGTCAAAACCGGATTGAACCGGTCTGGTCTGGTTTGAGCTGGTCTAATCAGGTCAAAACCGGTTTGAGCCGGTGAAAACCGGTTTTACCCGGTCTGAGTGGTTTGAGCCGGTCAAAACCGGTTTCAGCTGGTCTGGTTTGGTTTGAGCCGGTCAAAACCAGTTTCAGGCGGTCAAAACCGGTTCGAGCCGTCAAAACCGGTTTGTGCCGGTCAAAACCGGATTGAACCGGTCTGGTCTGGTTTGAGCTGGTCTAATCAGGTCAAAACCGGTTTGAGCCAGTCAAAACCGGTTTTACCCGGTCTGGAGTGACTTGAGCCGGTCAAAACCGGTTTCAGCCTGTCAAAACCGGTTGAGCCAGTCAAAACCGGTTTGAGCCGGTCTGGTTTGAGCGGTCAAAACCGGTTGAGCCAGTCAAAACCGGTTTGAGCCGGTCTGGCCCGGTTTTAGCCAGTCTGGGCCGGTCTGGTCTGGTTTGAGTCAAAACCGGTTTCAGCCTGTCAAAACCGGTTTGAACCGTCTGGTCTGGTTTGGTTTGAGCCGGTCTGGTTTGAGCCGGTCTGGTCTGGTCTGGTCTGGTTTGATCCGTCTCATCTGGTCAAAACCGGTTTGAGCGTCTGGTCTGGTTTGAGCTGGTCTGGTCTGGTTTGAGCCGGTCAAAACCGGTTCAAGCCGGTCAAAACCACTTTGAGCCGGTCTGGTCTGGTTTGAACCGGTCAAAACCGGTTTGTGGCCCAGTTTTAGGCGGTCTGGGCCGGTCTGGTCCGGTTTGATCCGATTTTAGCCAGTCTGGGCCGGTCTGATTCGGTTTGATCCGGTCTCATCCGGTCAAAACCGGTTTTAGCCGGTGAAAACCGGTTTCAGCCGGTCTGGTGTGGTTTGAGCATTTCAAAACCGGTTTGACCCGGTCAAAACAGGTTTGAGCCAGTCTGGTCTGGTTTCAGCCGGTCAAAACCGGTTTGAGCTGGTCAAAACCGGTTTCAGCCGGTCTGGGCCGTCTGGTCCGGTTTGATCCGGTTTCAGCCGGTCTGGTCCGGTTTGAGCCGGTCTGGTTTGATCGGTCAAAACCGGTTTGAGCGGTCAAAACCGGTTTGAGCGGTTTGGTCTGGTTTGAACCGGTCAAAACCGGTTTGTGCCCAGTTTTAGGCAGTCTGGGCGGTCTGGTCGGTTTGATCCGATTTTAGCCTGTCTGGGCCGGTCTGATTCGGTTTGATCCGGTCTCATCCGTCAAAACCGGTTTGAGCCGGTGAAAACCGGTTTCAGCCGGTCTGGTGTGGTTTGAGCATTTCAAAACCGGTTTGACCGGTCAAAACCGGTTTGAGCCAGTCTGGTCTGGTTTCAGCCGGTCAAAACCACTTTGAGCCGGTCTGGCCCGGTTTTAGCCGGTCTGGGCGGTCTGGTCTGGTTTGATCCGGTTTCAGCTGGTCTGGGCCGGTCTGGTCTGGTTTGATCCGGTCAAAACCGCTTTGAGCCGGTCAAAACCGGTTTGAGCCGGTTTGGTCTGGTTTGAACCGGTCAAAACCGGTTTGTGCCCAGTTTTAGGCAGTCTGGGCCGGTCTGGTCGGTTTGATCCGATTTTAGCCTGTCTGGGCCGGTCTGATTCGGTTTGATCCGGTCTCATCCGGTCAAAACCGGTTTTAGCCGGTCAAAACCGGTTTCAGCCGGTCTGGTGTGGTTTGAGCGGTCAAAACCGGTTCGAGCCGTCAAAACCGGTTTGTGCCGGTCAAAACCGGATTGAACCGGTCTGGTCTGGTCTGGTCTGGTCTGAGCCGGTCAAAACGGTTTGAGCCGGTTTGGTCTGGTTTGAGCTGTCAAAACCGGTTTTACCCGGTCTGAGTGGTTTGAGCCGGTCAAAACCGGTTTCAGCCGTCAAAACCGGTTTGACCGGTCAAAACCGCATTGAACCAGTCTGGTCTGGTTTGAGCTGTCAAAACCGGTTTTAGCTGGTCAAAACCGGTTTGAGCCGGTTTGGTCTGGTTTGAACCGGTCAAAACCGGTTTGTGGCCCAGTTTTAGCGGTCTGGGCCGTCTGGTCCGGTTTGATCCGATTTTAGCTGGTCTGGGCCGGTCTGATTCGGTTTGATCCGGTCTCATCCGGTCAAAACCGGTTTTAGCTGGTCAAAACCGGTTTCAGCCGGTCTGGTGTGGTTTGAGCAGGTCAAAACCAGTTTCAGGCGGTCAAAACCGGTTCGAGCCGTCAAAACCGGTTTGTGCCGGTCAAAACCGGATTGAACCGGTCTGGTCTGGTTTGAGCTGGTCTAATCAGGTCAAAACCGCTTTGAGCCGGTCAAAACCGGTTTCAGCCGGTCTGGTTTGAGCTGTCAAAACCGGTTTGAGGTCAAAACCGGTTTCAGCCGGTCAAAACCGTTGAGGCAGTCAAAACCGGTTTGAACCGGTCTGGTCTGGTTTGAGCCGGTCAAAACCGGTTCGAGCCGTCAAAACCGGTTTGAGCCGGTCTGGTCTGGTTTGAGCCGGTCAAAACCGGTTTGTGGCCCAGTTTTAGGCGGTCTGGGCCGTCTGGTCCGGTTTGATCCGATTTTAGCCGGTCTGGTCTGGTCTGAGCCGGTCTGGTTTGAGCCGGTTTGGTCTGGTTTGAGCTGGTCTGGTCTGAGCCGGTCTGGTTTGATCCGTCAAAACCGGTTTGAGCCGGTGAAAAACCGGTTTGAGCCGGTCTGGTCTGGTTTGAGCCAGTCTGCTCTGGTTTGAGCCGGTCAAAACCGGTTCGAGCCGGTCAAAACTGCTTTGAGCCGGTCTGGTCTGGTTTGAACCGGTCAAAACCGGTTTGTGGCCCAGATTTAGGCGGTCTGGGCCGGTGTGGTCCGGTTTGATCCGATTTTAGCCGGTCTGGGCCGGTCTGATTCGATTTGATCCGGTCTCATCCAGTCAAAACCGGTTTTAGCCGGTCAAAACCGGTTTCAGCCGGTCTGGTCTGGTTTGAGCCATTCAAAACCGGTTTGAGCCGTCAAAACCGGTTTGAGCCGGTCTGGTTTGAGCCGGTCTGGTCTGGTTTGAGCCATTCAAAACCGGTTCAAGCCGGTCAAAACCGGTTTGTGCCGGTCAAAACCGCATTGAACCGGTCTGGTCTGGTTTGAGCTGGTCTAATCAGATCAAAACCGGTTTAAGCCGCTGACAACCGGTTTTACCCGGTCTGGAGTGGTTTGAGCCGGTCAAAACCGGTTTCAGCTGGTCTGGTTTGGTTTGAGCCGGTCAAAACCAGTTTCAGGCGGTCAAAACCGGTTCGAGCCGTTCAAAACCGGTTTGTGCCGGTCAAAACCGGATTGAACCGGTCTGGTCTGGTTTGAGCTGGTCTAATCAGGTCAAAACCGGTTTAAGCTGCTGAAAACCGGTTTTACCCGGTCTGAGTGGTTTGAGCCGGTCAAAACCGGTTTCAGCTGGTCTGGTT
>JAKFHT010001263.1:0-33404 GCA_023783455.1 Erythrocebus patas | reverse complement strand
TCACAGAACACAGAGCATTTTCTCAGAAAGCTTCTTCCAGTTTTGAACGGAAGATATTTCCTTTTCACCATAGCCCTCTATGGCTTCCAAATATCCTTGCCAATTCCACAAGAACAGTCTTAGCGAAAGGCTTCTTGAAGGAAATATGTAACTCTGTGAGATGAATTAACAAAACACAGAGCAGTTTCTCAGAAAGCTTCTTCCAGTTTTGAAGGAAGATATTTCCTTTTTCACCATAGCCCTATGGGCTTCCAAATATCCTTTGCCAATTCACAAGAACAGCCTTAGAAAGGCTTCTTGAAGGGAAAGATGCAACTCTGTGAGATGAATTCACAGAACACAGAGCAGTTTCTCAAGCTTCTTTCCAGTTTTGAACGGAAGATATTTTTTTTCACCATAGCCATCTATGGGCTTCCAAATATCCTTGCCAATTCCACAAGAAGAGCCTTAGCGAAAGGTTTCTTGAAGGGAAAGATGCAACTCTGTGAGATGAATTCACAGAACACAGAGCAGTTTCTCAGAAAGCTTTTTCCAGTTTTGAAGGAAGATATTTCCTTTTCACCATAGCCATCTATGGGCTTCCAAATATCCTTTGCCAATTCACAAGAACAGCCTTAGTGAAAGGTTTCTTGAAGGAAAGATGTAACTCTGTGAGATGAATTCACAGAACACAGAGCAGTTTCAGAAAGCTTCTTTCCAGTTTTGAGCGGAAGATATTTCCTTTTCACCATAGCCCTCTATGGGCTTCCAAATATCCTTTGCCAATTCCACAAGAACAGTCTTAGCGAAAGGCTTCTTGAAGGGAAAGATGTCACTCTGTGAGATGAATTAACAGAACACAGAGCAGTTTCTCAGAAAGCTTCTTTCCAGTTTTGAACGGAAGATATTTCCTTTTCACCATAGCCCTCTATGGCTTCCAAATATCCAATTGCCAGTTCCACAAGAACAGCCTTAGTGAAAGGCTTCTTGAAGGAAAGATGTAACTCTGTGAGATGAATTCACAGAACACAGAGCAGTTTCTCAGAAAGCTTCTTTCCAGTTTTGAGCGGAAGATATTTCCTTTTCACCATAGCCCTCTATGGACTTCCAAATATCCTTTGCTAATTCCACAAGAACAGTCTTAGCGAAAGGCTTCTTGAAGGGAAAGATGCAACTCTGTGAGATGAATTAAGAGAACACAGAGCAGTTTCTCAAGCTTCTTTCCAGTTTTGAAAGGAAGATATTTCCTTTTCACCATAGCCCTATGGGCTTCCAAATATCCTTTGCCAATTCCACAAGAAGAGCCTTAGCGAAGGCTTCTTGAAGGAAAGATGTAACTCTGTGAGATGAATTAACAGAACACAGAGCAGTTTCTCAGAAAGCTTCTTTCCAGTTTTGAACGGAAGATATTTCCTTTTCACCATAGCCCTCTATGGGCTTCCAAATATCCTTTGCCAATTCAACAAGAACAGCCTTAGCGAAAGGCTTCTTGAAGGAAAGATGTAACTCTGTGAGATGAATTAACAGAACACAGAGCAGTTTCTCAGAAAGCTTCTTTCCAGTTTTGAAAGGAAGATATTTCCTTTTTCACCATAGCCCTCTATGGGCTTCCAAATATCCTTTGCCAATTCCACAAGAACAGTCTTAGCGAAAGGCTTCTTGAAGGAAAGATGTAACTCTGTGAGATGAATTAACAGAACACAGAGCAGTTTCTCAGAAAGCTTCTTTCCAGTTTTGAACGGAAGATATTTCCTTTTTCACCATAGCCTCTATGGGCTTCCAAATATCCTTTGCCAATTCCACAAGAACAGCCTTAGTGAAAGGCTTCTTGAAGGGAAAGATGTAACTCTGTGAGATGAATTAACAGAACACAGAGCAGTTTCTCAGAAAGCTTCTTTCCAGTTTTGAACGGAAGATATTTCCTTTTTCACCATAGCCCTCTATGGGCTTCCAAATATCACTTTGCCAATTCCACAAGAACAGCCTTAGCGAAAGGCTTCTTGAAGGGAAAGATGTAACTCTGTGAGATGAATTAACAGAACACAGAGCAGTTTCTCAGAAAGCTTCTTTCCAGTTTTGAACGGAAGATATTTCCTTTTCACCATAGCCCTCTATGGGCTTCCAAATATCCTTTGCCAATTCCAAAAGAACAGCCTTAGTGAAAGGTTTCTTGAAGGAAAGATGTAACTCTGTGAGATGAATTAACAGAACACAGAGCAGTTTCTCAGAAAGCTTCTTTCCAGTTTTGAACGGAAGATATTTCCTTTTTCACCATAGCCTCTATGGGCTTCCAAATATCCTTTGCCAATTCCACAAGAACAGTCTTAGCGAAAGGCTTCTTGAAGGGAAAGATGTAACTCTGTGAGATGAATTAACAGAACACAGAGCAGTTTCTCAGAAAGCTTCTTTCCAGTTTTGAACGGAAGATATTTCCTTTTTCACCATAGCCCTCTATGGGCTTCCAAATATCACTTTGCCAATTCCACAAGAACAGCCTTAGCGAAAGGCTTCTTGAAGGGAAAGATTTAACTCTGTGAGATGAATTAACAGAACACAGAGCAGTTTCTCAGAAAGCTTCTTTCCAGTTTTGAACGGAAGATATTTCCTTTTTCACCATAGCCCTCTATGGGCTTCCAAATATCACTTAGCCAATTCCAAAAGAACGGCTTAGTGAAAGGTTTCTTGAAGGGAAAGATGTAACTCTGTGAGATGAATTAAAAGAACACTGAGAGGTTTCTCAGAAAGCTTCTTTCCAGTTTTGAAAGGAAGATATTTCCTTTTTCACCATAGCCCTCTATGGGCTTCCAAATATCCTTTGCTAATTCCACAAGAACAGCCTTAGAGAAAGGCTTCTTGAAGGGAAAGATGTAACTCTGTGAGATGAATTAACAGAACACAGAGCAGTTTCTCAGAAAGCTTCTTTCCAGTTTTGAACGGAAGATATTTCCTTTTTCACCATAGGCCTCTATGGGCTCCCAAATATCGCTTTGCCAATTCCACAAGAACAGCCTTGGCGAAAGGCTTCTTGAAGGGAAAGATGTAACTCTGTGAGATGAATTCACAGAACACAGAGCAGTTTCTCAGAAAGCTTCTTTCCAGTTTTGAACCGAAGATATTTCCTTTTTCACCATAGCCCTCTATGGGCTTCCAAATATCAGTTAGCCAATTCCAAAAGAACGGTCTTAGTGAAAGGTTTCTTCAAGGGAAAGATGCAACTCTGTGAGATGAATTAACAGAACACTGAGCAGTTTCTCAGAAAACTTTTTTCCAGTTTTGAACGGAAGATATTTCCTTTTTCACCATAGCCCTCTATGGGCTTCCAAATATCCCTTTGCCAATTCCACAAGAACAGCCTTAGCGAAAGGCTTCTTGAAGGGAAAGATGTCACTCTGTGAGATGAATTAACAGAACACAGAGCAGTTTCTCAAGCTTCTTTCCAGTTTTGAGCGGAAGATATTTCCTTTTCACCATAGCCCTCTATGGGCTTCCAAATATCCTTTTCCAATTCCACAAGAATAGCCTTAGCGAAAGGCTTCTTGAAGGGAAAGATGTAACTCTGTGAGATGAATTAACAGAACACAGAGCAGTTTCTCAAGCTTCTTTCCAGTTTTGAACGGAAGTTATTTCCTTTTTCACCATAGCCCTCTATGGGCTTCCAAATATCCCTTTGCCAATTCCACAAGAACAGCCTTAGCGAAAGGCTTCTTGAAGGGAAAGATGTAACTCTGTGAGATGAATTCACAGAACACAGAGTAGTTTCTCAAAAGCTTCTTTCCAGTTTTGAACGGAAGATATTTCCATTTTCACCATAGCCCTCTATGGGCTTCCAAATATCCCTTTGCCAATTCCACAAGAACAGCATTAGCGAAAGGCTTCTTGAAGGGAAAGATGTAACTCTGTGAGATGAATTAACAGAACACAGAGCAGTTTCTGAGAAACCTTCTTTCCAGTTTTGAACGGAAGATATTTCCTTTTTCACCATAGCCCTCTATGGGCTTCCAAATATCCCTTTTCCAATTCCACAAGAACAGCCTTAGCGAAAGGCTTCTTGAAGGGAGAGATGTAACTCTGTGAGATGAATTAAGAGAACACAGAGCAGTTTCTCAGAAAGCTTCTTTCCAGTTTTGAACGGAAGATATTTCCTTTTTCACCATAGCCCTCTAATATCACTTAGCCAATCCCAAAAGAACGGTTTTAGTGAAAGGTTTCTTGAAGGAAATATGTAACTCTGTGAGATGAATTAACGGAACACTGAGAGGTTTCTCAGAAAGCTTCTTTCCAGTTTTGAAAGGAAGATATTTCCTTTTTCACCATAGCCCTCTATGGGCTTCCAAATATCAATTGCCAGTTCCACAAGAACAGCCTTAGCGAAAGGCTTCTTGAAGGAAAGATGTAACTCTGTGAGATGAATTAACAGAACACAGAGCAGTTTCTCAAGCTTCTTTCCAGTTTTGAGCGGAAGATATTTCCTTTTCACCATAGCCCTCTATGGGCTTCCAAATATCCTTTAGGAATTCCACAAGAACAGCCTTAGCGAAAGGATTCTTGAAGGGAAAGATGTAACTCTGTGAGATGAATTAACAGAACACAGAGCAGTTTCTCAGAAAGCTTCTTTCCAGTTTTGAACGGAAGATATTTCCTTTTTCACCACAGCCCTCTATGGGCTTCCAAATATCCCTTTGCCAATTCCACAAGAAGAGCCTTAGCGAAAGGCTTCTTGAAGGGAAAGATGTCACTCTGTGAGATGAATTAACAGAACACAGAGCAGTTTCTCAGAAAGCTTCTTTCCAGTTTTGAACGGAAGATATTTCCTTTTTCACCATAGCCCACTATGGGCTTCCAAATATCCATTTGCCAATTCCACAAGAACAGTCTTAGCGAAAGGCTTCTTGAAGGGAAAGATGTAACTCTGTGAGATGAATTAACAGAACACAGAGCAGTTTCTCAGAAAGCTTCTTTCCAGTTTTGAACGGAAGATATTTCCTTTTTCACCACAGCCCTCTATGGGCTTCCAAATATCCCTTTGCCAATTCCACAAGAAGAGCCTTAGCGAAAGGCTTCTTGAAGGGAAAGATGTCACTCTGTGAGATGAATTAACAGAACACAGAGCAGTTTCTCAGAAAGCTTCTTTCCAGTTTTGAACGGAAGATATTTCCTTTTTCACCATAGCCCACTATGGGCTTCCAAATATCCCTTTAGGAATTCCACAAGAACAGATTTAGCGAACGGATTCTTGAAGGGAAAGATGTAACTCTGTGAGATGAATTAACAGAACACAGAGCATTTTCTCAGAAAGCTTCTTTCCAGTTTTGAACGCAAAATATTTCCTTTTTCACAATAGCCCTCTATGGGCTTCCAAATATCACTTTGCCAATTCCACAAGAACTGCCTTAGCGAAAGGCTTCTTGAAGGAAAGATGTAAGTCTGTGAGATGAATTAACAGAACACAGAGCAGTTTCTCAAGCTTCTTTCCAGTTTTGAAGCGGAAGATATTTCCTTTTCACCATAGCCCTCTATGGGCTTCCAAATATCCTTTGCCAATTCCACAAGAACAGTCTTAGCGAAAGGGTTCTTGAAGGAAATATGTAACTCTGTGAGATGAATTAACAGAACACAGAGCAGTTTCTCAAGCTTCTTTCCAGTTTTGAGCGGAAGATATTTCCTTTTTCACCATAGCCCTCTATGGGCTTCCAAATATCCCTTTGCCAATTCCACAAGAACTGCCTTAGCGAAAGGCTTCTTGAAGGGAAAGATATAACTCTGTGAGATGAATTAACAGAACACAGAGCAGTTTCTCAGAAAGCTTCTTTCCAGTTTTGAACGGAAGATATTTCCTTTTTCACCATAGCCCTCTATGGGCTTCCAAATATCCCTTTGCGAATTCCACAAGGGCAGTCTTAGCGAAAGGCTTCTTGAAGGGAAAGATGTAACTCTGTGAGATGAATTAACAGAACACAGAGCAGTTTCTGAGAAAGCTTCTTTCCAGTTTTGAACGGAAGATATTTCCTTTTTCTCCATAGCCCTCTATGGGCTTCCAAATATCCCTTTGCCAATTCCACAAGAACAGCCTTAGCGAAAGGATTCTTGAAGTTAAAGATGTAACTCTGTGAGATGAATTCACAGAACACAGAGCAGTTTCTCAGAAAGCTTCTTTCCAGTTTTGAGCGGAAGATATTTCCTTTTCACCATAGCCCTCTATTGGCTTCCAAATATCTCTTAGCCCATCCCAAAAGAACGGTTTTAGTGAAAGATTTCTTGAAGGAAATATGTAACTCTGTGAGATGAATTAACAGAACACTGAGAGGTTTCTCAGAAAGCTTCTTTCCAGTTTTGAAAGGAAGATATTTCCTTTTCACCATAGCCCTCTAAGGGCTTCCAAATATCAATTGCCAGTTCCACAAGAACAGCCTTAGAGAAAGGCTTCTTGAAGGAAAGATGTAACTCTGTGAGATGAATTAACAGAACACAGAGCAGTTTCTCAAGCTTCTTTCCAGTTTTGAGCGGAAGATATTTCCTTTTCACCATAGCCCTCTATGGGCTTCCAAATATCCTTGCCAATTCCACAAGAAGAGCCTTAGCGAAAGGCTTCCTGAAGGAAAGATGTAACTCTGTGAGATGAATTAACAGAGCGCAGAGCAGTTTCTCAGAAACCTTCTTTCCAGTTTTGAGCGGAAGATATTTTCTTTTCACCATAGCCCTCTATGGGCTTCCAAATATCCTTTGCCAGTTCAACAAGAACAGCCTTAGCGAAAGGCTTCTTGAAGGAAAGATGTAACTCTGTGAGATGAATGAACAGAACACAGAGCAGTTTCTCAGAAAGCTTCTTTCCAGTTTTGAGCGGAAGATATTTCCTTTTCACCATAGCCCTCTATGGGCTTCCAAATATCCTTTAGGAATTCCACAAGAACAGCCTTAGCGAACGGATTCTTGAAGGGAAAGATGTAACTCTGTGAGATGAATTAACAGAACACAGAGCAGTTTCTCAAGCTTCTTTCCAGTTTTGAACGGAAGGTATTTCCTTTTTCACCATAGCCCTCTATGGGCTTCCAAATATCCCTTTGCCAATTCCACAAGAACAGCCTTAGCGAAAGGCTTCTTGAAGGGAACGATGTAACTCTGTGAGATGAATTAACAGAACACAGAGCAGTTTCTCAAGCTTCTTTCCAGTTTTGAGCGGAAGATATTTCCTTTTTCACCACAGCCCTCTATGGGCTTCCAAATATCCAATTGCCAATTCCACAAGAACAGCCTTAGCGAAAGGCTTCTTGAGGGGAAAGATGTAACTCTGTGAGATGAATTAACAGAACACAGAGCAGTTTCCTAGAAAGCTTCTTTCCAGTTTTGAACGGAAGATATTTCCTTTTTCACCATAGCCCTGTATGGGCTTCCAAATATCCCTTTGCCAATTCAACAAAAACAGCCTTAGCGAAAGGCTTCTTGAAGGGAAAGATGTAACTCTGTGAGATGAATTCACAGAACACAGAGCAGTTTCCCAGAAAGCTTCTTTCCAGTTTTGAACGGAAGATATTTCCTTTTTCACCATAGCCCTCTATGGGCTTCCAAATATCGCTTTGCCAATTCCACAAGAACAGCCTTGGCGAAAGGCTTCTTGAAGGGAAAGATGTAACTCTGTGAGATGAATTAACAGAACACAGAGCAGTTTCTCAGAAAGCTTCTTTCCAGTTTTGAACGGAAGATATTTCCTTTTTCACCATAGCCATCTATGGGCTTCCAAATATCACTTAGCCAATTCCAAAAGAACGCTCTTAGTGAAGGGTTTCTTGAAGGGAAAGATGCAACTCTGTGAGATGAATTAACAGAACACAGAGCAGTTTCTCAGAAAACTTTTTTCCAGTTTTGAAAGGACGATATTTCCTTTTTCACCATAGCCCTCTATGGGCTTCCAAATATCCCTTTGCCAATTCCACAAGAACAGTCTTAGCGAAAGGCTTCTTGAAGGGAAAGATGTAACTCTGTGAGATGAATTAACAGAACACAGAGCAGTTTCTCAGAAAGCTTCTTTCCAGTTTTGAACGGAAGATATTTCCTTTTTCACCATAGCCCTCTATGGGCTTCCAAATATCCCTTTGCCAATTCCACAAGAACAGCCTTAGCGAACGGATTCTTGAAGGGAAAGATGTAACTCTGTGAGATGAATTAACAGAACACAGAGCAGTTTCTCAGAAAGCTTCTTTCCAGTTTTGAACGGAAGATATTTCCTTTTTCACCATAGCCCTCAATGGAATTCCAAAAATCCCTTTGCCAATTCCACTAGAACAACCTTAGCGAAAGGCTTCTTTAAGGGAAAGATGTAACTCTGTGAGATGAATTAACAAAACACAGAGCAGTTTCTCAGAAAGCTTCTTTCCAGTTTTGAACGGAAGATATTTCCTTTTTCACCATAGCCCTCTGCGGGCTTCCAAATATCCCTTTGCCAATTCCACAAGAAGAGCCTTAGCGAAAGGGTTCTTGAAGAGAAAGATGTAACTCTGTGAGATGAATTAACAGAACACAGAGCAGTTTCTCAGAAAGCTTCTTTCCAGTTTTGAACGGAAGATATTTCCTTTTTCACCATAGCCCTCTATGGGCTTCCAAATATCCCTTTGCCAATTCAACAAGAACAGCCTTAGCGAAAGGCTTCTTGAAGGGAAAGATGTAACTCTGTGAGATGAATTAACAGAACACAGAGCAGTTTCCCAGAAAGCTTCTTTCCAGTTTTGAACGGAAGATATTTCCTTTTTCACCATAGCCCTTTATGGGCTTCCAAATATCACTTAGCCAATTCCAAAAGAACGGCTTAGTGAAAGGTTTCTTGAAGGGAAAGATGTAACTCTGTGAGATGAATTAAGAGAACACAGAGCAGTTTCTCAGAAAGCTTCTTTCCAGTTTTGAACGGAAGATATTTCCTTTTTCACCATAGCCCTCTATGGGCTTCCAAATATCCCTTTGCGAATTCCACAAGAACAGTCTTAGCGAAAGGCTTCTTGAAGGGAAAGATGTAACTCTCTGAGATGAATTAACAGAACACAGAGCAATTTCTGAGAAAGCTTCTTTCCAGTTTTGAACGGAAGATATTTCCTTTTTCACCATAGCCCTCTATGGGCTTCCAAATATCACTTAGCCAATCCCAAAAGAACGGTTTTAGTGAAAGGTTTCCTGAAGGGAAATATGTAACTCTGTGAGATGAATTAACAGAACACTGAGAGGTTTCTCAGAAAGCTTCTTTCCAGTTTTGAAAGGAAGATATTTCCTTTTTCACCATAGCCCTCTATGGGCTTCCAAATATCCAATTGCCAGTTCCACAAGAACAGCCTTAGAGAAAGGCTTCTTGAAGGGAAAGATGTAACTCTGTGAGATGAATTAACAGAACACAGAGCAGTTTCTCAGAAAGCTTCTTTCCAGTTTTGAACGGAAGATATTTCCTTTTTCACCATAGCCCTCTATGGGCTTCCAAATATCCCTTTGCCAATTCCACAAGAACAGCCTTAGTGAAAGGCTTCTTGAAGGGAAAGATGTAACTCTGTGAGATGAATTAACAGAACACAGAGCAGTTTCTCAGAAAGCTTCTTTCCAGTTTTGAACGGAAGATATTTCCTTTTTCACCATAGCCCTCTATGGTCTTCCAAATATCCCTTTAGGAATTCCACAAGAACAGCCTTAGCGAACGGATTCTTGAAGGGAAAGATGTAACTCTGTGAGATGAAGTAACAGAACACAGAGCATTTTCTCAGAAAGCTTCTTTCCAGTTTTGAACGGAAGATATTTCCTTTTTCACCATAGCCCTCTATGGACTTCCAAAAATCCCTTTGCCAATTCCACAAGAACAGCCTTAGTGAAAGGCTTCTTGAAGGGAAAGATGTAACTCTGTGAGATGAATTAACAAAACACACAGCAGTTTCTCAGAAAGCTTCTTTCCAGTTTTGAACGGAAGATATTTCCTTTTTCACCATAGCCCTCTGCGGGCTTCCAAATATCCCTTTACCAATTCCACAAGAAGAGCCTTAGCGAAAGGCTTCTTGAAGGGAAAGATGTAACTCTGTGCGATGAATTAACAGAACACAGAGCAGTTTCTCAGAAAGCTTCTTTCCAATTTTGAACGGAAGATATTTCCTTTTTCACCATAGCCCTCTATGGGCTTCCAAATATCCCTTTGCCAATTCAACAAGAAGAGCCTTAGCGAAAGGCTTCTTGAAGGGAAAGATGTAACTCTGTGAGATGAATTAAGAGAACACAGAGCAGTTTCTCAGAAAGCTTCTTTCCACTTTTGAACCGAAGATATTTCCTTTTTCACCATAGCCCTCTATGGGCTTCCAAATATCACTTTGCCAATTCCACAAGAACAGCCTTAGCCAAAGGCTTCTTGAAGGGAACGATGTAACTCTGTGAGATGAATTAACAGAACACAGAGCCGTTTCTCAGAAAGCTTCTTTCCAGTTTTGAACGGAAGATATTTCCTTTTTCACCATAGCCCTCTATGGGCTTCCAAATATCACTTTGCCAATTCCACAAGAACTGCCTTAGCGAAAGGCTTCTTGAAGGGAAAGATGTAACTCTGTGAGATGAATTAACAGAACACAGAGCAGTTTCTCAGAAAGCTTCTTGCCAGTTTTGAACGGAAGATATTTGCTTTTTACCATAGCCCTCTATGGGCTTCCAAATATCTCTTTGCCAATTCCACAAGAACAGCCTTAGCGAAAGGCTTCTTGAAGGGAAAGATGTAACTCTGTGAGATGAATTAACAGAACACAGAGCAGTTTCTCAGAAAGCTTCTTTCCAGTTTCGAACGGAAGATATTTCCTTTTTCACCATAGCCCTCTATGGGCTTCCAATTATCCCTTTGCCAATTCCACAAGAGCAGTCTTAGCGAAAGGCTTCTTGAAGGGAAAGATGTCACTCTGTGAGATGAATTAACAGAACACAGACCAGTTTTTCTGAAAGCTTCTTTCCAGTTTTGAACGGAAGATATTTCCTTTTTCACCATAGCCCTCTATGGGCTTCCAAATATCCAACTGCCAATTCCACAAGAACAGCCTTAGCGAAAGGCTTCTTGAAGGGAAAGATGTAACTCTGTGAGATGAATTAACAGAACACAGAGCAGTTTCTCAGAAAGCTTCTTTCCAGTTTTGAACGGAAGATATTTCCTTTTTCACCATAGCCCTCTATGGGCTTCCAAATATCACTTTGCCAATTCCACAAGAACAGCCTTAGCGAAAGGCTTCTTGAAGGGAAAGATGTAACTCTGTGAGATGAATTAACAGAACACAGAGCAGTTTCTCAGAAAGCTTCTTTCCAGTTTTGAACGGAAGATATTTCCTTTTCACCATAGCCCTCTATGGGCTTCCAAATATCACTTTGCCAATTCCACAAGAACAGCCTTAGTGAAAGGTTTCTTGAAGGAAAGATGTAACTCTGTGAGATGAATTAACAGAACACAGAGCAGTTTCTCAGAAAGCTTCTTGCCAGTTTTGAACGGAAGATATTTGCTTTTTACCATAGCCCTCTATGGGCTTCCAAATATCTCTTTGCCAATTCCACAAGAACAGCCTTAGCGAAAGGCTTGAAGGAAAGATGTAACTCTGTGAGATGAATTAACAGAACACAGAGCAGTTTCTCAGAAAGCTTCTTTCCAGTTTTGAGCGGAAGATATTTCCTTTTCACCATAGCCTCTATGGGCTTCCAAATATCCATTTGCCAATTCCACAAGAACAGTCTTAGCGAAAGGGTCCTAGAAGGGAAAGATGTATGTCTGTGAGATGAATTAACAGAACACACAGCAGTTTCTCAGAAAGCTTCTTTCCAGTTTTGAACGGAAGATATTTCCTTTTCCACCATAGCCCTCTATGGGCTTCCAAATATCCCTTTGCCAATTCCACAAGAACGGCCTTAGCGAAAGGCTTCTTGAAGGTAAAGATGTAACTCTGTGAGATGAATTAACAGAACACAGAGCAGTTTCTCAGAAAGCTTCTTTCCAGTTTTGAACGGAAGATATTTCCTTTTCCACCATAGCCCTCTATGGGCTTCCAAATATCCCTTTGCCAATTCCACAAGAACGGCCTTAGCGAAAGGCTTCTTGAAGGGAAAGATGTAACTCTGTGAGATGAATTAAGAGAACACAGAGCAGTTTCTCAGAAAGCTTCTTTCCAGTTTTGAACGGAAGATATTTCCTTTTTCACCATAGCCCTCTATGGGCTTCCAAATATCCCCTTGCCAATTCCAGAAGAACAGCCTTAGCGAAAGGCTTCTTGAAGGGAAAGATGTAACTCTGTGAGATGAATTCACAGAACACAGAGCAGTTTCTCACAAAGCTTCTTTCCAGTTTTGAACGGAAGATATTTCCTTTTTCACCATAGCCCTGTAATATCACTTATCCAATCCCAAAAGAACGGTTTTAGTGAAAGGTTTCTTGAAGGAAATATGTAACTCTGTGAGATGAATTAACAGAACACTGAGAGGTTTCTCAGAAAGCTTTTTCCAGTTTTGAAAGGAAGATATTTCCTTTTCACCATAGCCCTCTGCGGGCTTCCAAATATCCAATTGCCAGTTCCACAAGAACAGCCTTAGAGAAAGGCTTCTTGAAGGAAAGATGTAACTCTGTGAAATGAATTAACAGAACACAGAGCAGTTTCTCAGAAAGCTTCTTTCCAGTTTTGAACGGAAGATATTTTTCACCATAGCCTCTATGGGCTTCCAAATATCCTTTAGGAATTCCACAAGAACAGCCTTAGCGAACGGATTCTTGAAGGGAAAGATGTAACTCTGTGAGATGAATTAACAGAACACAGAGCATTTTCTCAGAAAGCTTCTTTCCAGTTTTGAGCGGAAGATATTTCCTTTTCACCATAGCCCTCTATGGACTTCCAAAATCCCTTTGCCAATTCCACAAGAACAGCCTTAGCGAAAGGCTTATTAAAGGAAAGATGTAACTCTGTGAGATGAATTAACAAAACACACAGCAGTTTCTCAAGCTTCTTTCCAGTTTTGAGCGGAAGATATTTCCTTTTTCACCATAGCCCTCTGCGGGCTTCCAAATATCCTTTGCCAATTCCACAAGAACAGCCTTAGCGAAAGGCTTCTTGAAGGAAATATGTAACTCTGTGCGATGAATTAACAGAACACAGAGCAGTTTCTCAGAAAGCTTCTTTCCAATTTTGAACGGAAGATATTTCCTTTTCACCATAGCCCTCTATGGGCTTCCAAATATCCTTTGCCAATTCAACAAGAACAGCCTTGGCGAAAGGCTTCTTGAAGGAAAGATGTAACTCTGTGAGATGAATTAACAGAACACAGAGCAGTTTCTCAAGCTTCTTTCCACCGTTGAACCGAAGATATTTCCTTTTCACCATAGCCCTCTATGGGCTTCAAATATCCTTTGCCAATTCCACAAGAACAGCCTTAGCCAAAGGCTTCTTGAAGGGAACGATGTAACTCTGTGAGATGAATTAACAGAACACAGAGCCGTTTCTCAGAAAGCTTCTTTCCAGTTTTGAACGGAAGATATTTCCTTTTCACCATAGCCCTCTATGGGCTTCCAAATATCACTTTGCCAATTCCACAAGAACAGCCTTAGCGAAAGGCTTCTTGAAGGGAAAGATGTAACTCTGTGAGATGAATTAACAGAACACAGAGCAGTTTCTCAGAAAGCTTCTTGCCAGTTTTGAACGGAAGATATTTGCTTTTTACCATAGCCCTCTATGGGCTTCCAAATATCCTTGCCAATTCCACAAAAACAGCCTTAGCGAAGGCTTCTTGAAGGAAAGATGTAACTCTGTGAGATGAATTAACAGAACACAGAGCAGTTTCTCAGAAAGCTTCTTTCCAGTTTTGAAGCGGAAGATATTTCCTTTTCACCATAGCCCTCTATGGGCTTCCAAATATCCATTTGCCAATTCCACAAGAACAGTCTTAGCGAAAGGGTCCTAGAAGGAAAGATGTAAATCTGTGAGATGAATTAACAGAACACACAGCAGTTTCTCAAGCTTCTTTCCAGTTTTGAGCGGAAGGTATTTCCTTTTTCACCGTAGCCCTCTATGGGCTTCCAAATATCCCTTTGCCAATTCCAAAAGAACGGCCTTAGCGAAAGGCTTCTTGAAGGTAAAGATGTAACTCTGTGAGATGAATTAACAGAACAAAGAGCAGTTTCTCAGAAAGCTTCTTTCCAGTTTTGAACGGAAGATATTTCCTTTTTCACCATAGCCCTCTAGGGGTTCCAAATATCCAATTGCCAATTCCACAAGAACAGCCTTAGCGAAAGGCTTCTTGAAGGGAAAGATGTAACTCTGTGAGATGAATTAACAGAACACAGAGCAGTTTCTCATAAAGCTTCTTTCCAGTTTCGAACGGAAGATATTTCCTTTTTCACCATAGCCCTCTATGGGCTTCCAAATATCCCTTTGCCAATTCCACAAGAGCAGTCTTAGCGAAAGGCTTCTTGAAGGGAAAGATGTCACTCTGTGAGATGAATTAACAGAACACAGAGCAGTTTCTCAGAAAGCTTCTTTCCAGTTTTGAGCGGAAGATATTTCCTTTTCACCATAGCCCTCTATGGGCTTCCAAATATCCTTTGCTAATTCCACAAGAACGGCCTTAGCGAAAGGCTTCTTGAAGGTAAAGATGTAACTCTGTGAGATGAATTAACAGAACACAGAGCAGTTTCTCAAGCTTCTTTCCAGTTTTGAGCGGAAGATATTTCCTTTTCACCATAGCCCTCTATGGGCTTCCAAATATCCTTGCCAATTCCACAAGAACTGCCTTAGCGAAAGGCTTCTTGAAGGGAAAGATATAACTCTGTGAGATGAATTAACAGAACACAGAGCAGTTTCTCAGAAAGCTTCTTTCCAGTTTTGAGCGGAAGATATTTCCTTTTCACCATAGCCCTCTAATATCACTTAGCCAATCCCAAAAGAACGGTTTTAGTGAAAGGTTTCTTGAAGGAAATATGTAACTCTGTGAGATGAATTAACAGAACACTGAGAGGTTTCTCAGAAAGCTTCTTTCCAGTTTTGAAAGGAAGATATTTCCTTTTCACCATAGACCTCTATGGGCTTCCAAATATCCAATTGCCAGTTCCACAAGAACAGCCTTAGCGAAAGGCTTCTTGAAGGGAAAGATGTAACTCTGTGAGATGAATTAACAGAACACAGAGCAGTTTCTCAAGCTTCTTTCCAGTTTTGAGCGGAAGATATTTCCTTTTCACCATAGCCCTCTATGGGCTTCAAATATCCTTTAGGAATTCCACAAGAACAGCCTTAGCGAACGGATTCTTGAAGGGAAAGATGTAACTCTGTGAGATGAATTAACAGAACACAGAGCAGTTTCTCAAGCTTCTTTCCAGTTTTGAGCGGAAGATATTTCCTTTTCACCACAGCCCTCTATGGGCTTCCAAATATCCTTTGCCAATTCCACAAGAAGAGCCTTAGCGAAAGGCTTCTTGAAGGGAAAGATGTCACTCTGTGAGATGAATTAACAGAACACAGAGCAGTTTCTCAGAAAGCTTCTTTCCAGTTTTGAACGGAAGATATTTCCTTTTTCACCATAGCCCACTATGGGCTTCCAAATATCCTTTAGGAATTCCACAAGAACAGCCTTAGCGAACGGATTCTTGAAGGGAAAGATGTAACTCTGTGAGATGAATTAACAGAACACAGAGCATTTTCTCAGAAAGCTTCTTTCCAGTTTTGAACGCAAAATATTTCCTTTTTCACAATAGCCCTCTATGGGCTTCCAAATATCACTTTGCCAATTCCACAAGAACTGCCTTAGCGAAAGGCTCCTTGAAGGGAAAGATGTAAGTCTGTGAGATGAATTAACAGAACACAGAGCAGTTTCTCAGAAAGCTTCTTTCCGGTTTTGTACGGAAGATATTTCCTTTTTCACCATAGCCCTCTATGGGCTTCCAAATATCCCTTTGCCAATTCCACAAGAACAGTCTTATCGAAAGGGTTCTTGAAGGGAAATATGTAACTCTGTGAGATGAATTAACAGACCACAGAGCAGTTTCTCAGAAAGCTTCTTTCCAGTTTTGAACGGAAGATATTTCCTTTTTCACCATAGCCCTCTATGGGCTTCCAAATATCCCTTTGCCAATTCCACAAGAACTGCCTTAGCGAAAGGCTTCTTGAAGGGAAAGATATAACTCTGTGAGATGAATTAACAGAACACAGAGCAGTTTCTCAGAAAGCTTCTTTCCAGTTTTGAACGGAAGATATTTCCTTTTTCACCATAGCCCTCTATGGGCTTCCAAATATCCCTTTGCGAATTCCACAAGGGCAGTCTTAGCGAAAGGCTTCTTGAAGGGAAAGATGTAACTCTGTGAGATGAATTAACAGAACACAGAGCAGTTTCTGAGAAAGCTTCTTTCCAGTTTTGAACGGAAGATATTTCCTTTTTCTCCATAGCCCTCTATGGGCTTCCAAATATCCCTTTGCCAATTCCACAAGAACAGCCTTAGCGAAAGGATTCTTGAAGTTAAAGATGTAACTCTGTGAGATGAATTCACAGAACACAGAGCAGTTTCTCAGAAAGCTTCTTTCCAGTTTTGAACGGAAGATATTTCCTTTTTCACCATAGCCCTCTATTGGCTTCCAAATATCTCTTAGCCCATCCCAAAAGAACGGTTTTAGTGAAAGATTTCTTGAAGGGAAATATGTAACTCTGTGAGATGAATTAACAGAACACTGAGAGGTTTCTCAGAAAGCTTCTTTCCAGTTTTGAAAGGAAGATATTTCCTTTTTCACCATAGCCCTCTAAGGGCTTCCAAATATCCAATTGCCAGTTCCACAAGAACAGCCTTAGAGAAAGGCTTCTTGAAGGGAAAGATGTAACTCTGTGAGATGAATTAACAGAACACAGAGCAGTTTCTCAGAAAGCTTCTTTCCGGTTTTGAACGGAAGATATTTCCTTTTTCACCATAGCCCTCTACGGGCTTCCAAATATCCCTTTGCCAATTCCACAAGAAGAGCCTTAGCGAAAGGCTTCCTGAAGGGAAAGATGTAACTCTGTGAGATGAATTAACAGAGCGCAGAGCAGTTTCTCAGAAACCTTCTTTCCAGTTTTGAACGGAAGATATTTTCTTTTTCACCATAGCCCTCTATGGGCTTCCAAATATCCCTTTGCCAGTTCAACAAGAACAGCCTTAGCGAAAGGCTTCTTGAAGGGAAAGATGTAACTCTGTGAGATGAATGAACAGAACACAGAGCAGTTTCTCAGAAAGCTTCTTTCCAGTTTTGAACGGAAGATATTTCCTTTTTCACCATAGCCCTCTATGGGCTTCCAAATATCCCTTTAGGAATTCCACAAGAACAGCCTTAGCGAACGGATTCTTGAAGGGAAAGATGTAACTCTGTGAGATGAATTAACAGAACACAGAGCATTTTCTCAGAAAGCTTCTTTCCAGTTTTGAACGGAAGGTATTTCCTTTTTCACCATAGCCCTCTATGGGCTTCCAAATATCCCTTTGCCAATTCCACAAGAACAGCCTTAGCGAAAGGCTTCTTGAAGGGAACGATGTAACTCTGTGAGATGAATTAACAGAACACAGAGCAGTTTCTCAGAAAGCTTCTTTCCAGTTTTGAACGGAAGATATTTCCTTTTTCACCACAGCCCTCTATGGGCTTCCAAATATCCAATTGCCAATTCCACAAGAACAGCCTTAGCGAAAGGCTTCTTGAGGGGAAAGATGTAACTCTGTGAGATGAATTAACAGAACACAGAGCAGTTTCTCAGAAAGCTTCTTTCCAGTTTTGAACGGAAGATATTTCCTTTTTCACCATAGCCCTGTATGGGCTTCCAAATATCCCTTTGCCAATTCAACAAAAACAGCCTTAGCGAAAGGCTTCTTGAAGGGAAAGATGTAACTCTGTGAGATGAATTCACAGAACACAGAGCAGTTTCCCAGAAAGCTTCTTTCCAGTTTTGAACGGAAGATATTTCCTTTTTCACCATAGCCCTCTATGGGCTTCCAAATATCGCTTTGCCAATTCCACAAGAACAGCCTTAGCGAAGGCTTCTTGAAGGAAAGATGTAACTCTGTGAGATGAATTAACAGAACACAGAGCAGTTTCTCAGAAAGCTTCTTTCCAGTTTTGAACGGAAGATATTTTCCTTTTCACCATAGCCCTCTATGGGCTTCCAAATATCACTTAGCCAATTCCAAAAGAACGCTCTTAGTGAAGGGTTTCTTGAAGGGAAAGATGCAACTCTGTGAGATGAATTAACAGAACACAGAGCAGTTTCTCAGAAAACTTTTTTCCAGTTTTGAAAGGAAGATATTTCCTTTTTCACCATAGCCCTCTATGGGCTTCCAAATATCCCTTTGCCAATTCCACAAGAACAGTCTTAGCGAAAGGCTTCTTGAAGGGAAAGATGTAACTCTGTGAGATGAATTAACAGAACACAGAGCAGTTTCTCAGAAAGCTTCTTTCCAGTTTTGAACGGAAGATATTTCCTTTTTCACCATAGCCCTCTATGGGCTTCCAAATATCCCTTTGCCAATTCCACAAGAACAGCCTTAGCGAACGGATTCTTGAAGGGAAAGATGTAACTCTGTGAGATGAATTAACAGAAGACAGAGCAGATTCTCACAAAGCTTCTTTCCAGTTTTGAACGGAAGATATTTCCTTTTTCACCATAGCCCTCAATGGAATTCCAAAAATCCCTTTGCCAATTCCACTAGAACAACCTTAGCGAAAGGCTTCTTTAAGGGAAAGATGTAACTCTGTGAGATGAATTAACAAAACACAGAGCAGTTTCTCAGAAAGCTTCTTTCCAGTTTTGAACGGAAGATATTTCCTTTTTCACCATAGCCCTCTGCGGGCTTCCAAATATCCCTTTGTCAATTCCACAAGAAGAGCCTTAGCGAAAGGGTTCTTGAAGAGAAAGATGTAACTCTGTGAGATGAATTAACAGAACACAGAGCAGTTTCTCAGAAAGCTTCTTTCCAGTTTTGAACGGAAGATATTTCCTTTTTCACCATAGCCCTCTATGGGCTTCCAAATATCCTTTGCCAATTCAACAAGAACAGCCTTAGCGAAGGCTTCTTGAAGGAAAGATGTAACTCTGTGAGATGAATTAACAGAACACAGAGCAGTTTCTCAAGCTTCTTTCCAGTTTTGAGCGGAAGATATTTCCTTTTTCACCATAGCCCTTTATGGGCTTCCAAATATCCTTAGCCAATTCCAAAAGAACGGCTTAGTGAAAGGTTTCTTGAAGGAAAGATGTAACTCTGTGAGATGAATTAAGAGAACACAGAGCAGTTTCTCAGAAAGCTTCTTTCCAGTTTTGAGCGGAAGATATTTCCTTTTTCACCATAGCCCTCTATGGGCTTCCAAATATCCTTTGCCAATTCCACAAGAACAGTCTTAGCGAAAGGCTTCTTGAAGGAAAGATGTAACTCTCTGAGATGAATTAACAGAACACAGAGCAATTTCTGAGAAAGCTTCTTTCCACTTTTGAACCGAAGATATTTCCTTTTCACCATAGCCTCTATGGGCTTCCAAATATCACTTAGCCAATCCCAAAAGAACGGTTTTAGTGAAAGGTTTCCTGAAGGAAATATGTAACTCTGTGAGATGAATTAACAGAACACAGAGCAGTTTCTCAAGCTTCTTTCCAGTTTTGAAAGGAAGATATTTCCTTTTTCACCATAGCCCTCTATGGGCTTCCAAATATCAATTGCCAGTTCCACAAGAACAGCCTTAGAGAAAGGCTTCTTGAAGGAAAGATGTAACTCTGTGAGATGAATTAACAGAACACAGAGCAGTTTCTCAAGCTTCTTTCCAGTTTTGAGCGGAAGATATTTCCTTTTCACCATAGCCCTCTATGGGCTTCCAAATATCCTTTGCCAATTCCACAAGAACAGCCTTAGTGAAAGGCTTCTTGAAGGAAAGATGTAACTCTGTGAGATGAATTAACAGAACACAGAGCAGTTTCTCAAGCTTCTTTCCAGTTTTGAGCGGAAGATATTTCCTTTTTCACCATAGCCCTCTATGGTCTTCCAAATATCCTTTACCAATTCCACAAGAACAGCCTTAGCGAACGGATTCTTGAAGGAAAGATGTAACTCTGTGAGATGAAGTAACAGAACACAGAGCATTTTCTCAAGCTTCTTTCCAGTTTTGAGCGGAAGATATTTCCTTTTTCACCATAGCCCTCTATGGACTTCCAAAATCCTTTGCCAATTCCACAAGAACAGCCTTAGCGAAGGCTTCTTGAAGGAAAGATGTAACTCTGTGAGATGAATTAACAAAACACACAGCAGTTTCTCAAGCTTCTTTCCAGTTTTGAGCGGAAGATATTTCCTTTTTCACCATAGCCCTCTATGGGCTTCCAAATATCCTTTACCAATTCCACAAGAAGAGCCTTAGCGAAGGCTTCTTGAAGGAAAGATGTAACTCTGTGCGATGAATTAACAGAACACAGAGCAGTTTCTCAAGCTTCTTTCCAATTTTGAACGGAAGATATTTCCTTTTTCACCATAGCCCTCTATGGGCTTCCAAATATCCCTTTGCCAATTCAACAAGAAGAGCCTTAGCGAAAGGCTTCTTGAAGGGAAAGATGTAACTCTGTGAGATGAATTAAGAGAACACAGAGCAGTTTCTCAGAAAGCTTCTTTCCACTTTTGAACCGAAGATATTTCCTTTTTCACCATAGCCCTCTATGGGCTTCCAAATATCACTTTGCCAATTCCACAAGAACAGCCTTAGCCAAAGGCTTCTTGAAGGGAACGATGTAACTCTGTGAGATGAATTAACAGAACACAGAGCCGTTTCTCAGAAAGCTTCTTTCCAGTTTTGAAACGGAAGATATTTCCTTTTTCACCATAGCCCTCTATGGGCTTCCAAATATCACTTTGCCAATTCCACAAGAACTGCCTTAGCGAAAGGCTTCTTGAAGGGAAAGATGTAACTCTGTGAGATGAATTAACAGAACACAGAGCAGTTTCTCAGAAAGCTTCTTTCCAGTTTTGAACGGAAGATATTTCCTTTTTCACCATAGCCCTCTATGGGCTTCCAAATATCTCTTTGCCAATTCCACAAGAACAGCCTTAGCGAAAGGCTTCTTGAAGGGAAAGATGTAACTCTGTGAGATGAATTAACAGAACACAGAGCAGTTTCTCAGAAAGCTTCTTTCCAGTTTTGAACGGAAGATATTTCCTTTTTCACCATAGCCCTCTATGGGCTTCCAATTATCCTTTGCCAATTCCACAAGAACAGTCTTAGCGAAGGCTTCTTGAAGGGAAAGATGTAACTCTGTGAGATGAATTAACAGAACACAGAGCATTTTCTCAGAAAGCTTCTTTCCAGTTTTGAACGGAAGATATTTCCTTTTTCACCATAGCCCTCTATGGGCTTCCAAATATCCAACTGCCAATTCCACAAGAACAGCCTTAGCGAAAGGCTTCTTGAAGGGAAAGATGTAACTCTGTGAGATGAATTAACAGAACACAGAGCAGTTTCTCAGAAAGCTTCTTTCCAATTTTTGAAAGGAAGATATTTCCTTTTTCACCATAGCCCTCTATGGGATTCCAAATATCCCTTTGCCAATTGCACAAGAACAGTCTTAGCGAAAGGCTTCTTGAAGGGAAAGATGTAACTCTGTGAGATGAATTAACAGAACACAGAGCAGTTTCTCAGAAAGCTTCTTTCCAGTTTTGAACGGAAGATATTTCCTTTTTCACCATAGCCCTCTATGGGCTTCCAAATATCCCTTTGCCAATTCCACAAGAACAGCCATAGTGAAAGGCTTCTTGAAGGGAAAGATGTAACTCTGAGTGATTAATTAACAGAACACAGAGCAGTTTCTCAGAAAGCTTCTTTCCAGTTTTGAACGGAAGATATTTCCTTTTTCACCATAGCCCTCTATGGGCTTCCAAATATCACTTTGCCAATTCCACAAGAACAGCCTTAGCGAAAGGCTTCTTGAAGGGAAAGATTTAACTCTGTGAGATGAATTAACAGAACACAGAGCAGTTTCCCAGAAAGCTTCTTTCCAGTTTTGAACGGAAGATATTTCCTTTTTCACCATAGCCCTCTATGGGCTTCCAAATATCACTTAGCCAATTCCAAAAGAACGGCTTAGTGAAAGGTTTCTTGAAGGGAAAGATGTAACTCTGTGAGATGAATTAAGAGAACACAGAGCAGTTTCTCAAAAAGCTTCTTTCCAGTTTTGAACGGAAGATATTTCCTTTTTCACCATAGCCCTCTATGGGCTTCCAAATATCCAATTGCCAATTCCACAAGACAGCGTTATCGAAAGGCTTCTTGAAGGGAAAGATGTAACTCTGTGAGATGAATTAACAGAACACAGAGCAGTTTCTCTGAAAGCTTCTTTCCAGTTTTGTACGGAGAATATTTCCTTTTTCACCACAGCCGTCTATGGGCTTCCAAATATCCCTTTGCCAATTCCACAAGAACAGTCTTAGCGAAAGGCTTCTTGAAGGGAAAGATGTCACTCTGTGAGATGAATTAACAGAAAACAGAGCAGTTTCTCAGAAAGCTTCTTTCCAGTTTTGAACGGAAGATATTTCCTTTTTCACCATAGCTCTCTATGGGCTTCCAAATATCCCTTTGCCAATTCCACAAGAACGGCCTTAGCGAAAGGCTTCTTGAGGTAAAGATGTAACTCTGTGAGATGAATTAACAGAACACAGAGCAGTTTCTCAGAAAGCTTCTTTCCAGTTTTGAACGGAAGATATTTCCTTTTTCACCATAGCCCTCTATGGGCTTCCAAATATCCCTTTGCCAATTCCACAAGAACAGCCTTAGCGAAAGGCTTCTTGAAGGAAAGATGTAACTCTGTGAGATGAATTAACAGAACACAGAGCAGTTTCTCAGAAAGCTTCTTTCCAGTTTTGAGCGGAAGATATTTCCTTTTTCACCATAGCCTCTATGGGCTTCCAAATATCCTTGCCAATTCAGAAGAACAGCCTTAGCGAAAGGCTTCTTGAAGGAAAGATGTAACTCTGTGAGATGAATTCACAGAACACAGAGCAGTTTCTCAGAAAGCTTCTTTCCAGTTTTGAACGGAAGATATTTCCTTTTCACCATAGCCCTCTATGGGCTTCCAAATATCCCTTTGCCAATTCCACAAGAACAGCCTTAGCGAAAGGCTTCTTGAAGGGAAAGATGTAACTCTGTGAGATGAATTAACAGAACACAGAGCAGTTTCTGAGAAAGCTTCTTTCCAGTTTTGAACGGAAGATATTTCCTTTTTCACCATAGCCCTCTAGGGGTTCCAAATATCCCTTTGCCAATTCCACAAGAACAGCCTTAGCGAAAGGCTTCTTGAAGGGAAAGATGTAACTCTGTGAGATGAATTAACAGAACACAGAGCAGTTTCTCAGAAAGCTTCTTTCCAGTTTTGAACGGAAGATATTTCCTTTTTCACCATAGCCCTCTAATATCACTTAGCCAATCCCAAAAGAACGGTTTTAGTGAAAGGTTTCTTGAAGGGAAATATGTAACACTGTGAGATGAATTAACAGAACACTGAGAGGTTTCTCAGAAAGCTTCTTTCCAGTTTTGAAAGGAAGATATTTCCTTTTTCACCATAGCCCTCTATGGGCTTCCAAATATCCCTTTGCCAATTCCACAAGAACTGCCTTAGCGAAAGGCTTCTTGAAGGGAAAGATGTAACTCTGTGAGATGAATTAACAAAACACCGAGCAGTTTCTCAGAAAGCTTTTATGCAGTTTTGAACGGAATATATTTCCTTTTTCACCATAGCCCTCTATGGGCTTCCAAATATCACTTTGCCAATTCCACAAGAACTGCCTTAGCGAAAGGCTTCTTGAAGGGAAAGATGTAACTCTGTGAGATGAATTAACAAAACACAGAGCAGTTTTTCAGAAAGCTTCTTTCCAGTTTTGAACGGAAGATATTTCCTTTTCACCATAGCCCTATGGGCTTCCAAATATCCTTTGCCAATTCCACAAGAAGAGCCGTGGCGAAAGGCTTCTTGAAGGAAAGATGTAACTCTGTGAGATGAATTAACAGAACACAGAGCAGTTTCTCAGAAAGCTTCTTTCCAGTTTTGAACGGAAGATATTTCCTTTTCACCATAGCCCTCTAAGGGCTTCCAAATATCAATTGCCAGTTCCACAAGAACAGCCTTAGAGAAAGGCTTCTTGAAGTTAAAGATGTAACTCTGTGAGATGAATTCACAGAACACAGAGCAGTTTCTCAGAAAGCTTCTTTCCAGTTTTGAGCGGAAGATATTTCCTTTTCACCATAGCCCTCTATTGGCTTCCAAATATCTCTTAGCCCATCCCAAAAGAACGGTTTTAGTGAAAGATTTCTTGAAGGAAATATGTAACTCTGTGAGATGAATTAACAGAACACTGAGAGGTTTCTCAGAAAGCTTCTTTCCAGTTTTGAAAGGAAGATATTTCCTTTTTCACCATAGCCCTCTGGGCTTCCAAATATCCAATTGCCAGTTCCACAAGAACAGCCTTAGAAAGGCTTCTTGAAGGAAAGATGTAACTCTGTGAGATGAATTAACAGAACACAGAGCAGTTTCTCAAGCTTCTTTCCAGTTTTGAGCGGAAGATATTTCCTTTTTCACCATAGCCCTCTGGGCTTCCAAATATCCTTTGCCAATTCCACAAGAAGAGCCTTAGCGAAAGGCTTCCTGAAGGGAAAGATGTAACTCTGTGAGATGAATTAACAAAACACAGAGCAGTTTCTCAGAAACCTTCTTTCCAGTTTTGAGCGGAAGATATTTTCTTTTCACCATAGCCCTCTATGGGCTTCCAAATATCCTTTGCCAATTCAACAAGAACAGCCTTAGCGAAAGGCTTCTTGAAGGGAAAGATGTAACTCTGTGAGATGAATGAACAGAACACAGAGCAGTTTCTCAGAAAGCTTCTTTCCAGTTTTGAACGGAAGATATTTCCTTTTTCACCATAGCCCTCTATGGGCTTCCAAATATCCTTTAGGAATTCCACAAGAACAGCCTTAGCGAACGGATTCTTGAAGGGAAAGATGTAACTCTGTGAGATGAATTAACAGAACACAGAGCAGTTTCTCAAGCTTCTTTCCAGTTTTGAACGGAAGGTATTTCCTTTTCACCATAGCCCTCTATGGGCTTCAAATATCCTTGCCAATTCCACAAGAACAGCCTTAGCGAAAGGCTTCTTGAAGGGAACGATGTAACTCTGTGAGATGAATTAACAGAACACAGAGCAGTTTCTCAAGCTTCTTTCCAGTTTTGAGCGGAAGATATTTCCTTTTTCACCATAGCCCTCTATGGGCTTCCAAATATCAATTGCCAATTCCACAAGAACAGCCTTAGCGAAGGCTTCTTGAAGGAAAGATGTAACTCTGTGAGATGAATTAACAGAACACAGAGCAGTTTCTCATAAAGCTTCTTTCCAGTTTTGAGCGGAAGATATTTCCTTTTCACCATAGCCCTGTATGGGCTTCCAAATATCCTTTGCCAATTCAACAAAAACAGCCTTAGCGAAAGGCTTCTTGAAGGAAAGATGTAACTCTGTGAGATGAATTCACAGAACACAGAGCAGTTTCCCAGAAAGCTTCTTTCCAGTTTTGAGCGGAAGATATTTCCTTTTCACCATAGCCCTCTGGGCTTCCAAATATCGCTTTGCCAATTCCACAAGAACAGCCTTGGCGAAAGGCTTCTTGAAGGGAAAGATGTAACTCTGTGAGATGAATTAACAGAACACAGAGCAGTTTCTCAAGCTTCTTTCCAGTTTTGAGCGGAAGATATTTCCTTTTCACCATAGCCATCTATGGGCTTCCAAATATCCTTAGCCAATTCCAAAAGAACGCTCTTAGTGAAGGGTTTCTTGAAGGGAAAGATGCAACTCTGTGAGATGAATTAACAGAACACAGAGCAGTTTCTCAGAAAACTTTTTCCAGTTTTGAAAGGACGATATTTCCTTTTCACCATAGCCCTCTATGGGCTTCCAAATATCCTTTGCCAATTCCACAAGAACAGCCTTAGCGAAAGGCTTCTTGAAGGAAAGATGTAACTCTGTGAGATGAATTAACAGAACACAGAGCAGTTTCTCAAGCTTCTTTCCAGTTTTGAGCGGAAGATATTTCCTTTTTCACCATAGCCCTCTATGGGCTTCCAAATATCCTTTGCCAATTCCACAAGAACAGCCTTAGCGAAAGGATTCTTGAAGGAAAGATGTAACTCTGTGAGATGAATTAACAGAACACAGAGCAGTTTCTCAAGCTTCTTTCCAGTTTTGAGCGGAAGATATTTCCTTTTTCACCATAGCCCTCAATGGAATTCCAAAAATCCTTTGCCAATTCCACTAGAACAACCTTAGCGAAAGGCTTCTTGAAGGAAAGATGTAACTCTGTGAGATGAATTAACAAAACACAGAGCAGTTTCTCAAGCTTCTTTCCAGTTTTGAGCGGAAGATATTTCCTTTTCACCATAGCCCTCTATGGGCTTCCAAATATCCTTTGTCAATTCCACAAGAAGAGCCTTAGCGAAAGGGTTCTTGAAGAGAAAGATGTAACTCTGTGAGATGAATTAACAGAACACAGAGCAGTTTCTCAAGCTTCTTTCCAGTTTTGAGCGGAAGATATTTCCTTTTTCACCATAGCCCTCTATGGGCTTCCAAATATCCTTTGCCAATTCAACAAGAACAGCCTTAGCGAAAGGCTTCTTGAAGGAAAGATGTAACTCTGTGAGATGAATTAACAGAACACAGAGCAGTTTCTCAGAAAGCTTCTTTCCAGTTTTGAGCGGAAGATATTTCCTTTTTCACCATAGCCCTTTATGGGCTTCCAAATATCACTTAGCCAATTCCAAAAGAACGGCTTAGTGAAAGGTTTCTTGAAGGGAAAGATGTAACTCTGTGAGATGAATTAAGAGAACACAGAGCAGTTTCTCAGAAAGCTTCTTTCCAGTTTTGAACGGAAGATATTTCCTTTTTCACCATAGCCCTCTATGGGCTTCCAAATATCCCTTTGCGAATTCCACAAGAACAGTCTTAGCGAAAGGCTTCTTGAAGGGAAAGATGTAACTCTCTGAGATGAATTAACAGAACACAGAGCAATTTCTGAGAAAGCTTCTTTCCAGTTTTGAACGGAAGATATTTCCTTTTTCACCATAGCCCTCTATGGGCTTCCAAATATCACTTAGCCAATCCCAAAAGAACGGTTTTAGTGAAAGGTTTCCTGAAGGGAAATATGTAACTCTGTGAGATGAATTAACAGAACACAGAGCAGTTTCTCAAGCTTCTTTCCAGTTTTGAAAGGAAGATATTTCCTTTTCACCATAGCCCTCTATGGGCTTCCAAATATCAATTGCCAGTTCCACAAGAACAGCCTTAGCGAAAGGCTTCTTGAAGGGAAAGATGTAACTCTGTGAGATGAATTAACAGAACACAGAGCAGTTTCTCAGAAAGCTTCTTCCAGTTTTGAACGGAAGATATTTCCTTTTCACCATAGCCCTCTATGAGCTTCCAAATATCCTTTGCCAATTCCACAAGAACAGCCTTAGTGAAAGGCTTCTTGAAGGAAAGATGTAACTCTGTGAGATGAATTAACAGAACACAGAGCAGTTTCTCAAGCTTCTTTCCAGTTTTGAGCGGAAGATATTTCCTTTTCACCATAGCCCTCTATGGTCTTCCAAATATCCTTTAGGAATTCCACAAGAACAGCCTTAGCGAAAGGATTCTTGAAGGGAAAGATGTAACTCTGTGAGATGAATTCACAGAACACAGAGCATTTTCTCAGAAAGCTTCTTTCCAGTTTTGAGCGGAAGATATTTCCTTTTCACCATAGCCCTCTATGGTCTTCCAAATATCCTTTGCCAATTCCACAAGAACAGCCTTAGTGAAAGGCTTCTTGAAGGAAAGATGTAACTCTGTGAGATGAATTAACAAAACACACAGCAGTTTCTCAGAAAGCTTCTTTCCAGTTTTGAGCGGAAGATATTTCCTTTTCACCATAGCCCTCTGCGGGCTTCCAAATATCCTTTACCAATTCCACAAGAAGAGCCTTAGCGAAAGGCTTCTTGAAGGAAAGATGTAACTCTGTGCGATGAATTAACAGAACACAGAGCAGTTTCTCAAGCTTCTTTCCAGTTTTGAGCGGAAGATATTTCCTTTTTCACCATAGCCCTCTATGGGCTTCCAAATATCCCTTTGCCAATTCAACAAGAAGAGCCTTAGCGAAAGGCTTCTTGAAGGGAAAGATGTAACTCTGTGAGATGAATTAAGAGAACACAGAGCAGTTTCTCAGAAAGCTTCTTTCCACTTTTGAACCGAAGATATTTCCTTTTTCACCATAGCCCTCTATGGGCTTCCAAATATCACTTTGCCAATTCCACAAGAACAGCCTTAGCCAAAGGCTTCTTGAAGGGAACGATGTAACTCTGTGAGATGAATTAACAGAACACAGAGCCGTTTCTCAGAAAGCTTCTTTCCAGTTTTGAACGGAAGATATTTCCTTTTTCACCATAGCCCTCTATGGGCTTCCAAATATCACTTTGCCAATTCCACAAGAACTGCCTTAGCGAAAGGCTTCTTGAAGGGAAAGATGTAACTCTGTGAGATGAATTAACAGAACACAGAGCAGTTTCTCAAGCTTCTTTCCAGTTTTGAGCGGAAGATATTTGCTTTTTACCATAGCCCTCTATGGGCTTCCAAATATCTCTTTGCCAATTCCACAAGAACAGCCTTAGCGAAGGCTTCTTGAAGGAAAGATGTAACTCTGTGAGATGAATTAACAGAACACAGAGCAGTTTCTCAGAAAGCTTCTTTCCAGTTTTGAGCGGAAGATATTTCCTTTTCACCATAGCCCTCTATGGGCTTCCAATTATCCTTTGCCAATTCCACAAGAACAGTCTTAGCGAAAGGCTTCTTGAAGGAAAGATGTCACTCTGTGAGATGAATTAACAGAACACAGACCAGTTTTTCTGAAAGCTTCTTTCCAGTTTTGAGCGGAAGATATTTCCTTTTCACCATAGCCCTCTATGGGCTTCCAAATATCAACTGCCAATTCCACAAGAACAGCCTTAGCGAAAGGCTTCTTGAAGGAAAGATGTAACTCTGTGAGATGAATTAACAGAACACAGAGCAGTTTCTCAAGCTTCTTTCCAGTTTTGAGCGGAAGATATTTCCTTTTCACCATAGCCCTCTATGGGCTTCCAAATATCCTTTGCCAATTCCACAAGAGCAGTCTTAGCGAAAGGCTTCTTGAAGGAAAGATGTCACTCTGTGAGATGAATTAACAGAACACAGACCAGTTTTTCTGAAAGCTTCTTTCCAGTTTTGAGCGGAAGATATTTCCTTTTCACCATAGCCCTCTATGGGCTTCCAAATATCAACTGCCAATTCCACAAGAACAGTCTTAGCGAAAGGCTTCTTGAAGGAAAGATGTAACTCTGTGAGATGAATTAACAGAACACAGAGCAGTTTCTCAGAAAGCTTCTTTCCAGTTTTGAGCGGAAGATATTTCCTTTTTCACCATAGCCTCTATGGGCTTCCAAATATCCTTTGCCAATTCCAAAAGAACAGCCTTAGCGAAGGCTTCTTGAAGGGAAAGATGTAACTCTGTGAGATGAATTAACAGAACACAGAGCAGTTTCTCAGAAAGCTTCTTTCCAGTTTTGAACGGAAGATATTTCCTTTTTCACCATAGCCCTCTATGGGCTTCCAAATATCGCTTTGCCAATTCCACAAGAACAGCCTTGGCGAAAGGCTTCTTGAAGTGAAAGATGTAACTCTGTGAGATGAATTAACAGAACACAGAGCAGTTTCTCAGAAAGCTTCTTTCCAGTTTTGAACGGAAGATATTTCCTTTTTCACCATAGCCCTCTATGGGCTTCCAAATATCACTTAGCCAATTCCAAAAGAACGCTCTTAGTGAAGGGTTTCTTGAAGGGAAAGATGCAACTCTGTGAGATGAATTAACAGAACACAGAGCCGTTTCTCAGAAAACTTTTTTCCAGTTTTGAAAGGAAGATATTTCCTTTTTCACCATAGCCCTCTATGGGCTTCCAAATATCCCTTTGCCAATTCCACAAGAACAGTCTTAGCGAAAGGCTTCTTGAAGGGAAAGATGTAACTCTGTGAGATGAATTAACAGAATACAGAGCCGTTTCTCAGAAAGCTTCTTTCCAGTTTTGAACGAAAGATAATTCCTTTTTCACCATAGCCCTCTATGGGCTTCCAAATATCCCTTTGCCAATTCCACAAGAACAGCCTTAGCGAACGGATTCTTGAAGGGAAAGATGTAACTCTGTGAGATGAATTAACAGAACACAGAGCAGTTTCTCAGAAAGCTTCTTTCCAGTTTTGAACGGAAGATATTTCCTTTTTCACCATAGCACTCTATGGACTTCCAAAAATCCCTTTGCCAATTCCACTAGAACAGCCTTAGCGAAAGGCTTCTTAAAGGGAAAGATGTAACTCTGTGAGATGAATTAACAAAACACAGAGCAGTTTCTCAGAAAGCTTCTTTCCAGTTTTGACGGAAGATATTTCCTTTTCACCATAGCCCTCTATGGGCTTCCAAATATCCTTTGCCAATTCCACAAGAAGAGCCTTAGCGAAAGGCTTCTTGAAGGAAAGATGTAACTCTGTGAGATGAATTAACAGAACACAGAGCAGTTTCTCAAGCTTCTTTCCAGTTTTGAGCGGAAGATATTTCCTTTTCACCATAGCCCTCTATGGGCTTCCAAATATCCCTTTGCCAATTCAACAAGAACAGCCTTAGCGAAAGGCTTCTTGAAGGGAAAGATGTAACTCTGTGAGATGAATTAACAGAACACAGAGCAGTTTCTCAGAAAGCTTCTTTCCAATTTTTGAAAGGAAGATATTTCCTTTTTCACCATAGCCCTCTATGGGATTCCAAATATCCCTTTGCCAATTCCACAAGAACAGTCTTAGCGAAAGGCTTCTTGAAGGGAAAGATGTAACTCTGTGAGATGAATTAACAGAACACAGAGCAGTTTCTCAGAAAGCTTCTTTCCAGTTTTGAACGGAAGATATTTCCTTTTTCACCATAGCCCTCTATGGGCTTCCAAATATCCCTTTGCCAATTCCACAAGAACAGCCATAGTGAAAGGCTTCTTGAAGGGAAAGATGTAACTCTGAGTGATTAATTAACAGAACACAGAGCAGTTTCTCAGAAAGCTTCTTTCCAGTTTTGAACGGAAGATATTTCCTTTTCACCATAGCCCTCTATGGGCTTCCAAATATCACTTTGCCAATTCCACAAGAACAGCCTTAGCGAAAGGCTTCTTGAAGGAAAGATGTAACTCTGTGAGATGAATTAACAGAACACAGAGCAGTTTCTCAGAAAGCTTCTTTCCAGTTTTGAACGGAAGATATTTCCTTTTCACCATAGCCCTCTATGGGCTTCCAAATATCCTTTGCCAATTCCACAAGAACAGCCTTAGCGAAAGGCTTCTTGAAGGAAAGATTTAACTCTGTGAGATGAATTAACAGAACACAGAGCAGTTTCAGAAAGCTTCTTTCCAGTTTTGAAGCGGAAGATATTTCCTTTTCACCATAGCCCTCTATGGGCTTCCAAATATCCTTAGCCAATTCCAAAGAACGGTTTTAGTGAAAGGTTTCTTGAAGGAAAGATGTAACTCTGTGAGATGAATTAAGAGAACACAGAGCAGTTTCTCAAAGCTTCTTTCCAGTTTTGAAGGAAGATATTTCCTTTTCACCATAGCCCTCTATGGGCTTCCAAATATCCAATTGCCAATTCCACAAGAACAGCCTTAGCGAAAGGCTTCTTGAAGGGAAAGATGTAACTCTGTGAGATGAATTAACAGAACACAGAGCAGTTTCTCAAGCTTCTTTCCAGTTTTGAGCGGAAGATATTTCCTTTTCACCACAGCCCTCTATGGGCTTCCAAATATCCTTTGCCAATTCCACAAGAACAGTCTTAGCGAAAGGCTTCTTGAAGGAAAGATGTCACTCTGTGAGATGAATTAACAGAACACAGAGCAGTTTCTCAGAAAGCTTCTTTCCAGTTTTGAGCGGAAGATATTTCCTTTTCACCATAGCCCTCTATGGGCTTCCAAATATCCTTTGCCAATTCCACAAGAACTGCCTTAGCGAAAGGCTTCTTGAAGGTAAAGATGTAACTCTGTGAGATGAATTAACAGAACACAGAGCAGTTTCTCAGAAAGCTTCTTTCCAGTTTTGAGCGGAAGATATTTCCTTTTTCACCATAGCCCTCTATGGGCTTCCAAATATCCTTTGCCAATTCCACAAGAACAGCCTTAGCGAAAGGCTTCTTGAAGGGAAAGATGTAACTCTGTGAGATGAATTAACAGAACACAGAGCAGTTTCTCAGAAAGCTTCTTTCCAGTTTTGAACGGAAGATATTTCCTTTTTCACCATAGCCCTCTATGGGCTTCCAAATATCCTTTGCCAATTCCACAAGAACAGCCTTAGCGAAAGGCTTCTTGAAGGAAAGATGTAACTCTGTGAGATGAATTAACAGAACACAGAGCAGTTTCTCACAAAGCTTCTTTCCAGTTTTGAGCGGAAGATATTTCCTTTTCACCATAGCCCTCTATGGGCTTCCAAATATCCTTTGCCAATTCCACAAGAACAGCCTTAGCGAAAGGCTTCTTGAAGGAAAGATGTAACTCTGTGAGATGAATTAACAGAACACAGAGCAGTTTCTCAGAAAGCTTCTTTCCAGTTTTGAACGGAAGATATTTCCTTTTCACCATAGCCCTCTATGGGCTTCCAAATATCACTTAGCCAATTCCAAAAGAACGGTTTTAGTGAAAGGTTTCTTGAAGGAAATATGTAACTCTGTGAGATGAATTAACAGAACACTGAGAGGTTTCTCAGAAAGCTTCTTTCCAGTTTTGAAAGGAAGATATTTCCTTTTCACCATAGCCCTCTATGGGCTTCCAAATATCAATTGCCAGTTCCACAAGAACAGCCTTAGTGAAAGGCTTCTTGAAGGAAAGATGTAACTCTGTGAGATGAATTAACAGAACACAGAGCAGTTTCTCATAAAGCTTCTTTCCAGTTTTGAAGCGGAAGATATTTCCTTTTTCACCATAGCCCTCTATGGTCTTCCAAATATCCCTTTAGGAATTCCACAAGAACAGCCTTAGCGAACGGATTCTTGAAGGGAAAGATGTAACTCTGTGAGATGAAGTAACAGAACACAGAGCATTTTCTCAGAAAGCTTCTTTCCAGTTTTGAACGGAAGATATTTCCTTTTTCACCATAGCCCTCTATGGACTTCCAAAAATCCCTTTGCCAATTCCACAAGAACAGCCTTAGTGAAAGGCTTCTTGAAGGGAAAGATGTAACTCTGTGAGATGAATTAACAAAACACACAGCAGTTTCTCAGAAAGCTTCTTTCCAGTTTTGAACGGAAGATATTTCCTTTTCACCATAGCCCTCTATGGGCTTCCAAATATCCTTTGCCAATTCCACAAGAAGAGCCTTAGCGAAGGCT
>JAKFHT010001262.1:0-33423 GCA_023783455.1 Erythrocebus patas | reverse complement strand
CTGAGAAACTGCTCTGTGTTCTGTTAGTTCATCTCACAGAGTTACATCTTTCCTTCAAGAAGCCTTTCGCTAAGGCTGTTCTTGTGGAATTGGCAAAGGATATTTGGAAGCCCATAGAGGGCTTTGGTGAAAAAGAAATATCTTCCGCTCAAAACTGGAAAGAAGCTTTCTGAGAAACTGCTCTGTGTTCAGTTAATTCATCTAACAGAGTTACATCTTTCCTTCAAGATGCCTTTCGCTAAGGCTGTTACGGTGTAATTGGCAAAGGATATTTGGAAGCCCAAAGAGGGCTATGGTGAAAAGGAAATATCTTCCGCTCAAAACTGGAAAGAAGCTTTGAGAAACTGCTCTGTGTTCTGTTAGTTCATCTCACAGAGTTACATCTTTCCTTCAAGAAGCCTTTCGCTAAGTCTGTTCTTGTGGAATTGGCAAAGGGATATTTGGAAGCCCGAGAGGGCTATGTTGAAAAAGGAAATATCTTCCGCTCAAAACTGGAAAGAAGCTTTCTGAGAAACTGCTCTGTGTTCTGTTAATTCAACTCACAGAGTTACACCTTTCCTTCAAGAAGCCTTTAGCTAAGTCTGTTAAGATAAATATTTTCCAAATGAAATTCCAATAAAAAGTTTTTTAAAAAGATAAAGTGATTTAACTGATGAAGCCTCCATAGAAACACAAAAGGACAGGGTTTGGAGAGCTTCAGGGTTGCTGAACTCATGCAGGTGTCTAAAGGTTGGTGCACCAGGAGAGGGCATAGAAGCTCCATGACCCTTCCTGCTTACATTGCCCTATACATCTCTTCATCTCTCCATCTCTATACTTTGTAATATCCTTTATAATAAACCAGTAAATGTAAGAAAGCATTTCTCTGGATTTTGTCAGCCATTCTAGCAAATGATTGAACCCAAGGAGGTGGGAACCGATTTATATCAGTCAGAACTACTGAAGGCCTGGACTTGCAATTGGATCCTGAAATGGGGGGCAGTCTTGTGGGACTGAGCCCTTAACCTATGGGATCTGATTCTAACTCCAGGTAGATAGTGTCAGAATTGAGTTAAATTGTAGGATACTCAGCTGGAGTCTACTGGAGAACTGATGTGTGCAAAAATTCCCATATATCTGGTATCAGAAGTGAAGTACTGAGTGTTGTGAGAGTATAATGGGAGAAAAAAGTTTGTTTTTCCTATATTCGGTGGTATTTGGGTGTTTATGTTCTGGGTGTAAATCATTAAATCTTTGAAGACCTCTGTTCCAACTTGAGAATCGAAGTGTTTCATTCCTCTGGGCAGAGAATGAAAGGTCTCTGAACTAATTGTGTTCCAGTGTTTAAATCTGAATCATTTGGGGATCTCCATTCAAAGTGTGAGATCTTTTTGACAGTATTTTTTTCATAGGATTGAGTCTGAGGTATTAGTCGTTTTGTGTTTAGCGTGTGGAGTCTTTGAATTCTGGGAGCCTGTGACATAAAATTCTGAGTTTCTGTATTGTGGGCCTTTTTGTAGGGTTTTGGTCTCTGAAGTCATTGAGGGTCTTTGTTACAAGGTTTGAGTCTGAGGTATTTGGGTCCGAACTCTTTTAAGGTTTTCGTCCTAAGTTTTGTTCTGAGGTTCTAATATCTCTCTTCAGGGTGTGAGATCTCAGAAATTCAGTACTCTTGGAGATTCTGTGTTCCAAGATTTGAGTTTGTGGTATTTGGGGATTTATATTTAGGATGTGAAGGCACTGACTTCTTTGAGGGCCTGTGTTCCAGAATTCAAATCCGAGATATTTGCAGGACTGTATTCACAGAGTGGTACCTGGGGATCTCTTTTCAGGGTATGACCTCTCAAATCTTTGAGGTTCTCTCCCAAGATTTGAGTCTGAGGTGACTTGTTTTCAGGGTATAAAGTGTCTGAATTTTTTAAAGGTCTGTATCACAAGGTTTAATTCTGAGCTATTTGGGGAGTTTTAAGGGAGTAAGATTTCTGAACTTATACAGGCCTCTTCCAAGATTTGAGCCTGAGGTATTAGAAACTGAGTTTAAGGTGTGAAGTCTCTGAACTTTTAAATGTTCTATGCCCCAAAGGTTGAGTATTAGATATTTGGGGGTTCATATTCAGGATGTGAGGGTCTTAAAATCTTTGCAATTCTGGGTGGTTTTTGTTTTTTGTTTTTTGTTTTACATTTTAGTCTTAGGTGCTTGGGAGTCTGTGTTCAAGGTGTGTGAGATCTCCAGACTTTTTCAGGGTCTATGTGCCAAATTTTGAGACTTAAGTATTTGGCATACTCTGGTTAGGATGTGAGTTCTCTGAACTTCCTGAGGGTCTGTGTACCAAGACTTGAGTCTCAGGTGTTGGGCAGTCTATGTTCAAGAGATGAAGTCTCTGAAAATCTTTTGAGGGTCTGTTTTTCAAGTTTTTGATCTCAGGTATAGGTGGTCTGTGCTCAGAATGTGAAGCCCCTGAATTCTTTGTGGATACATATCCACGTGGTTTGAATCTGAGGCTTTAGAGATCTGAGTCCAGGATGTGTTGTCTCTGAACTTTTGAGGGTCTGTGTACCAAGTTTTAAGTCTTAAGTATTTGGAGTACTCTGGCCAGAGTTTGTGGTCTCCGACTTTTTGAGGGTCTGTGTTAAAGATTTCCATATGTAATGTTTAGGGCATCTGTGTTTAAGGTCCCAGAAAATTTTTGAGTGTCTGTTTTCTAAGATCTGAATGTCAGATATTTGTTGCCTGTGTTCAGGTTGGGAGCTCTCTGAATTCTTTGAGGGCATGTATCCTAAGCTTTGGAGCTGAGATTTCGGGGATCTGTGTTCATGGTGTAAGGTCCCTGAACTCTTTGGCATTGTGCTTCAAGGTTTGAGTCTGAGGTAATTAGTGGCCTGTGTTCATAAAGTGAGGTTTATGAACTTATTTAGAGTCCTTTTAAAGATTTGAGTCTGAGATATTCAGGGACTGTGTTCAGGGTGTTAGTGTCTGAAATTTCGGTGAGTCTGTATCCCATGTTTGAGTCTGAGGTATTTGTTGAGTCTGCTTTCAGGATATTAGGTCTCGGTCTCTGAAATCTTCGAGAGTCTGTGTTCCAAAATTTTAGTCTGAGGTATTTAGGAGTCTATGTTCAGGTTAGAAGGTCTCTGAAATCTGTGGGGGTCTGCATCTCAAGGCTTGACTCTGAGATATTTAGGTGTCTGCTCAAGGTGTGAGGTCTCAGAATTCTTTGAACATCTTTGTCATGTCCCAAGGTTTTAATTCGGTGTAACTCAGGGTCTGAGTTAATGGCTTGTGGAATCTGAACTCTTTGAAGGTCTGTCACAAGGTGTGAGTCTGAGATGTTTGATGATGTGCTTTCAGTGCATAAGGTCTCTGAACTCTCTCAGAAACTACGTAAAAAGATTTGATTCTGAGGTTTTGGGGGGTCTGTGTTGATGTGAGGTCTCTTAAGTCTTTGGGGGTTCTGTTTTCCAAAGATGTCCTGATTCTGAGGTAATCACAGGTCTGTTTTTAGGGAATGAGGTTTCTGAACTCATTTACAGCGCTTTCCAAGGTTTGAATATGAGGCATTTTAAGACTCTGTTCAGGGTGAAGTCTCTGAACATTTAGAAGGTTTATACCCCAAGACTTGAGTCTGAGGTGTCTGGGGTTTGTATTCAGGTTGTGTGGTCTCTGAAGTCTTTGAGATTCTGTGTTCTAAGGTTTGGGTACGAGGGACTTGAGTGTCTGTATTCAGTGTGCAAGGTATCTGAACTCTTTCATGATCTTTGTCCCAAGTTTGGGTCTAAGATCTTTGGAGTCTTAAGTTTAGTGTGTGAGGTATATTTGAGTGTCTGTGTCCCAAGTTTTTACTCTGAGATATTTGGGGAGTTCATATCAGGGTATGAGGCCTCCTAACTCACTGAGTGTCTATGTTTTAAAGTAGAGACTTTGGTGTTTGTTGATTTGTGTTCAAAGTGTGATGTCTTTGAAATCTTTAAGGGCCTTTATTCCAAGGTTAAGTGTGAGGTTTTGGGGTCTGTGTCCAGGGTATGAGGTCTTTGAATTATTTGGGGTTCTGTATTCCAAGATTTAAATCTGAGGTGACTGAATGAAGTACCATTTCCTATTGATAGGTCCTATAAATGAATAGCCAAGTAGTAGAGGGAATTTTTAAAAATCATAAGCACATTTCCAAAATGATGTCTGTAAATTTAAATGCTCTAAATAAATCTTGATTTTGCTTGCTGTAGATTTCCATTATATTTTCAGAGAGAAAAGAAATGTTTGTCCTGAAGATAGCATAATGGTTGTTTTTAAAATGCAGCACATAATTGACAGGAAAAGTATTCTCAGAAAAATATACTGTTTATAGTAATACAGGTATGTCCTCCATTAGCGGTTGTTTTAGAGGAAGAACTCTTGTGTACATCATGTTTTTCTAAACCAAATAATATTCCAACTCTAAGCACATTAAAAATCAGGACTGTGTTTAAAGAACACCCCAAATGCCACATCCTGTACAAAACTCCCTTAGTCTTGTAGATGCTAAAATGTTACCTAAAACCTTTCTGGAAATCCAGCCCACTCACCACGCTTACCTCTTACTCACCCATCTTCACTCCTATGGCATTATTATAACATGAATCTTTTTGTGAGATTTAGTTTCACACTATCTGTTGTGCCTCTTCCCACTGAGAGCAAAGACTATATCTTCTTCTGTCAGTATTTCTGTTCCCTACCACAATGCCTGACCCATAGTGGGTGGTAGATATTTCTGCCGTTATGTTTTTATCCATTATTTTATTTATTTGTTTGTTTGTTTGTTTATTATTTTTTGGAGACAGAGTCTCACTCTGTCTCCCAGGCTGGAGTGCAGTGGCATGATCCTCGGCTCACTGCAACCTCTGCCTCCCAGGTTCAAGCAATTCTCCCGCCTCAGCCTCCTGAGTAGCTGGAACTACAGGCGCATGCCGCCACGCCTGGCTAATTTTTTGTATTTTAGTAGAGACAGGGTTTCACCGTGTTGCCCAGGCTGTTCTCGAACTCCTGAGCTCAGGCAATCTGCCTGCCTTGAACTCTCAAAGTGCTAGGATTACAGGCGTGAGCTACCGTGCCCGGGCCCATTACTTTAATAAGACATCATGCCTTTAATTCTCTCCATCTCAAGGTGCCCTGCATTGTCACTGACAGTGTTGAATTGCTTTCAAGTGTTCCTATAAGGATCCGTGGTGGACATTAATTAACTACCCAGATCCCCCTCCAATGAAGGGCTTATTACCTCAGTTGCTCCGTGTGCTATTATCAGACAGCTGTCGGCCCCTTCAAGGATTGTCTCAACTGTAGGCAGATGCCTCACTCAAGACCACATTCTTTCCCTGGCTGGCCCCCATTTAATGACTTATCAACATGGGGTCATCTAGACCCAACTCAGAATAACTGATGGGCCATTCAAGAGCTTCCCAAGGGCCGGGCGCGGTGGCTCAAGCCTGTAATCCCAGCACTTTGGGAGGCCGAGACGGGTGGATCACGAGGTCAGGAGATCGAGATCATCCTGGCTAACATGGTGAAACCCCGTCTCTACTAAGTAATACAAAAAATTAGCCGGGCGAGGTGGCGGGCGCCTGTAGTCCCAGCTACTCGGAGGCTGAGGCCGAGAATGGCGGGAACCCGGGAGGCGGAGCTTGCAGTGAGCGAGATCGCCACTGCACTCCAGCCTGGCGACAAAGTGAGACTCCGTCTCAAAAAAAAAAAAAAAAGAGCTTCCCAAGGAGTTGACCATGCAGAAATTTGGTCTGAATCAAAGTTTTACTTCTTTCCCCGCTTGACGTATTTATGTAGTCAAATTTGTTGGCTGAAAGTTGTTTGCTAGTTTTGTTTGTTTTTATTATTATCCTTTGAATGTCTGCAGGGTCTCTGGTGAAAATCTCATGTGTGCTTCTAATATTAGTGATTTGTTTCCTCTCTTTAGTTTTCTTTTTTAGTTTAATTAGAGATTTGTCAAGTTGTGTTGATATTTTCAAAGATCTGCTTTGGATTTGTCAATTTTCTCTATTATCTGTTTCCTATAATGTTGAGTCCTATTATTATCATTATTTTTCCCTCCTTCTTGTTACCAAGGGTTAACTTTGTACTTCTTTGTTTAGCTTCTTAAGGGGAAACCTTAGATAATTGATCCTATGTATTTCTTTTCTAATATTATCATTTAAAGCTATAAATTTCGCTCTAAGCATCTCTGTAGTTCAATCCCCTAAATTTTGATCTGTTCTACTTTATCATTCGGCTCAAAATATTTTCTAATTTCCCTTGTGATTTCATTTTTGACCCATGAATCATTTAAAAGTATGTTGTTTAATTTTCAGATATTTGGAGATTTCCAACATATCATACTACAATTGATTTCTAATGTAATTCAACTGTAACCAGAGAATGTACTCTGTATGACCTTGATCCTTTAAGATGTATTGAGGTATGTTTTAAGGTTCAGCCTCTGATCTATTGTGGTGAAATGTATCATGTGCTCTTGAAAAGACTTTATATTCTGTAATTGTTGCATGAAGTATTCTATAGATGTCAATTAGGTCAAGGTGCTCGATAGTGATCTTCAAACCTTCTACGTCTTCTACAATTTTTTTGGTCTCGTTATTCTATCAAGAAAGAAGGGTTGTTAAAATCTCCTATTACAGTTCTGTCGATTTTTACTTTATGTGCATTGAGACTCTGTCATTAGGTGCATACCATTTATAATTGCTACATATTTCTAAGAAACTGTCATCTTTATGATTATGACATTTCCCTTTCATTTGTGATAATACTGTCTTCAAGTTTATTTTGTCTGATTTATAAAACCCACTCCAGCCTTCTCATATTTTTTCCTGTGTATAGTATAATTTTTCTATCCACTTATTTTTGAAATTTTCTGTCTATTTAAAGTGTGTCTTTTATGTGTAGCATTTAGTAGACTCCGGCTCTTCATTTACTCTATGTATCTCTGCATTTTAATTGAATTGTTTATACTATTAACATTTAATGTAATAGTTGGCAGGGTTGTATTTTGGCTCTGAGGTTATTGGGAAGGGACTTGTTCTGTTTATTCCTTCAGACTTTTATTTGCTTATTTATCTGTTGTTTTCCCCCATTTCCTGCCTTCTTTTGAATTATTTGAATTTATTTGGTCTTCCTTTTAATTTATCTGTTGTCTTTTTCATCTCGTTATTAGAATTATAATATACACATCTAACCTTTCACAGTGTCTAGTTTGAATTTATATCATACCACTTGATGTACTTGCTTTGGGTTTAATTTGCTATTATTTTTCTAGTTTCTTAAGATGAAAGCTAAGGTCATTGCTTTGCAAATTTTATTCTTTTTTCCTTTTTTTGTTTGTTTTCTTTTCCATTTCTTAATTGACAAATAACATTTTTATATATTTATGGCATACAACATGATGTTTTGATAACTGTATACATTATGGAATAGTTAAATCAAGATAATTAATACATATATTACCTCACATACTTATCAATCTTTGTGATGAGAATTCTTAAAATCTACTCTCTTAGAAATTTTCAAATATACAATACATTGTTATTAACTATAGTCTATAACTTTCTTAGCTATGAATTTCTTCTTTTCTAATATGAGAGTTTGATGTAATAAATATTCCTTCAAGTATGCCTTTAATGGCACCCCACAAATCTTGATATACAGTACTTTCATTTCCATCTAGCTCAAATACTTTTTAATTTCCCTTTGATCCGTGGGTTACATAGAGTTATTTAGTTTCAAAACGTTTGAAGATTTTCCAGAGATCTTTATGTTATTGATCCTTAATTTCAATGGAGTCAGAAAATAGACTTTGCATGACTTGAATCCTTTTAAACTTATTGCAATCTATTATATAGCTTAGAATATCTTGGTGCATGTTCCATAGGCACTTGAAATGAGAATGTATTCTGCATTTGTTGTGTGATGTGTTCTATAAATACCAATAGGTCAACTTGATTGAGAGTCTTGTTCAAATCTTCTATATGCTCACTGATCTTCTGTCTGCTTTTTCTATCAATTATTGAAAGAGGTATTGAAACCTTTAACCGAAATTGGAGTTACCTATTTATGCATGTGATTCTGCTAGTCTAGGGAAGGGTGATTCTGGCTCCTATTACTCCATCTTGGCCAGAAGCAGAAGCCTACCACTTCATGTGAAATGTAGAAACATTGCAAACATACTATTCCCTTTAATCCACTCCCAGGGACCTGTATGTTACAGTGGCCAGATATATTACATCTACATCTATGAAAACCCTCATCAGACAATGTTATAACTTTTTGTTTAAACAAACATATATATTTTAACAAACTTCAGAGGGAAAATTATATTTACCTAGTTATTTACTATTTCTGTTGCTCTTCCATCATTACCAAATATCTACATTTCCTTCTCATATCATTTCCCTTTAGCTTGAAGAACTTCCTTTAGTATTTCTTAATAGAGTAAGACTGTTTTTTCTTTCATCTGAGTATGTCTTTATTTTACCTTCATTTCTGAATAATATTTTCACTTGAAATAGATCTCTGGGTTGACCATTCTTTTCTTTCAGGACTTCAAAGATGGCATTCCACTATCTTCTGGCTTCCATGATTTCTGATAAGAAATCTGCAGCCATTTGAATTGTACCTTTCTATGGAATGTGCCATTTTCTCTGGCAACTTTCAAGACAGGTTTTCTTCATCTTTGCTTTTCAGCACTTTGATTATGATGTGTCTGAGCGTGTGGTGGTCTTTCACCAAATTTGGGGAATTTTCAGCCATCATATCTTTAAATGTCTTTTATATTACAATCTCTTTTTTCTCTCCTTCTCGAACTCCAATTGCACTAATGTGAAAACTTTTGCTATTGTCCTATTGGTTTCTGAGGATCTGTCCATTTAAAAACTAATGTCTCTGATCTAACAATTATATAATTTCTATTGATCTAGGTTCAAGTCCACTGACTCTTTCCTCTATTTTCTCCATTATTCTTTTTTTTTTGGACAAAATCTCGCCCTGTCGCCAGGCTGGAGTGCAATGGCATGATCTCGGCTCACTGCAACCTCTGTCTCCCAGGTTCAAGCAATTCTCCTGCCTCAGCCTTCCAAGTAGCTGGGATTACAGGCGCGTGCCACCACACCCAGCTAATTTTTTGTATCTTTAGTAGAGATGGGGTTTCACCATGTTGGCCAGGCTGATCTCAAACTCCTGACCTCATGATCTACCTGTCTCGGGCTCCCAAAGTGCTGGGATTACAGGCGTGAGCCACCACGCCTGGCCTCCATTATTCTATTTTAACCCATACCATGAAATTTTTGAGATACTTTATTTTTCAGTGCTAACATTTTCATGTAATTCTTCATTAAAATTTCTATTTCTCTGCTGAGAATTCCTACACTTTCATTAAATTCAAGTATATTTTCCTTTACCTCATGGAACACAGTTAAAATAGCTACTTTCAAGTCTTTTTCTGAAATTTCCAACAACTAGGTCATCTTGGGGATGGCATTAGTCTTTTCCCTTGAGAACTGGAAGCATTTTGCAGGTTTTTTTCCCAGTAGTTTTGTCGTTTTTTGTTTTTGATTATTGTTACTATTTTATTTTATATATGTATAGTATGCAATATGATGTTTTGATGTGCTTTTACATAGCTAAATAGTTACTACAGTCAAGCAAATTTTGATTGGTGCCTTGGGCATTATATATAGTATGTTCTGTAGATTCTGGGTCCTTTGAAGAATGTTGATATTTTCATTTTAGCAGGAAATCAACCCAGTTAGAGTCATAACTGAACTTCTATCTCTTCCCCTATGAGTGGTGGTTCTAATCTCGGTTCAACTTTCTAAGCTTTTGCTACTTTGGTTTGTGTCTATTCTGTACATGTATAGTTCAGATGTTAGTCTTAAACTAGAGAAGGCAGTTCAAATCACAGCTCAGTTCCCTCAGTCTTTGCTACACTGGTCTTGGTCTGTTCTACACATGCATAGCTCAGGGGCTAGGCTAAGACTTGCACAGGATTCATATGGATCCCTATTCCTGTTTCCTCTGGCCAAAGGATAGTGTTTCTCTCAGAGTATTAGTCACCTGCACTATCTGGACTGGGGTCAACATCATGAAATAAAAAATGAAGACATCCAGTAATATAATCCCAATAGCTTCTGTAAGTTTTGCCTCACCTCCACAATCCAACTGCTTTAGCTTACATTTCAGAATCCTCAAGTAATTGCTTTTATATTTTGTCCAGAGTTTTGAGTTGTAGTCAACCAGAGAGACAGGCTATAATGGACTTCTGCTGCAATAGTAAACCAGATCTCCCCAAGTTAGTTGTTTTTAGAAATGGAAATTTGAACCAAGTTTTTTTTGCCAGAACTTTGACTAATTCGACTTGTCAATTGTAATCATTTCATTTTAAAAGGACATTAAAATAGTCATATTTAACCGAGGTTTTACAAACGCATTCAGCCAATTTAACATAAACATAACAAAACTCCAATTTAACATAAACACCTCCATACAGGGACTGTGCACTGATGGAACAAAGTTAAGATATTAGCACCGACTCCAAAGATGACAAAGTATAGTGGGGGACCCTAAAAAGCTCACAGACAACTTACAACCAAGTAAAATAAAAGGTAATACAGAGAGTAACCCAGAAGTGTAAGGGAGTGGAAGGGTACAGAGAACACACTGCATCAAATACCTTATCCTTAGTAAGATCCTGAATACTCCCTTTCTATACCTCAGAATAGGAGCTAGTACCATCTGTGACTTGCATTAAGCCCTCATCATCCTCTTCACATGGAGTCACAGTCATCATCACCTTCACGTTTTCTTTTCATTGCATTTGTGGACTCAGTGGCTTCAACTAACTTGTGATGGAATCACACAGTGGGTGATAACAGTGTTTCTGGCCAAGTTATCAAAGGATGAAACATAACACCTTGTCCTGAAGGTGGGATAGGACCTGCTCACTGGAAATTCATAGGTCAATTATGAACCACAAAGTTCCTCCATCCTGCCTTCCTCATACCAAAGCTGATTGCCTGACCCTGGGTACAATTCCATAGCCTAGATACAGAGAGGAGGAATGATAAAAAGAAATAGCACTAAAGGACACTGAGCATATGGCCACAGCAAACCAAAAACAGGTGTTTTCATGAAGCTGGGTAGAAGCAGCTTGGAGGAGGAGATGGAGACTTAAGACACTCAAGACAGAATGACCTTTGTGTCCATCAATGGCTGTCGTAGATCCACTGCCAAGGTGAAGTGGCCCTTGTATGTCTTCCCCAGCACCAAACCCAACACACACAATAATTTATCTTGAAATGGGTGGCTCCTACTCATTGGAACTTCCCAAAGTGGGCTGTTCCATCACCGCTCCTGGGAGAGGCCTATTCCATCCCTCACTCCTCATCCCCACCCCTGCTTACTCCCTGCCCACCTTTATGTGCTCTAGAGATGAATCCCCGGAGGGGCTGAAGCCAAAGGACTAGATTCAGACCCCAAAGAGTTCATAGACCTGACACCCTGGGACAAAAAACCTGAAGCAGCAGAGGGACTTCACACTGTGGAAAGAGACCCCCATAGGCCTCACACTATGGATACAGATCTACAAGTAACACAGAGCCCAAATCCTAGAAGGACACAGACCCCTATGCAACTCATAGACTTCACACCCAGAATTGACAATTCTGAACAGCAAAGAGTCTTCACACTCTGGCACGGATCCTCAAACAGCTTGCTAACATCACACCCTGGGTCGCACATACTCAGATGGATCAGAGACCTCACATCAGGGACAAACACACCCTTAGAGTTAAGTCATTTTACACTGAGGATCTAGACCCTTAAATATCTATAGACTTCACTACCTTGGGAATGGATGTCAGAAAAGTTGAGTGACCTCCAAGCCTAGGCAAAGACCCTTAACTAGGTCAGAGACTTAAAACCCTGTATACAGAACCCCAAAGACCTTAGAGAGCCCATACCTTGGACCACTTCTTCCAAGCAACTCATACAACTCACACTCTTGACAGACATGTGAACAGCTCAGAGAGCTCATATCCTGTAAACAGAACACCAAAGAACTCAAAAACCTCATGCCCTTGGAACAGACCTCCAAAAGGCTCATAAGACTCACATGCTAAACAGACTCACCAAAAGTTCAGATACCTCACATTCTGGGGCACAGAACCCTTCCTCAAAGAGCCATAGAAAACATGTACTGGAAAATAGACCATCAAACTCTTCAGAAAGCTGATAATATACTCTTATAGCTTTGATTCCCAAACCCTTTACAGTGTAGAGTCTACACAATCCCTGCAAACAGCTCAAGGAATCCGCACCCTGAACACAGACTCCCTAGAAGCCACAGAACTCATACCATAAGAATCAGACCACCAAACAGTAAGTAGATCTTACATCCTAGACCACAACTCTGTGTTGTATAAAGCACAAAAACTGTATAAAGTACAAAAAACTCACGCCCTGAGAGAAAGGCCCCCAAGGAGCTCAAGACTTTACCCACAGTCAGACCACAGATTCAGACAACTAAAGAATTCAGAGACCTCACACCCTGCACACAAACTCCCAAACAGTTCAGCATCCTTACACTTTGGAACAAGGGGTGTTCTGACACCTCAAACCAAGAATCCAGACCCAGAAGACCTCAGACACCTTAAAATTTGGGACACAGATCCCCACAGAGCTTATAGATATCACAGCCTGAACACAAACCTCCAAAAAGCTGAAAAATCTCATGCTAGGAAAGAAACAAACAGTTCAGACGTCTAATATCCAGTGCAAAGACCTAAAAACAGATTTACAAACCTCTGAACCTGAATGCAGATCCCCATACAGGTGAAAGACCTTGAACATTGGGAAACAGACCCACAATTAACTTAGAAACCTCACACCTTGGACCACTTTGTCAAAGTCTTAAGACAACTCACATCATGGTCAGAGAGCCCCCTCAAAAACCTCAAAAACAGCTTAAAACCTCACCTTCTGGGACACAGACACTAAAAGAGATCATGGACTTTACACCATGGGCACAGACCCCCATTCTGTCCAGAGACCTTCAAAACTCCGGGTAGTTCACTCTCTGAACAATGAACTCCAAAGCTAAATGGTCTTCTACCTGGCACACAGACACACAATTAGCCAACGACCTCATAAACTGAACACAGACCCATAAGCAGAACAAATACCTCATAACCGGGCCAAAGAATCCCAAAATCTAAGAGACCTCTCACTGTGAAACACAGTGCTCCAAAGAGTTTAAAAACTTCAAAACCGGGAACACAGATTTAAAAAAATATTCAGAGACTCACACTTTAAACACAGATCCTAAAATAGCCCCAAGAGCTCATACCTTAGGGAGTCCACAACAGTACCCAGTCCACACACCCTGGAACCAGACCCGCAAACAGGAACATGTCATCGATGCTGGTTTAGAGAATCCCAAACAGCTCAGAAACTTCACACCTTGTAATTGACCAAACAGCATAAAGACTTCACTCTCTGCACGAAGACACCAAAAGAACTCAGCAACCTCTCACACTAAACACAAATTCACAGACACTCAGAGATCTCAAACCAGACAGAGACCTCTGCACAAACCACAGACCTCACACCCTGAACGCAAAGCCCTAAACAGTTCAGCATCCTTACACCCTGGAACAAGGACACACACCACTCTCACCCCAGTTATCAGGGACAAAACATGGGAGCATAGGCCCTAGTACTCAGACTGAAATCTTGAAACACTGGTTTTTTTTCTGTTTTGTTTTGCTTTTTGTTTTTCGTTTTTTGTTTTTGACGGTGTCTCACTCTGTCACCCAGGCTGGAGTGTGGTGGCGTGATCTTGGCTCACTGCAGCCTCTGCCTCCTGGGTTCAAGTGATTCTCCTGCCTCAGTCTCCCGAGTAGCTGGGACTACCAGTGCATGTCACCATGCCTGGCTAATGTTTTTTTGTTTTGTTTTGTTTTTTGTTTTTTTTTGTTTTTTGTTTTTTGTTTTTTGTTTTTTTAGTAGAGACTAGGTTTCACTATGCTGGCCAGGCTGGTCTCGAACTCCTGACCTCATGATCTGCCCACTTCAGCCTCCCAAAGTGCTGAGATTACAGATGTGAGCCACCGCGCCTGGCCGAAACACTGCTCTTGAAGAATTAAGAGATTCTCAGCTTTGGAACATAGACCCTCAGTGAGTTAAGAGACTTCACACCCTGAACACAGACTCTGAACGAGTTCAGAGAAGACGTACTCTGTATACTGGTCCCAAAAATGATAGACTCGAACTGTGGGAAACAGACCCTCAAAGACTTCAGAGATCTCATGCCCTGACCAAAGACCTCCAACTACCTCAAACTGAACATTTAGACTACAGACCCTCAAAGAGTTCAGAGAACTCACACCATAAATGCAGTCCCCTAAACACCTCAAACTCAAACTTTGGAACACACACCTCACCGAGTTCAGAGACCTCATGCCCTGAATACAGTCCTCAAAACACCTAAAACTCAAACCTTGGAGCACACACCAAAAAGCTTAGAAACTTCACAGACTGAAAACAGACCGCCCCCGACCCCACCAGGAAGCTCATATTCAAAACTTGAAACAAAGGCTCTCCAACAATTCAGAGACCTCACACTTTCAACACGGACAACCAAACACTTCCAACTCAAAACCTTGGAATGCAGACCCTCAAAGACTTCAAGATTCACCCCGTGAACAGAGACACACAAATACCTTAGATTTGGGACTCAGACCCTCAAAGAATTCACAAACCTCACACCCTGAGCACAGACCCACAAATTAAAATTACTCAAATATTGAGATGCAGACCTTCCAAAAGTTCACAGACATTAAACTTTGAACATAGAGCCCAAGTACATCACACTCATACCTTGGGACACACCTTCAAAGAGTTCAGAAGCTTCACACTCTGAACACATATCCCCAGATACTTCAGACTCAAACATTAACTGAGATTCCCCAGAGTTCACAGACCTAACATTCTGAAAAAAGATCCAAAAAATGTTCAGAAACCTCACACTTTAAACACAGATCCTAAAATAGCTCCAAGACTCTCATACCTTAGAGAGTCCACAACAGTGCCCAGTCCACACACCCTGGAACCAGACCCACAAACAGGAACAGGTCATTGACACTGGTTTAGAGAATCCCAAATAGCTCAGAAACTTCACACCCTGGGACTGAGGTTCAGAGACCTCATGCTCTGAATACAGGTCTCAAAAACACCTAAAACTCAAACCTAAACAGCACAAACATATACCATGGGACACAAAGGCTCAATAATAAAGAAACCTCATACCCTGAATGAAAATCCCCAAATATATCAGACTTAAACGTTAAAGTACAACCCCGCAAAGATTTTAAAGGCCTCACAAACTGAACACAGACACCCCCCGCTGCCCCGGCCACCAAGTACCTAGATTCAGCCTTGGAACACAAACCCTCAATGCATGCAGAGACCTCACACCCTAAGCACAGACCACAAATACCACTGACCCAAAAGTGGGAAAGAGACTTTTTAAAAACCACAGACTTCACACCCTGAATTCAGACAACACATAATTTATGCTAAAACTCTGTAACAAAGAACCTATAAAAATTCAGATACCCTTAACATTCTGAAACTGATCCCCACAAACTTCAGACTCAAACACTGAAACACAGAACCTCAATGAATTTAAACAAAACACGTCTTCCTTATGAACACCCAAATATTTTAGACACAAAAATTGGAACAGATACCAATTGGTACAACTTGAGACTCAGACTCTCAAAGAGATCAGGCACCTCAAATCTTAAAAAAAAGGCCCCCAAAATACCTTAGACTCAATTCTTGGGACACAAACTACCAAAGAGTTCAGAGACCTTAAACCCTGAACACAGACCTCCAAATACTTCAGACTAAGACATTAAGATACAGACTCTCTAGAAAATTCAGAGGCCTTACACCTTAAACATTGACCAAAAAATTGATACAAAAAGCCTTGATCACACCTGAAAGTTCAAGGACCTCACACCCAAGAACACACCCCAAATATGTCAGAGTCAAAACTTAAAACACAGACCCTCAATAGTTTCGTGAACTCATCTCATGAGTAGACACAGAAATTCCTCAGATTCATACCTTGGAACTCAGACTTTCAAAACTCAAACTCTGAACACAGGTCACCAAATAGCTCTGACTCATATCTTGGACACAAAACGCCAATGAGCTCAGACACCTCACAACCTGAACATAGGCCCACATACCTCAGACTCAAATATTGAGACACTGGCCCTCTAAAAAGTTCACAGATCTCAAACTGTGAACACAGACCCAAACAAATCAGACTCAAACCTTGAAACATACCCTCAAGGGGTAAAGAGACCTCATGCCAAGTACACAGACTCCCATTTACCTTGGTCTTAGGTGTTGAGAAACAAACCTTCAGAGAATTCAAATGTCAAACATTGTGAAAACACACCACAAAAATCACTGACCCGAACTTGAAACAGAGACCCATAAAAATTATGGACTTCACACCCTAAAATTAGACCCCCAAATAATTGACCCTAAAAATTTGGGTTAAAGGTCCTCTAAAAATTGAGAGACCTCACACCCTGAACACTGACACTCAGATTTAAACCCTGTGACACAACAGTTAATGAGCTCAAATACGACATACCCCTTTTATATGTGTTTTATATCTAAAACATTAAGATATAGACTCTCTAGAAAGTTCACAGACCTCACACCCTGAACACTGACCCAAAAATTGGCACACAAAGCCTCCGTCACACTCTAAAAGTCTACAGGCCTCACACCCTGAGCAATGATCCCCAGATAGCTCAGGTTGAAAGTTCAGGAAACAGACCCTCAAAGAGTTCAAGGACCGTACTCCCTGAATACAGATCCCCAGACCTCAGACTCATGCATCAGATTCCTCAGCGTTCAAAGTCCTAACACTATGAAGAGACCCTCAAATACCATAGACTGATACCCTGGGACACAGATCCCCAATAGTTCAGAAATTGTATACCCTGAATATAGATCCCCAAAATGTGTCAGACTCAAGCATTCAAATATGAACCCTCAAAGATATGAGAAAACAGTCTGACCATTGACCTCCCAACACCTCAGACGTAAACCTTCTAACTCATACTGTCAAAGATTTCAGAGTCCTTGCACTCTGAACATGAACCTGCAAATACCTCAGACTCAAATATTAAGACACAGACATAATAAAAATTGAGAGACCTGACACCCTAAATATTGACCCCCAGACACATTGGTTTCAAGCCATGGGGTACAAACTTGAATGAGTACATAGACCACACCACTCTGCACATACATTCTTATACTTCAGACTCAAACATTAAAATCAAGATCCTCCAAGAGTTCGGGGAACTAACATATTAAACACAGACCCCCAAATACTCCAAACTCATCCTTTGGGACACAGATCCTCAATAGTTCAGAGGATCCTCGGTGCCTCAGACTCAAACATCAGACCCTCATAAATTTGGGAGGCCTCTTGACTAGAATACTGACCCCCAAGTCCTCAGACTCAAACCTTGCAAAAATAGACCCTCAAGGAGTTCAGAGACATCATACCCTGAGCAAAGACCACAAATACCACCAACCCAAACTTGGGACAGTGATTTTAAAAAATTACTCAGCTCAAACTCCAACTCAGACCTTAACTAATTCACACTAAAGCTTTAGAACAAAGACCCTCTAAAATTCAGAGACCCCACACCCTGAACATTCATGGCAGATGCCTCATAATATGGTTTGGTTCTGTGTTCCCACCCAAATCTCATCTTGTAGCTCCCATAATTCCAACATGTTGTGGGAGGAACCTGGTGGGAGATGGTTGAATCATGGGGGCGGGTCTTTCCCATGCTGTTCTTTTGATGGTGAGTGAGTCTCACAAGATCTGATGGTTTTAAAAATGGGAGTTTCCCTGCACAAGCTCTCCTTCTCTGCCTGACGCCATTCATGTAAGGTGTGACTTGCTCCTCCTTGCCTTCCACCATGATTGTGAGGCCTCTGCAGCCGTGTGGAACTGTAACTCTATTAAACTTCTTTTTCTTCCCAGTCTCAGGTATGTCTTTATCAGCAGTGTGAAAACGACGAATACACCTCAGATTTAATGCCTTCAAACACAACATACCTTAAACATGGACTCCCAGACACAATGAGTTGAAAAATTGGAACAAAGACCCTCAAATAGTAGAGACACCAAATCCTGAACGCAGATCCCCAGAAACGTCAGACTCAAATCTTGGGACAGAGACTTTAAACATTCAGAGACTTCAAAAATTCAGAGACTTCCTGCCCTGAATACAGACTCCAAATAACTCAAAATAAAAGCATGGTACAGAGACACTCTAAAAGTTCAGAGATCTCACACCCGGAGTACAGACCCCTAAATACCTCAGAACCAAGTATTTGGATACAGAAACTCCAAAGGTTCGGATACCTCATACCCTGTACACTGCTACTAAATGACTGACTCATAAAATCTTGGTAATTTCCTAAAGTTCCAGAGACCTCACACTTGAACATGAGCCTCCAAATGTGTCAGACTTAAACATTAAAACACCGACCTTCAATGTTTCCAGAGACATCACACAGTTAGATATTGACCCCCGAATACCTGATTCCAACATTGGGACACAGATCCTCAGAGAGTTTAGAGGCCTCACACCCTGAACACAGTCCTCCAAAAGCTTAGACAAAAAAAATTCAGACACACACCCTCAAAGAGCTCAGAGACTTTATATCCTGAACAGAGACACCCACATATCTCAGACTCAAACCTTGGATTGCAAACTCAAATGATTCTTAAGAACTTACAACCTGATCAAAGATCCCAAAATGCCTTAAACTGAAACCTTGCAACACAGACATTCCATGAATTCAGACCTGACACTCTGAACATAAACCTCCAAATACTTCAAACTCAAAACTTGGAATACAGACCCTTAAAGATCATGTATCACACACCCTGAATTCAGGCCCCAAATACCTTAACCCAAACTTAGAACTACTGGACACATGCCCAAACATCTCAGACTCTATCCTTGGGACACACACCTTCTAAAAATTCAAGGACTTCACATCCTAAGTAGAGGCCCAAATAACTCACACTAAAACCTTAGGACAAAGACCTTCTAAAAGCTCAGAGACCACACAGCCTGAAAACAGGCCCCAAAATACCTCCAATCCAAACCTTGTCAGCAACCCTCTACAAGTTCAGAGACTTCACACTCTGAAAAAGACACCCAACCTTCCCATATTCAAACCCCAAGAAACACACTCAGAGGTTTCAGAAACCACACACCCTGAACACTTACCTCAGACCTTAGGCCAAAGATGATTCAAGCATTTAAAACCCCAAATCCTGAACTCGGACCCCAAATACAACAGACTAAACCCTTGGGAAAAATGTCTTCAAAGATTTCAGAGGCCTTCTACCCTAAACAGACTGAAAGTACTTCAGACTTACACCTTGGAACCCATACCCTTAATTAATTCAGAGACCTCACACCTGGAATACAAAACCCCAAATACCACAGATTCAAACAACTTGATATACAGACCCTCAAAAAGTTTAGAGACTTCATAGCCCCAACACAGACTTTGAAATACTTCAGACTCATACCTTGGAACACAGAACTCCAAAGAGTTCAGAGGCCTCATCCCTGAGCACCAACCACCAAACAACAGACAGATATTAAATATGAAACAATCAACTTAGAGACTTCACACTTTGAGATGAGGACCCTCAAACTGCTGAAACAATTCACACCTTGGACAGGGACCTCCAAATTGCTCAGAGATCTTATACTTTGGACAAAGATGGCCACACAGCTGAGAGATCTTATATCATAAACAGAGATGTCCAAATGGCTCAGGAGATTGACTTTCTCAAGCACAGGTACTCAAAGTGTGCAGAAACATCACATTCTGAATGCAGACTCCCCAGGTACCTCAGAGACATGACAGCCTGAGAACAGACACAGAAACAGCTCGGAGACCTGCAGACAGCCACATCTTAGACACAGACCCAAAACTATATACATCAAGAATGCAAATTCCCAAACAGCCAGAGACCTCACACCCTGCAAAACAGCCAACCAGTTCAGGACCCTCATAAAACAAAGAGTCCAAATAGCTAATAGATCTTACGCTTTGGCACAGATCCCTAAACAGCTCAGAGAAGTCACACTCTGAGTTCAGAAACCCCAGAGTCCAGAGACCTCAAATTCTGCACAGATTACACCAAATAGCTGGGAGACCTCAAATACAGGATTCAGACCCCTAAATATACAGACACCTCATGCTGTGAACACAGACCTACCAAGAGCCCAGAGACACTGTGATACAAACTCCCCAGGAACACAGATCTCACACCCTGGGCTGCAGACCCCCAAGCAGCACAGAAACATTACATCCATGGATACAGACGCTCAAAGAACTCAGACCTTACATGCTAGAAAAAAAAATCCCAACCTGTTTTAAAATCTCACACCCTGAAAAAGTATCCCCCCAAATCAGAGACCTCGTCCACTGGTTAAAAATAAAATCCCCAAACAACTCAAAGACCTCATATCCTAGACACAGAACCCCCCACCTGCAAAGAGCTCAGAGACCTCATATTGCAAACAGAGACTCCCATAAAGCTCAAAGCCTTCACACCCTAGACACAGAGCCACAAACAGGTCCCACCTCACATCCTGAGACACAGATCTCCCAATGTACCAGATAATTCATATCCTGCACAAAGATTCCCCAAACAGCTCAGGGACCTCATCCCTGGGATACAGACCCTGCCATAGAATTCAAAGACCTCATACAAGACACAGATCCCATAACATCTTACACACTACAAACTCTGGACGGAGAAGCTTGAGCCGTTCGGAGAGCTTATGTTCTGAAGAAAAACGACAAAGAACTCAGGGACCTCATGCCCGTGACATCTCCCAACTTCCTAGAACAGTGCCCAGCACACAACAGGCACTCATTAGGTGTTTGTTGAATGAATGACTCCCTTGATGCAGCAATGACAGTTCTAAGAATGTGTCCTAAAAAAAAACCTACGTGTGCACAGAGCCATGTGCACAAGAATGAGAGGATCAACATGTTTTATTAATGTGTAATATTATGATTATTGTCATTGTTATGCATCGATATGTTTTTCTTTCCCATGGGAGGGAAACCTCATTCCCCTTGGAGTAGGCCCCATCTGTCTTATCCCTTTTTTTTTTTTTTTTTAACTTTAAGTTCCAGGATACATGTGCAGAACGTACACGTTTTTTACATAGGTATATGTGTGCCATGGGGTGGTTTGCTGCACTTATCAACCCGTCACCTAGGTTTTAAGCCCCACATGCATTAGTTATTTGTCCTAATGCTCTCCCTCCTCTCCTGCCACCACAGGCCCCAGTGTGTGTTGTTCCCCACCCTGTGACCATGTGTCATTGTTCAACTCCCACTTACAAGTGAGAACATGCGGTGTTTGGTTTTCTGTTCCTGTATTAGTTTGCTGAGGATGATGGCTTCCAGCTTCATCCGTGTCCCTGCAAAGGACATGACCTCATTCCTTTTAGTGGCTGCATAGTATTCCATGGTACCGCATTTTCTTTAATACCATTCAGGACATAGGCGTGGGCAAATATTTTATGATGAAATTGCCAAAAGCAATTACAAAACAAAAACTAAAATTGACAAACGGAATCTAATTAAACTAAAGAGCTTCTGCACAGCAAAAAGAAACTATCATCAGAGCGAACAGGCAACCTACAGAATGGGAGAAAATTTTTGCAATCTACTCATCTGACAAAGGGCTAATATCCGGAACCTACAAGGAACTCAAACAAATTTACAAGAGAAAAACAAACAACTGCATCAAAAAGTGAGCAAAGGATATGAACAGACACTTCTCTAAAGAAGACATTTATGCAACCAACAGACACATGAAAAAATGCTCATCATCACTGGCCATCAGAGAAATGCAAATCAAAACCACAATGAGATACCATCTCACACCAGTTAGAATGGCAATCATTAAAAAGTCAGGAAACAACAGGTGCTGGAGAGGATGTGGAGAAATAGAAACACTTTTACACTGTTGGTGGGACCGTAAACTAGTTCAACCATTATGGAAGACAGTGTGGCGATTCCTCAAGGATCTAAAACTAGAAATAGCATTTGACCCAGCCATCCCGTTACTGGGTATATACCCAAAGGATTATAAGTCATGCTGCTATAAAGACACATGCACATGTATATTTACTGCAGCACAATTCACAATAGCAAAGACTTGGAACCAACCCAAAAGTCCATCAATGATAGACTGGATTAAGAAAATATGGCACATGGCATACTATGCAGCCATAAAAAAAGGATGAGTTCATGTCCTTTGTAGGGACATGGATGCAGCTGAAAACCATCATTCTCAGCAAACTATCACAAGAACAGAAAACCAAACACTGCATGTTCTCACTCATAGGTGGTAATTGAACAATAAGAACACTTGGACACAGGAAGGGGAACATCACACACCGGGGCCTGTTGTGGGGTTGGGGGAGGGGGGAGGGATAACATTAGGAGATAAACCTAATGTAAAAGACAAGTTAATGGGTGTAACACACCAACATGGTACATGTATACATATGTAACAAACCTGCACGTTGTGCACATGTACCCTAGAACATAAAGTATAATAATAAAAAACAAGACATTTTTGCAGCCAACAAACATGAAAAAACGCTCAACATCACTGATCATTAGAAAAATGCAAATGAAAACCACAATGAGATACCATCTCATGCCAGTCAGAATGGCAATTATTAAAAAGTCAAGAAACGGCCAGGTGCAGTGGCTCACGCCTGCAATCCCAGCACTTTGGGAGGCCGAGGTGGGTGGATCACCTGAGGTCAAAAGTTCGAAACCAGCCTGGTCAACATGATGAAACCCCATCTCTACTAAAAATACAAAAATTAGCCAGGCATGGTGGCAGGAGCCCATAATCCCACCTACTTGGGAGGCTGAAGCAGGAGAATCGTTTGAACCCGGGAGGTGGAGGTTGCAGTGAGCCAAGATTATGCCACTGCACTCCAGCCAGGGCAACAAGAGCGAAACTCTGTTTCAAAAACATAAAAATAAATAAATAAATAGTCAAGAAACAACAGACACTGGGGAGGCTGTGGTGAAATAGGAATTCTGTTACATTGTTGGTGGAAATGTAAATCAGTTCAACCATTGTGGAAGACGGTGTGGTGATTCCTCAAGGATCTAGAACCAGAAATGCCATTTGACCCAGCAACCCCATTACTGGATATATGCCCAAAGGAATATAAATCATTCTATTATAAAGTTACATGCACACATATTTTTATTGCAGCACTATTCACAATAGCAAAGGCATGGAACCAACCCAAATGACCATCAATGATAGACTAGGCCCCATCTGTCTATCTCTGGCCCCAGTGTGAGGCTGCAGTGTGAGGACAGGGCATTCACCACAAAGGTCTGGGGAAGAAAGAAGGGAAATGCACATCTTCTTCCCTCCCAGGTTCCCATTTAGGTCAGAAACACCCAATCCTGTAGCCCCCTAGAAAATGGTATACCTGGGATGCTGATGTGGTGGCCTTGCCTACTCATCGGCCTCAGTGACAGAGGAAACTGAAGAAGGTACAGGTCCCCTGAGGAGGATATGATGGGACAGTTTGCCTCTCGAGGGGTCAGGCCAGGAATGGACCAGGCATACATGGAAACCCACACTCTGCACATTTTCAAAAAGCCAACTGCAAAGTTAGAGAGAACAGTCCACACAAACCCATCCTTACTACTGACACCAATTGTAAATGCAGGGGGGGTTCTCAAAACCACCCTCAGTTTTGATAATTTGCTAAAAGGACTTACAGAACTCACTGAAAGCTGTTATATACATAGCTACATAGTTCATTACAAGGAATGGATACAGGTTAAAATTTAAATAAGCTAAGGGAAGAGACAAACAGGGCAGGGTCCAGGTGGGAGGCAAACACAGACCTTCCAGTTGGCCCCTTCCCACAGTTAGGACAACATTACTCTGCTGGCATTGATATGCATGTAGTGTTGCCAACCAGGGAAGCTCACCCAAGCCTTGGTGTCCAGAGTCTTTACTGGGGCTCCATCATGTAGGGACAGTTACTGCCCACATGGCTGATCTCAGTTTCCAGCCCTCAGGAGGTAAAGTTTCATGACCCAAAGCCCCTATCCTACACACCATTGTTGGTGTGGCTCAGAGTCCCTGCTGTACATCACATAGTTACCATCTGGCTGGACCAAGTTCCCTGTCCTAAATCACATTGTTGGTGTGGCTCAAAGCCCCTACCCTAAATCACATTGCTTCAATCTGGCTGGCCCAGGGCCCCTAAGCAGATAAAGACACTCCTATCAGGCATGACACCTTACAGATTACCAATTGGAATCTGAGGGCAAAGGACAGACCTCTCTTTGAGGTTAAATTTGCAGGTTAAATTTTTTACTATGTGACATTATACACACATGGGGGGACATCATGGAGAGTTGTTAATAGTGGAGAATCGCTAATATTCATTAATAGTTTACTGAGTGTCACTGATCCAAACACTTCACGTTAACCAACTCCTTAAATCCATAAACAACCCTATGAGGGTAGATTTGTTAATATCCAATTTCGAAGACAAGGATACTGAGGTATAGGGAAGTTCATTAAATTCTCCAGATTCCACAGGTGCTTGGTGGGGGAAGCATGAATCACCCACTGCATGTTGTGACCCTGGGGGTCCTACCCTTAAACAGCCTCTATTCCACTTTGGGTAATAGTACCAGGTTTTCAGAAATGGTGCCCACATGCCCATACTTACATATGATGTCTCCAACATGCACATTGGACATGCATAGTAGTAATGCATGAATAATAGCCACATGAATAACAGTAATCTCATGGTAGAAACAGCTGTTTAACCTCCTCACTGACAGAATCCAGGGAGCTTCCCTCACCCTCCTCCTCACTGGACACCCCCTTCCCCGATCACCAGGGAAGAACAGCCAAGCCCTTTAAGCACAGCATTCAAGACTCAAGACTGGCCTGGTTTTCTGGTTATTTTGATTACTCTTCTACATTCATTCACTCATTCAGTAAACTAATATTTATTGAGGACCTACTACATGCCAAGCACTGTACTAGGACCTGGGAGACAGCAATAAACGAAACAAAATTTCTGCTTCCACAGGGCTTGTATTGTAGAAGAGGGGTCTGCAAACTTTCTTTCTGTGAAGGACCAAATAACAAATAGTTTAAGCTATGAGGACCACACTGTCTCTTTCACAACCACTCAACTCTGCTGTTGTAGTGTGAAAGCCACCATACACAATACACAAAGGGATGGGTGTGGCTGTATTCTAATAAAACTTTATTTACAAAATCAGGCAGTGGGGCCAGGCGTGGTGGTTCACATCTATAATCCCAGCACTTTGGGAGGCCGAGGCGGGCAGATCACTTGAGGTCAGGAGTTCGAGACCAGCCTGGCCAACATGAGGAAACTCTGTCCTTACTAAAAATACAAAAATTAGCTGGGCATGGCAGCGCGCACCTGTAATCCCAGCTACTCAGGTGGCTGAGGCACGAGAATTGCTCAAACCCAGGAGGCAGAGGTTGCAATGAGCCAACATCATGCCACTGCACTCCAGCCTGGGTGACAGAGTGAGACTCCGTCTCAAAAAAAAAAAAAAAGCATTAAATTAACATATAATAAATATATGTCAGGTGGTGATAAGTTCTATGGAGAGAAATTAAATGGGGTGAGGAAGCAGAGACTGATTGTGATGCTCAACCATTTTCCAAATGTGTCAGAGAAGACCTCACCATGAAGAAGATATGGAAGAGAGAGACCCAGAGGAGATGAGGGAGTCAGCCACGTGGCTCTCTGGGGATAGAGTGTCCCAGGCAGGGGAAGCATCCGGGATACAAACCCTAAGGTCAGAGTGTGATTCTCTGTCATCATTTCTCTCTGCTCTGTGCTCAAATGACCCCTGGCAGTGAGGCTTTTCCAACTCACCCTAAATATAATCCCTCCACCACCAGAATAGTCCTTCCCCTGACCCTGCCTTATTTTTACATATAGCACTTGCTACACTGTGATCTGCTATATTTACTGATCAACTTATGAGGTTAGGGACTGTGTTGGTTTTGTTCTCTGTTGTATCCCTAGCACTTAGAGCAGCACCTGGGCACATAACAGATACTCGGAAAATTCCTATTGAAGGATGGCTGGGAGCCAGAGCTTTATATGTGTATTAGTCCGTTTCACACTACTATAAAGAACTTCCCGGCCGGGCGCGGTGGCTCAAGCCTGTAATCCCAGCACTTTGGGAGGCCGAGACGGGCGGATCACGAGGTCAGGAGATCGAGACCATCCTGGCTAACACGGTGAAACCCGTCTCTACTAAAAATACAAAAAACTAGCCAGGCGAGGTGGCGGGCGCCTGTAGTCCCAGCTACTTGGGAGGCTGAGGCAGGAGAATGGCGTAAACCCGGGAGGCGGAGCTTGCAGTGAGCTGAGATCCGCCACTGCAGTCCAGCCCGGCTACAGAGCAAGACTGCCTCAAAAAAAAAAAAAAAAAAAAAGAACTTCCCTGAGACTGGGTAATTTATAAAGGAAAGATATTTAATTGATTCACAGTTCTGCATGGCTGGGGAGGCCTCAGGAAACTTACAATCATGGTGGAAGGGCACCTTCTTCCCAAGGTAGCAGGAGGGAGAAGTGAGAGCACAGGAAAAAAACTGCCATTTTAAAAACCATCAGATCTCATGAGAATTCTCTCATTATCACAAGAACAGCATGGGGGAAACTGCCTCCATGATCTAATCGCTTCCCTCCCTCGACACGTGAGGATCATAAGTCAAGATGAGATTTGGGTGGGGACACAGAGCCAAGCCATGTCACAACACATGGCAAAGATGCACAGATATCCTCCAAGATGGGCATTTGAATGAGACTCAGAGAGGACAGGTGACTTGCCCAAGGTCACTGCTATGGTTTGAGTATTTGTCCCCACTAAAATTCATGTAAAAGTTTAATCCCCAATGTGGTAATGTCACAAGGTGGGGCCTTTGAGAGGTGATTGGGTCATGAGGGCTCTGCTGTCATGAATGGATTAATGAGTTAATAGAGTAATGGGTTACCATGGGAGTGGGACTGGTGGCCCTATAAGAAGTAGAAGAGAGATCTGAACTAGCACACTCAGCCCCATTGCTGTGTGATATCCTGCATCACCAGGGGACTCTGACAGAGTCCCCACCAGAAAGACCATCTTCACCAGATGTGCCCCTGCAACCTTGAACTTAGCCTCCAGAACTGTAATAAAAAAATTCCTTTTCTTTATAAATTACCCAGTTTCAGGTATTCTGTTATAAGCAACAAAAAAATGGACTAAGACAGTCACACAACCAGGAGTTGAGGACTCCAGGCTCTAAAATGAGGTTTGCAGGCTCTGAAGCCGACATGTCCTGCATTATTTGAGATATCTCAGTAAGGCTTGAGGGGAGATGGACCCAAACATCTGAGGACAAGATGAACAGAGGAACAGATGCTATAAGACTCAGAAGAAATTCCCTGCAATGAGATCATCACGAAGCACCCATGACAGCCATGTGACGCTCCCCCCAACCCCAAGGGAGGCTGTAGATGAGTTCACAAAAAAACCATATCACACACAATTTTCCCAGTCATTGTGGATGGAGACTAGAGTGGCATGTCAGGGGAGGGTTCATATCTGGAATGTGTTCTTTGATGAAGTCTCTCAGAAAGACCTCATGGAGAGACAAACGAACTCTGGGTGAGATGAAGTTGGTGAGTTTGTATCCATCAAGTAGCTTCTGTAGAGGCTTTCACAATACACATTATAAAGAGTTATAAACCATTAAAACTGTTATAAACATTATAAACCACACACACTAAAGGGTAATGGTAATAGTAATAGTAATAGCAATAGTAGAGATACATTATAATACCTAGAATAGTAGAGATACATTAAAATATGGAGCATTTCCTTTATGCCAGATTCTATTTAAGAGCTTTTTTTTTTTTTTTTTTTGAGAGTCTCCACTGTCGCCCAGGCTGGAGTGCAGTGGTGCGATCTCGGCTCACTGCAAGCTCCACCTACCAGGTTCACACCATTTTCCTGACTCAGCCTCCCAAGTAGCTGGGACTACAGGCGCCTGCCACCACACCTGGCTAATTTTCTATTTAAGAGCTTTATACTTTCCATGTGGTAACTCATTCCTAACAGGACCCTAAGTGTTACATTTAAGAAGCACTTTCTTCATGAAATCTGCCCTGACCATTGAACCTGAAAGTGGCCTCTTCTTCCTCTGAAAGTCTGTGATGTTCCATGTGTACGCCTTGGAAATTCTCAGTATGTCTTCGTCTTGGTTATTTGTTTGCATGGGCTTGCTTGCCTTCAAGATTACGAAAAGATTTTTTCCAAGATCGTGTCTCTTACATCATTTTAACCTTCACCAAGTTAGCATGGTGCCAAATATGCTTGAAAGAGTCTAGGCTTAGGGACCTTAAGAGCATTTGGCTGCTCCCCACATCTCAGTTCCCTTTTTCTGTCAAATGAAGAGAATAATAATACCACCCTGATAGAGCTTTTGTAAAGAATAAATGAGATAATGTATATTAAATGTTTCATGTAGTGCCTGGCATATAATTAACACTCAATTAATATTAGCCGTTATTTAATTATTTTTGTTATGGATTGTATATTCAAAATGATGAATAAATGGAAATAGTAGTACACATCAATAGACAAAAAAGCTTGAGTTCCTACTATCCACCAGAAACTTGCCAGAATCCCCCCTATGACAGGTCAGGCATAATTATCATGATGTTATAGTTGTGACTCAACAAAATTACATTCACCTAGTAAATAGTGTATGACTCCACAGCCTGTATTTTCCACATTCATACACTAGATAATTTATGCCTTGGCCTGACCTCAGAGAGACCAAGAGCTTATTTCTGTGCAGTGGCACCATCTCAGCTCACTGCAACCTCCTCCTCCTGGGTTCAAGCCATTCTCCTGCCTCAGCCTCCCAAGTTTACAGGTGCATGCCACCATGTCTGGCTAATTTTTGTATTTAGTAGAGATAGGATTTCACCATGTTGGCCAGTCTGATCTCAAACTCCTGACCTTAAGTGATCTGCCCACCTTGGCCTCCCAAAGTGCTGGGATTACAGGCATGAGCCACCGCACCTGGCCCCAAGAGTTTTTTCAACATACACCTAGGGAAGCCACTGCCTCACCCCACCCTGTCTACCTTGTGTGTTAGAATGAGTGTATTGCATTCCAGAGAAACAGCCATGTTTACTTAGAATCCCACCACATCAGTTTACATTTAAGAATACTCCAGGGCATTTGTCAAAAACATAGATTCCTGGCATTATCCTAGTTCTCAGGAAGAACCTAAGAATCAACTTCTGTAATAAATATCCCAGGTGATTTAATGCAAACTGACCACAAACCACTCAGTGAAATGAGTAGGTGATTGGGTTATATTTAGGTAATTCTCTACCACAGCTTGTAAAGGACCAAGAATTCCTTAAAGTGAGGCCAAATTCAGATTCAGTAAATTTAGAGTGGGACCTCAGAATTTGCATCTTTAATAAGCTCCTATCTGACGCTAAGATCATACTTTGAGGTGCTAGAATAAAGCATTGTGCCCAAGATTCCTGGGTCAAGATTCTGGGGTTGTATTAGGGATCAGCTGGAAAGAATGCTAACAGACTTGCCATGTTCTCCAAGGGAATAGCCACGGAGGCTGCTGGCAGGAATGTCAGATGTTGGCCATTCCGCATCCCTCTACAAGCACGCCACTTTACTCAGGACATATGAATCACTTCATCATAATGCAGAGTGTAATCTCTCCCGTGCAAAGATAAAACAACTGACTCCCCTTCCTCCATCAGAACAAACCATGTTCTATCTTATCCATGGACAAATGAAGATTGTCTCACACAACTATGTCCCCTTCTTTTAGCCAATAGCAATGAGTACTGGGAGCAGTTGGCAAAGTTTGGAGGTACCACAATGGCTGACAGGTGATGAATCTATGACTTGGATTATGAACCAGATGTGCTTAAGAGTTGGAGCTGAATATTTGAAACCATGTGGAGAATTGGACTGGAAGTGGGGACATACTGGATAGAGTGGAAAAAGAACCAGATTTCACAAAGTGAAGGAAAACTTTATTTTCACCATTTTGTTCAGAAGAAGAAGGAGGAGGTGGGGAGGGGGAGAGGGAAAGGGAGACAGAGGAGGAAGAGGAAGAGGAGGAGAAGGAGGAGGAGGAAAGTAGCACATATTTGTTGTAAAAGAAGGAGGAGGTGGTGGAATAAGACTAAAGGAGAAGGAGGAGGAGAAGGAGAAAGAAAGAGAAGAAGAAGAAGAAGAAGAAGAAGAAGAAGAAGAAGAAGAAGAAGAAGAAGAAGAAGAAGAAGAAGAAGAAGAAGAAGAAGAAGAGGAGGAGGAGGAGGAGGAGGAAGAAAAAGAAGGAGAAGAAGAAGAAATTTGTTGTAAAAGAAGGAGGAGGTGGTGGAATAAGATTAATTAAAAAGTCATCTAGGGCCAGGCACGGTGGCTCACTCCTGTAATCCCAGCACCTTGGGAGGCCGAGGTGATGGGACCACTTAAGGTCAGGAGTTCGACACCAGCCTGGCCAACATGGTGAAACCCTGTGTCTACTAAAAATACAAAAAATAGCCAGGCATGGTGGTGGGCACCTGTAATCCCAGCTACTCAGGAGGCTGAGGCACAAGAATCACTTGAATCCGGGAGGCAGACGTTGCCAGAGGTTGCAATGAGCTGAGATCATGCCACTGCACTCCAGCCTGGGCGAGAGAATGAGACTCTGTCTTTAAAAAAAAAAAAAAACCCACCTCATCTAGGAGAGTGGAATACTATGGCAGAATAGAAGCCCCCACCATTCATCTCTCCCCGCGACAGGAACGCCAAAATTTAACAACAATCTGCACACAGAAAATTACCTTCACAAGAACCAAAAATCAGGTGAGCAATCACAGTACCTGGCTTTAACTTCATATTGCTGAAAGAGGCATTGAAGAGGGTAGGATGGACAGTCTTGAGTCTCTGACACCACCTCTCTTCCATCCCCCAGCAGCAGTCATGCTGTGTGAAGACAGAATCTGTGAACTTGCAGGAGGGAGAGTGCAGCAACTGGGGGACTTTATATTGAACTCAGTGCCACTGTGTCACGGTGGAGAGCAAAGCCATGCTGGGCTCAGCCAGCACCCATGAATGGAGGGAGCATTTGGGCCAGACCTAGCCAGAGGGGAATCGTCCATCTCAGGGGTCAAGACATTAGTTTCTTGGCAAGCCTCACTGTGGTGGGTCAAAGCACTCTGGGATTCTAGGTAGACTTGAAAGGCAGTCGAGGATACAAGGACTGCAACTTCTAGACTACTCCCAGTGCTAGGCTGGATTTAGCGCCAGTGGACTAGGGTGACATATGACCTAGAGAAACACCAGCCAGGGCAGCTAAGGGAGTGCTTGTGCCATCTCTCCTCCAACTGCAGGAAGTGCAGCTCACAGCAACAAAAAATGACTCCCTCCTTTGGCTTAAGGAGAGGAGAGCAAAGGATAAAGAGGACTTTGTCTTACCTCTTGGGTATCAGCTCAGCCACAGTAGGAGAGGGCACCAGGCAGAGTTGTGAGACCCTCCATTCTAGGCCTTAGCTTCCAGATGACATCTCTAGACCCACCTTGGGCCAGAAGGGAACCTGCTGCCTTGAAGAGAAGGACCCAGTTCTGGCAGGATTCATCACCTGGTGTCTAGAGAGCCTTTGGGCCCTGAATAACCAGCAGCAACACCCAGGTAGTACACAATGGGCCTTGGATGAGACTCTGAGACATGCTGGCTTCTGATGTGACTCGGTATATTCATAGTTGTGGTGGCTATGGTGAAAGACTTCTACTTGAGAAAAGCAGAGGGAAAAGTGAAGGGGACTTTGTCTTGCCCCTTAGGTAGCAGCTCGGCCACATTGGGGTAGAGCAACAAGCAGCCTCTTGGGGTCCCAGAATCCAGGCCTAGGCTCTTGGACAGCATTTCCAGATCTTGCCCTGGGCCAAAGGGGAGCCCACTGCCCTGAAAGTAAGTCTCAGACCTTGCAGAATTCACCACAAGCTGTCTGAAGAGCCCTTGGCCCCTGGGCTTTAGGTGCACATCAGCAAGGCCTGGCAGAAATCCCTGTGGGCTAATGGTGTCTCCAGATATTGCCCTGGGCCAGAGGGGAGCCCACTGCCCTGAAAAGTAAGTCTCAGGCCTGGCAGAATTCACTACAAGCTGACTGAAAAGCCCTTGGCCCTTGGGCTTTAGGTGCACATCAGCATGGCCTGGCAGAAACCCCTGCGGGCTAATGGTGTTGGTAGCCACAGGGAGAGGCTCCTCTACCTGTGAAAGGAGGAGGGAAGAGTGGGAATGACTTTGTATTGTGGTTTAAGTGCCAGCTTAGCCACAGTAGAAGAGAACATCAAGTAAATTTCTAATATTATTGACTCTAATCTTTGACTCTCAGATAGCATATCTGGGCCCACCCAGGGCCAGGGGCAACTCACCACCCTGAAAGGAAGAACACAAAACTTGACTGGCTTCACTACCTGCTGATCATAGAGCCCTAGGGCCTTGAGTAAACATAGGTGGTAGTCAAGTAATGGTTACAGCAAGCCTTAGGCAAGACCCAGTGCTGTGCTGGCTTCAGAACTGACCCAGTGAAGTCCCAGTGGTGGTGGCCACAGGGGAGCTTACATCACCACACCCCCAGTACCAGGTGGCTCAGCACAAAAAGAGAGACTCCATTTGTTTGGGAGAAAGTAAGGAAAAAGAACAAGTAACTATGCCTGGTAATCCACGGAATTATTCTGGATTTTACCTATGACCACCAAAGTGGTGCCTCTATGGGTCTGACAAACCCACAGTGTTATTGGGCTTGGGGTCCAAGTCCCTTTGAAAACCTGGAAAGCCTTCCCAAGAAGCATGGGTACAAATAAGCCCTTATTGTGAAGACTACAACAAATATCTACCTCTTCAATACCCAGACACTGACAAACTTCAACAAGCATCAAGACCACAAAGGAAAACATGATGTCACCAAGTGAACTAAATAAGGTGCTAGGGACCAATCCTGGAGAAAGAGAAATATGTGATCTTTCAGACAGAGAATTCAAAATAGCTGTTTCGTGGAAATTCAGAGAAATTCAAGATAACACAGAAGGAATTCAGAATTCTATCAGATAAATTGAACAAAGAGATTGAAATAATTAAAAACAATTGAGAGGGGGCGGAGCAAGATGGCCAAATAGGAACAGCTCCA
>JAKFHT010001261.1:0-33440 GCA_023783455.1 Erythrocebus patas | reverse complement strand
TGAACCAACCATTAATATGGTGTATTATATAAACCGATTTTCACATGTTGAACCAACCTTGCATTTGTGGGATAAATCCTGTTTGGTCATAGTGTATAAAGAGTGGTCAATAAACATTTCGTTGAAAGAATAGGAGTGGATCTGGCAAGCTTCTTGGAGGACAGTGCGTGTGTTAAAGAATCTGTAGCATGATGAGAAGCCAAGGCACTGGTGGGAGGAGGGGAGTTGCAACCAATTCATTAAGGCTGGAGAGTAGGATGCCAGTGGAGTAGTAGTGGTTGATGTGGCTGGGAAAGAGGTAGGCAGGAGCCAAGACATGGAGGCTCTATTATACCATGCTCAGGGTTTAGAATACCCTGTAGGCTACACTGAACCCACTGTGTTCTTTCAGCTTGGGAGTGACATGGTCTGATTTGCCTCTAGAAAGATCACTCTGGAAGCTGCGTGGAGAATTGAACAGAGAGGATTGCGTGTGGAGAATAGAACAGAGAGGACTGAGATTGGAATTAGAAAGCTGCTGTATTATACCAGTCAAGAAATGACAGATATCTCAACTAAGACAATGGCATTGGTAGATAAGATTAGGGGACAGTGTCCGTGCAAAGTTTAGGTAGTAAAATGGCACACAGTAGGCACTCACTACATATTGCTCATACTGGCGAACCTAGCTGGAGACATGATAATTCATTGTCTCATTCTTCAAAAAATATTGAAGGGTAGTGCCAGGCATACTGTGTTAAGCATTGAGACAACACCAACGAGAAATACAGATCAGATCCCTGCATGCAGTCTGGTGGAACATACAGACAAGGAACCAGTGTATAATCATAACACTATACTGTGATAAGTGCTATGAGAGGGGAAGTTCAAGGTGCTGGTTATAGTTTGGTTTGTTTGACCCCTCCAAATCTCATGTGGAAATTTGAAACCAGTGTTGGAAGGTGCGGTCTAATGGAAGGTGTTTGGGTCACGGGGTGGATCCTTCGTGAATGGCTTGGTGCCAGCCTCACAGTAATGAGTGAGTTCTCACTTGATTCATTCCCACAAGAGCTGGTTGTTAAAAAGAGTGTAGCACCTCCCCCTCCCCCCGCAACCTTGATTCCTCTCACCATGTGATCTCTGCACTTGTCGGCTCCCCTTCACCTTCTGCCACGAGTGGAAGCAGCCTGAGACCCTCACCAGAAACCAAGCAGATGCCAGCACCATGTTTCCTGTACAGCCTGCAGAATCATGAGCCAGATAAACCTCTTTTCTTTATAAATTACCCAGCCCCTCAGGTATTCCTTTATAGCAACACTGATGGACTAAGAAATTGCTGTAGGAACACATAAGAGGAGTAATTTACACAGACTTTTGGGATTGGGGAAATGTTCCTGGAGAAATGGTGTCCAATATGAAGCTTGAAGAATGAGTACAAGTTAGCCAATTGGAAAAGTGGAGCATTGGTTGGCAGGGAAGGGGCGTGGCGATGGGGAAGTGAAAAAGCTCTAGCATGACTCCACAGGGGTAGAGTGAGCTGACTACAGACTTTGGAGTCATTCCTGGACAAATGGGATGAAGGAGGAGGTCTGCGTATGGGTAGGAAGATGAGTTCAGTCTCGAGCATGTGAAATTTCAAATGCTTGTGGGATATCCATATGGAGATGAAGGATATTTGGCTTAGGAGTTCAGGAGTGAAGTCAATACTGAAAATATAGATTTGCGACTCATCAGGGTAGTTCTTGAAGCCATGAATCTAGTTGAGACCATTCAGAGAGAGCACATAGACTATATAAGGGGACCAAGGACAACTTCTTTTACGGAGCAAGCAAAAGAGGAACATCATTGGAAGAAGATTAGAGGAGTGTCTCCACAGATAAAGTTGGTGCGGGGTGGGTGGGGGGCATGCTGAAAGATAATCAAGCCAGAAAGAGATGAGAGCAAAGGTTCAGAAGGAAGCCAGAGGAACTGAACAAGAAGTGACAAACTCAGAAACACTTGCTGAGTTCCAAAATGATAAGCATTAAAACCTGTTCACTGAATTAAGCAATGCAAGTGTTGCTGGGGGCCTTGGCAAGAGCAATTTCAATGGAGGGGTTGGAGGCAGAAACTAGACCAGACTTGTACTAGGAGCTCGTGAGAAATTCCAAGACTTATCTTCCCAATACTGGGCAGCATGATAAATGTCCACATTAGAGAGAACTGGTGAGCAGGCCATGCTCAGCCAAGGCATTTTACATGCCTAATGGAATCTCGCGTAGAAACCTTCTCCAAGCGTAGAGGTAAGGGTAGGTCTGATGGCAACAATCTCACTTACTTTTCCTTCGTCTGCGAATGTCTTGATTTCCCCTGCATTCCTGAAGGTAATTTCACTTTGTAGACAGGGTTGCGGTTCTTTTGTTTCACCACTGAGAAGTGTTATGCCGCTTCCTCTGGCCTCCATGGTTTCTAATGAGAAATATGTTGCCATTCTACTTGCTTTTGCCATATAGGTAAGGTTTCCTTTCTCTCTCTCTCTCTGCTTTTGAGACATTTTTCCTAGGTCTTTAGTTTTCAGAAGTTTGACTGGGATGCTTCTTAGTGTAAGTTCCTTTAAGATTATTCTGTTTGGGGTTCACTCAGCTTCTTAAATGTATAGGCGTGTGTCTTTTGCCATATTTAGAATCTTCCAGCCATTATTTATTTGAATACTTTTTCAGTCCCACCCCCTTCCTCCTTTCCTTCTGGCACTACGATGACACAAAAGTTAGCTCTTTCGTCATATTCCCACAGATCCCCAAGTTTCCACTCATTTTTCCCCCAGTCACTTAGGCTCAGGCCACATGTTCTGACTGGGGGTTTTGATGTTAGTTCCACTTCAAAGCCTTTCCAATGGTATTTGGTTCTGTTAAGCATGATCAGCAGTCTTGTAGCTGGCGAGGTCTATATCCCTTACTCAGTACAGTTCTCAAAGTCCTTCGTATATTGTATAGGATCACATCTGTACATACACAGTTTGGGGGTAAGCCCAGAAGTTCATACACAGCTTCATGGGTTTACTTTCCCAAGCACTTCCTCCCTCCTTGCAATCTCCCCAGCACTTTCTGGTTCCCTCAGCTTCCCCTTTTTAACCTTCTAGCCAGAAAGCTGTTGCTATTGCTTTAGGTACTCTTCTCTGCCACACACTTCCTGTGCCTTTGCCTTCCTCTGGTGTCATTCGGCAGGAAGACCAAAGAGAGAAAAAAGAAGGCATGGGCACCCTCTTGGGACCTACAATCAGGGAGGAAGGTTACTTTCCTTCAGAGTTTTAATCACCTGAAGGCCCTGGCGGCTGCCACTGTCACTGTCTCTGTCACCACCACTGCTACCACAGGATTGCCTGTGGGCTAGAACATGAAAGTACGAAGAAAAGAAGAAAGAAAAACCGGGGATCCCCTTGACTATCGCTGAGGGTTGGTATTCCCTTTTCCCTCTTCTCAAGTCAGAACCAGAGCTCTCTCTGTTCACACCACTGTCTACTTCTAACTTGCAGGCTACATTGAGCCAAGGATACTAAAGGGGGAAAATGTCAAATTCACTGCTGTTTCAGTGGTGCTTCAAGTTGTATGTAGTCTTTCCCCAGTCTGCCTCCTTCCATATACTTTTCAGAGTCTTCAAATAGCTGGCCCATGCACTGTGTCCACATTTTATAGCTGCATTCAGTAGAGTGTGCATGCTTCATCTCGCCCAGGAGCAGAAACATTCTGGAGATGTTACATTTTACTTTTATATTTAAGTGGAACAAATTTGTTCCCTTGTAAGTAATTGATTGTGTGTGTGTGTGTGTGTGTGTGTGTGTGTGTGTGTGTGTGTGCGCGCGCTTAGGTGCAGAAAAAAATTCTTTGTTTTTGAAGTACCATAACACAACTAGAATATATCTCAATATTGATTGTCCTGCATCAATTTTTCCTAGTAGAGACTTTGTCCTTTTGAGGAGCAGGTTCAATTCTTCCTTTATTTCTGGAAACTTTTCACATACGGCATCTGTGGATATTTTTCTATTCCATTTATTAGGCTCTTTACTTAAGGCATGTAAATTATCGTAATGTTGGATAAGCATTAGCGTGACCACCTAAAGTTCTTCCTCCATGCGCTTGTTTTGATTTGTATGCATATCTCTTCTGCATCTTGCTCTTCCTAATTTACTTCTTTGATCCACCATGTGGTTCTTTGGGTTCTCGGTTTCTTTTCTGAGCTCAGTAATCTCCTTTTTTTAAAAAAAAAAAAAATCAAATTTGGTTACCAATCATCTGGTCTTTGAAACTTTGTTAAGTTGAAATCGTATTTTACATGGCTTAGAGAAGTCTAGGGTTAGTTGCATCTGTTCCTTGTTTTATGTATTCTTCCAGTCTGTGATGGTTATCTGTCTTTTGTATACTATGATGATTTCTTTCCTACTCTTCTTTTCTTTCTTTCTTTCTTTCTTTCTTTCTTTCTTTCTTTCTTCTTCTTTCTTTCTTTCTTTCTTTCCTTCTTTCTTTCTTTCTTTCTTTCTTTCCTTCTTTCTTTCTTTCTTTCTTTTCTTTCTTCTTCTTTCTTTTTCTTTCTTTCTCTCTCTCATTCTCTCTCTTTCCTTATTTCTTTTCTTCTTTTTCTTCCTTCCCTCCTCCCCTCTTCTCTTTTTCCCTCCTTTCTTCCTTCTTTTTTCCTTCCTTCCTCCCTCCCTCTCTCTCTCCTTTTCCCTCTCCCTCTCTATCCCTGTAGATTGTTAGCATCATTGCTAAACCATTTATTTTTATTTCAGTTATGGAAAACATTGTCAGACTTTCTATTTGCTCTAACATTCTGAGGGCAATAATTTGAGGGCAGGCGGGATGTTGATTTCAATCTACCTTTTTTTCTAAGATCTTGCTAAATATCGTCTATCATGCTCCACTCCATCCATGCAAGGGTGTGTCTTACTCTGAGGGTTTTGTTTTGTTTGCCCAACTCAGCACAGTGTCTTGGAAAATGGAAAGAACTGGGAGCCTTCCTACCGCTGGTGAAATCTAGGAGTGGCAATTGAGGGCTTCTATTCACAAAGGTATTTACTTAATTTTTTTCTGCTTATTCTCTCAGTCCATTTCTCCTCAAGTCAGAGAGCCTTACATCCCATTCTCAGGATCTAACTGGCTCACATTGCTTTTCCTCAGTATTGCTTCCAGGGGGTGGGGACAGAATCAGAAGTGTGCTAAACCAGCCATCCTCCCCACTAGTGTGTGTGTATACACACACACACACATTCCTGGGAAGCCACTTTCCTCCCTCTCTCCTTCCTTCTCCTGCTTCTCCTCCTTATTCTTCTCTTCTTCTCATTCTGCTTTTTACCATTATTTATTTATTTATTTATTTATTTTTTATTTAGTACGAGAGGGGAAGGGAGATTCTTTTATCTTTCTTCACTCTACCATCTTTTACAAATAAATTGTAACAGTACTGACTCCAAGTTAGATAAAAGCTTGCGTGCTTGAATATGATTACTGCTTTGCTTGAGTTTGTAGATTATTCACTAAAAATAGCCTCAGGAAAACAGGACCTTCAACAGAGATAAAAGAAAACACGCCAACCAGCAACTCTGGGAAGGGGCTGACCAGCCTGGTAAGAATAGGCTGACGGTGCCTGTAGAAGGTCACAAAACATTGACCAAGAAAGCAGTGATTAACTGCCCACCTGAGACTGAATACGTTTTAGAAGAATGTTTTGATCATTATTTCCCCTACTTTCCCTGAAAAACCCCTAATCCAGAGGCACAACTCAGAGAGGTGATCACTGAACTCTAGTTCACTGACTCCTCCGGGTTGCTGACTTCTCAAATAAAGCTAACTTTCCTTTCATCAAAGCTCCTCTCTTTGAGTTTTTGGCCTTCAGGTGATGAATGGCCTGGACTGGAATTCAGTTACAAAATCTCTGGTTTTGGAGGGTTATTTTTTTATTCCTGGGATATATTCTGGCTGACTTGGAGTTAGTTTTAGATAAATGTAAGCTTTCTAATGGATCTGAATCCGCACTAAGGGATATGAAATTTTCAAGGTCTTTTTATTTTTAATCGCAAACACTTCATTTTATCAAATCTTAATCATCTCCAATTTCACCACAAACAATACAAGGACCTTGTCTTACAAGTCAATGCTGTCCAGTATTTAGTTATAATTTGGTCAGTTATATGGTTTTCATGCAGTCTATTTTTTTTTTTTTTTTTTGACTCATAGCCATGGTTACTAGTTTCTTTGTTTACCGTTCCTCTGTTGCATCTTGCTTTGTTCTTTTCGTTCAATTTCCTTTTAATGGAAGAACATCTTTAAGTCATTCTTTCAGTGAGGGTTTGTGAGTGGTCAGCCCTCTCAACCTTTGTTGAAGAATACCTTTACTGGCTGGGTGCAGTGGCTCACACCTATAATCCCAGCATTTTGGGAGACCGAGGCGGGAAGATCACTTGAGCTCAGGAGTTTGAGACCAGCCTGGGCAACATACTGAGACTTTGTCTCTACAAAATAATAAATAAATAAATAAATAAATAAATAAAATAAATAAGTAAATAAATAAATAAATAAATAGCTGGGAGTGGTGGTGCTCACCTGTAGTCCCAGCTACTGGGGAAAAAAATTAGCCAGGCATGGAAGTGCACACCTGTAGTCCTAGCTACTAGGGAGGCTGAGGCGGGAGGATCCCTTGAGCCCAGGAGATCGCACCACTGTACCCCAACCTGGTCGACAGAGTGAGACCTTGTCTCAATAAATAAATAAATTAAATAAATAAATAAATAAATAAATAAATAAATAAATAAATAATATTTAAAAATATATCAAAAAGAATATCTTTACTTCACTCATTCTTGAACTGTAGTTTAGTTGGGTATGACATTTCCCCCCATTCCCCGAATGCATTAGTGATATGATTCCATTTTTATTGCAGTTGGTGAAAAGTCTGCTGTCAGTTTACTATCCCTTTGATAGCACTGTCACTTTTCTTTCTAGTTGATTTTAAGATCTTTCCCCTTTTCTTTGTTGACCTGCACCGGTTTCCCTGTGATTCAGTTTTATTGTTTCTTGCTGTGGCTCGTGCTTTTAGAATATGAGGAACTATGTCTGTTTTCAAATCTGAAAATTGCCAGCCAGTATCCCTTTGATTATCGGTTTACCCCTATTCTCTTTATTCTCTGATTCTGTCATTCCTATTAGAGGTTATTTGGACCTTTGCATCATTTCTCTGTATCTCTTAACCGTTTATACATTTGCTATCTTTTCTTGCTGCCTTCTGAATAATTTCCTTACTTCTATCTTCCAGTTCACTAAAGCAGATGAATCTGCTTTTAAACCCATCCTCTGAGCTTTTGCTGTCACTGGAAATAATGTATTTCATTTTTGGAAGTTCTACTTGGTTCTTTAAAGAAAGAAACCGGCCTCTTCTTTTTCCATAGAATCTTGATCTTTCTCATATGTTTGGATTACTTATTATTCCTAAGTATCTTACACAAACTTATTTTATACTCTCGGTTGGCTCTATTTTCTGAAGTTTTTGGTAGTCTAATCCTGCTCATCATTGTGTTTGCTGATACTCAATCACAGGCAACTTTTTTTTCCCTCAGGTGTTTTATAATTTTGTTCGTGAGTTCAGGGATTTGTTCAGATGACTTCATCTCTGTGACTTCAGTGAGGTTTGACTGGGGGTGTATCTCTGGCTGTTATCTTTTTGATGTTAATTTGTAAGCTTGGGGTTTTCAAGACCTAAATAAGAGGTATTAATTCCAACCCTAGCCCTACATGACAATAGCCTTAGAGTTACAAATGACCAGGGGAAGCATTTTATTTTCTCCCACCAGAACCCATGAAGAAACAAACTCTCTTGTCATCTCACCATGGTGGTGGGAAGACTTTTTTTTCCTAGTCCATCCTTTCATTGACTGTGTAGCCCTTGTGAGGCACCAAGGCTTTTCTCCTCTCCCTGGTGGTTATCGAATCCATTCCCCTACTAGCCTAACATAAATTCAAATGCCCGTTGAGCTGCTCTTTAGGTTCCTCTTTGTTTTTTGACACCTGAGGGTCAATTTCCACCGTAAGCTCATCATATGCGCATTCAAAGGAATATTTATTAAATTTTATCCTGCCTTTTAAAAGGTGCTTTGTAACAGGAGGGTTTTCAGGTTATCTAGTGTGCCCTGTTTTCAGAAATGGAAATTAATTTCCCCTTTAAAACTCCCAGAGCACTAAGAAGCTCCCACAAATTTTCTGGAAGAGGAATGTGATGGTGGGGAAGACTTTTCATGAATATGTAGCCTCAAAGAAAGATTGGTGCTTTGGGGTGCTAGACACTCAACGACAGCTTAAGACAAGTGAGGAAGCGCCTAGGAGTTGAAAGAGCCCTAATCGCTCAAAGCCACATGTCACAAGAAATTTTGGGAAGAAGAGCCACTTTATGAGCTGGTTACCTTCATGGATTTTTCTTCCCTAGGCTCAGAAGTGCAAAAATATGAAGATCCATTGCTGATGGGAATCCTGCCCTAAGCAAATGGTGGTGAGACATGGCTGCTTTTAGTGCATTTATTATATGTGACCATTTAAAAGCAGGTACTGAAGGCTGTGGAAGAGTCACAAGGTGGTACTCAAAATATGATTATATAGGTAACTGGGTGTGGCTCTTCCCTGAGGCACAAAGAACTGATTTTTGTGTACTCTTTGAAAGGAAATGTATAAAGTTGGTATTATGCTTTACTCAGAACATTTTTAAGAGGGTTGGGAGTGATGCAGTCACTTTAAAATGATATATAAGATTGAACACTCTGCTAAACTTCAGATAAGAGTATCCAGTTGCCTCTTGGACTTCCCTGCCTGGATGTTCTGTTCCACGTGTACCTCAAACTCAAATATATCCAAGACTGAAAACATCTTCTCTCCAAGCTCTCTCCTCTTCTAATATATGCCCTGTGTGAATAAGGTGTGCCCAGTTGACCAAACCAGTAACCTGGGAGTCATCTTGTCACCTTCCTCTCCCTCAACCCCTCTCTCGCAATTAATTGGACACCAAGTTCAGTGGACTCTACCTTCAAAATGCCTCTCAAATCAATCCACGTCTCTCCTTGGCATTGCTGTTGGGCAGCAGGGCCCAGGTTCCCACTCCTCTTGGAAATGACAGAGGTCTCGCCTCTTCTGCAACTTCCCCCGAGCTTGAGGAACTATCCTGTCCAGAGGAAATCCTTTCCCTTCCGTATTTCTATAGAATGCTGTCTAACACTTTGAATTCCCTTCAGGCTCTGGGTTTCAGAAATCAACACATAAAGAATCCAGGCTATTTGTTTCCCTCCAGGACGAAGTTAGAGTCTTGAGGGCAGCGAGGAAGGCAGGCATATGCATTGTTGCAAACCTTCTCAAGTGATTCTGATGTGCAGCTCCGGTCAAGAGCTACTGCACAACGTGGTGAGCTATTTGAATACAGGGACCATGCCTTTCAACTTGTGTTCATCAAAACACAACACAGCCAATACCTGATATAGAATCAGTGCTCAGTAAATGTTCCAGTGAATGAGTGAATACAAGAACTAAAGAATGATATGGTGCAAAGAAATGGATGAAAGGGATCTTACGAGCTACTTAGTGCAATCCCTTCATTTTTTTCAGTTGCCGTAGTGTTGGGGTTGCTTGAGGCTCCTGGATGTTCACAGGATGTCATTTTTGGCAACCACAGACCACTAGTTACCCAGCTTTTTTAGGTGTTGTGTAGCAAGGAGGGATTTCGGGTTATGTAACCTGCAATATTTCCAGGAATGGAAATTATTTCTTTTTCCTTTTATGACTCACACAACATCAGGAAATTTCCACAAAATTCCCAGAAGAAGAACATGATGGAGGAAACCACTTTCCCTATATATACATATTTTAATGGAACTGCCAGTGAAGCAGTAGATGTGGCCAGAAGACGCCACTTTCCTGGTGTCTCCTGAGAACTCTTTTCTCCCATTGGTTATTTTCACCTGCCTTCTTCTGCAGGTTCCTTTTTGTTTGGGCTCATTTTCCATTTTCTCTCTATCTAGGTTTGTTGAAAATGCAGGAGCGAGTGCTTCCCAACCTTCCCTACTCCAAACGCCTATGCACACGCACCCACTTGCATGCGTGCACGTACACGTACACACATATACACCCACACATACATGCGTGTGTGCACACACACTCCTGGACTCTTGAGAAACTTTCAAAAGGAACTTATAGATAGGGTGAGGACTTTTATTATTATTTATTAATTATTATTATTATTACTTATATCTGAAATATAACATTTTAGACACATGGAGGTGCTCTAACCCCCAAATTCCTGTTTGTCTCTGGAAAGGAGCAGGCAGTCTAGGATGGGCAGGGACACACAAGACAACTTATCTTTTGCCATATGCATTAGGCCTAAAGTATTTACAAAGCAAGAGAGGCAGCTGTGGCAAGGCAGAAAAATCCCGGGATTCAGAATTAAAACAGCTGGGTTAGAGTCCTGGCTCTGTCACTTGCTCTCTAACTCTCAGTTTCCTCATCTGTAAAATCGGGGCAATGGTACTACTTCATATCAACACAACTGCAGCTGCAAAAGACTGGTTTAGGCACCCTTGTTCTGAGCTCCCACAGACTCCTTGTGCTTACCTGGTGTTAACATTGGCTGTTAATACATCTGTCTCCCATGGTACAAGGAGATCTTGAGGGCAGAAATTCTATTTGTCTGGCCTCCACTGTGCCTGCCCTCAGTACACAGCAGAGTGGTCAATGAATGTTGGTTGAGTGAAGGAAGAACAATTGGACATTTGCATGTTTTTGTGTGTATAATTCCTGTTTTACTATCATCGGTAGGCTACCAGGATAGTACAGATCTAGTTTTATTGTATGTAAATTTGACATATAGATATTCCAAATTAACAGGAGTTGATTCGCTCCCCATGTTACCTAACAACTACTTTTGGAAAGTTGTTAGATCCCTTTAGGAGGATATTTCAGTACATTTGCTCCCCTGGTTAGGGTTAGGGTTAGGGTTAGGGTTGTGTTCCCAGCACAAGCGTCTCCTCAGTAATAAGCCTTTACATGTGTGCACCAGTACTTTAAAGAGGTTTTTTTTGTGTGTGTTTTGTTTTTGTTTTTTTTTTTTAAGGTGTTTTCGTGTACACTGACTCATATGCTCCTCACAAGAACCCCATGACATAGGCAGGAAAGGTGTTCCTGCTACCACTTGATGGATGAAGAAACCAATGTTCAGAGACGTTAATTGAGTCACTACATACCATATCAAGAGCAAGTTTGTTTCAGAGCTGGGCCTAAAACAGAATCGGGTTTCTCATTTCACAGTCTGGTGTTCTTTACGCAATCCATTTGTTCAGCCTGGTTGCATTTTGTAATGTAGCTTCAGTGATATTTTTTGCATCTCATCCTATTCCTGCTTCGCAACTGCACCTCCTACTACTTGCCTCAGCATACTCTCAATCGGGGCTTCTCAGGTGCTCAACCAGGGCCTCTCCCTCTACCCTGAACATGTCCTCTTGCAATTTCCTGCCACTGGGGATCTTTGCATCTGTTTTCACCTCTTGGTGGGCACCCCCTCCCCACCCCCATGTCACTGCAGGTTGAAAGAAATCCTAGGCATCCTCTTGGTTTCAACTCAAAGACCGCCTAACTTCATGAAACCTCTGCAGATGGGCCCTGCTGGATGAGATCTCTCTGCCCTTGAACACACAGAGCAGTCCATGTCTTGTTCTATATCCATTTCCATATCTGCTTCATTCCCTTCTCTACAGTGTCCCTTGCTCTGTGTTCTCACAGCCCTCTGTGCTCAGTTTTCACGGCACATATTGCCCTATGTTGTGAGCCTGCTTTCGCCCTGTGACTGTGAGCTCCTTGAGGACTGGAACCTTGTCTGATTCATCTCAGTGTCTCCAGCACCCAGCACAGGGCCTGGAACACAGTAGTTGCTCCAAAAAATGTTGGATGAATGAGCGGATGGATGAAGGAACACTACCCCACACAATGCCTTGGATAGAGTAGCTGCAAAATAATAATGGATTGAATTGAGTCTATAACCAGATCTCATTTCTTTTTATCCTATCTCAGTGCGAGATGAAGGTTCTTTATTCTGACTCAGGCTGTCACTTCCACTCCCGCTCTGGGTTCCATCCTATCCTGCCTCCCCAGGTGCCTCACTCCATCAATTACCTCTTCTCTCAAGAATCTCTAATCTCTCCGTCTTCTGTGCCTGGCTCCTTTCCTTGCAGTAACTAAAATGCTCAGGTCTCTCCTCCTACTCCAAAAATAAGTACCCTCAACTGAATGGGTGTCTTCTTCCTCACAGTATCAAACTATGTACCTCATTGGGGAGTAACCCAGCTGAGTAAGCCCTTTACTGGGGAGCCTTCAGTGTCAGTCTCCTTAGATCTTTTTCTCTCAGGTTGGTCAGATGGCTCACAGAAGACTCTTCCAGCTGCGAGAATTTTAGAGGCAGGTCAGGGAAGAAGACTGGGGGTTCACAGCTTTCAGGACACATGCTTCCACTCAACACCCCTGTTTTCAGTACAGAACCCCAGCCCTCAACTAAGTCTGGGAACTCCCCATCCAGAGACCCTCTGCTTTACCCTCTCTAGGGAATAACACACCAGACTTCTGTCAGAGCACGGGAGGGCCAGCCCCTCACTGGCATTGACAGCAGGAGGGGATTTGGCAATGAATCTACTTCTTAAAGGAGTTTTCAAACAGCCTTCATTATTTTGATTCCCATCCCCCTTCACTTCCAGAGGGAACTCCACTTCCAGAGTTACCTTGTTACAGCCTTTGAGGATTTCTGGAGGTGGGGAGTAAATCGAGTTGGCTTTTTGCTTTTCCCACTAAGGTCTCAGAATTCCTAGTTTGTGGCCTTCTTGGATCTGCTAAGTCAGTTGCCACTCATCCGTCTGTTCTTCAGTATCCAAAATTTAGTTGTTGCCTCCTTTCCTGTTCTTCAACCCTTTTTATTTCATCTTCAATCCTATCCTTCTAATCCTTTCAAAAATCATATTTGCAGCAGTTCCAGTGGGGTATCGGGAGATGGTGAAGTTAGATGTGGAAGTATGTGCTCCACCTTAACTGTGCATCATCCCCTGCATGGGTGTCTGCCTGCCTGTCTCATTGATTCTACATGCCTTTGTTACCACACCACTCTCCCTAAAACTCTCCAGACTCAGCTTTTCTCATCTGGCTCTCTGACCTGCTCTCTGACCATTCTGTTCTTTCAGCTGTCAGCCTTCGGACTGCCAAAACCCCAAACTAACTTCCTATCCAGGAACCCTCAGGCCTAGAAGTTCAGCTGTCTTGCCAATATATCTGTGCTTCACAACTTACCTACTCTCTCTGACCCCTACCATTTTCACATACTTTTCCAATTCTGACTGTCATAAATTTGCTGCTTCCCTCTAAGTAGAATGTTGATTCCTGTCAAACACACAGGAATCACACAGCCCTGATTCCTCCTCTTCTCTCAAATACTGATATTGTCAACAATGATAAACAACTACTAGGTACTGAGGGATTTTTATGTGCTGCTCACACTTTATACACATGTATAGATTCATTCTTCATCATAGATTTTTCAGGTAGCTGGCATTTATTAGCCCCACTTTGCATGGGTAGAAACACAGGCTCAAGGAAGGAAAGCAGCTTCCCAAAGTCAGAGACAGAATTCAAGCCCAGATCATTCCAAGTTTGTGCCCTTCCTATGACATGACACTGCCTCAGTCAAGGCATCAGAGAGGAAGCTAGAAAGCAGATGGTGAGAGGATACTGAGTACCTGAATTGGAGGGAGTGGCCACCATCAGTGGGTAGACGATGGAGAAAGATGAGGCTAACAGAGAAAACCCTTCACTGAGTTCACAGGTTTACACAGCATTAGCCCTTGTGATCTTCAGTTGTGCAGGGCATGAATCACCATGCCTGTCTGCCCACACAGAAAGTAAGCTAGAACACCACCACTAATCTATATGATATACACCAACATGGCTTAAGATGATTTATTGCAACTGTAAAAAATGCCCCCCCCATTTTTTCCAGAAAGGAAGTGTGGATTGCGTTAATCAAGCTAAAGACTTTTTTATACTGCTTTACAGTCTGACACAGAAACAGACAGTCATAAAGATAAGCCCGAATCATCAAGAAAGTGCACAGTCGTATTTTGCCAACCCAACTGAGGGAATCAGGGAAGAGTAAAATCCACATGGAAAAGGTTTCCCCTGACTTCCCATTCATGATGGTACAGTGAGTTCATGTTATGGAACGCTCACTGCTCCAAACACATGGCAATGATGGACAAAATATAAAAAGGTAAACTCAAAAAGGCATAGCCAAGACAAAACAAACAAAACAAAACAAAAACAAAAGATAATTGTCTCCATGTTGAAGTACTACACTTGTTGCTCTGGAAGCAAACCATGGTAGCCAGAAGCTAAGCTCCTGCAATGTATAGCGTTTCCAAAGTACCCTGAGCAAGATGGAAGACAAAAGCCAGGCTCACGGATTAAAGCCAAGGACTAGAATGGAGCTACCCACAAACCCACCAACCCCTGACTGTAAGTCTGACAAAAAAGAACCACCGCCAAACTCTGCCAGGGTCTTTGGTTCTGATGAGCTGCAGGCTTAGGGAGGTGAGGATGCAGACATGTTCTGGCCTCGTAACTAAGAGTTGAGCTAATCCACAGCTAAGCTAAGTGAGTGGATTTCCAATATTCCCAAGAGCACCCTGGGGCCAGTGATATGGATATGTTCTATCAAAGGGTTTTGAGCCTATCAACTGACTGGTATTTTGCAAGAGAAAAAAAAAGTACTGAATAGGTTAATTTCCTTCCATTCTTGGAAGAGGCTAAATTAGAAATGATGATTTTTGTTTGTTTGTTTGTTTGTTTTTTGTTTTCGAGACATGGTCTTGCTCTGTTACCCAGGCTGGAGTGCAGTGGCGTGATCATAGCTCACAGTAGCCTCGAACTTCTGGGCTCAAGAGAGCCTCCCACCTCAGCTTCCCGAGTAGTTGGGACGGCAGGCACTCGTGACTCCACCTAACTAATTTTTCTTTTAATTCTACTTTTTGTAGAAACGGGGTCTCACTTTGCCGCCCAGGCTGGTTTCAAACGCCTGACCTCAAGCGATCCTCCTGCCTTGGCCTCCAAAAGTGCTGGGATTACAGGCGTGAGCCATGGCACCTGGCCAGATTTTGTTTTTAAGTTTGAAATGCTTCATTTAGAGTTTATTAACCACTAAATCTCTCTCTTTTTTTTTTAACTTTTAAGTTCAGTGGTACAAGTGCAGGTTTGTTACATAGGTAAACTTGTGTCATAGGGGATTTGTTGCATAGATGATTTCATCACCCAGGCATTAAGCTTAGTACCCATTAGTTGTTTTTCTTGATCCTCTCCCTCCTCCCACCCTCTGTCCTCCAAAAGGCCCCAGTGTGTGTTGTCCCCCTCTATGTGTCCATGTGTTCTCATCATTTAGCTCTCACTTATAAGTGAGAACATGCAGTATTTGGTTTTCTGTTCCTGTGTTCGTCTGCTAAGGATAATGGCCTCCAGCTCCATCCATGTCCCTGCAAAGAACATTATCTCATTCCTTTTTTATGGCTGCATAGTATTCCATGGTGTATATGTACCACATTATCTTTCTCCAGTCCGTCACTGATGGGGATTTTGGCTGATTCCATGTCTTTGCTATTGTGAATAGTGCTGCAATGAACATACACGTGCATGTGTCTTTGTAATAGAATGATTTTTAGTCCTTTGGGTGTAGACCCAGTAATGGGATTACTGGGTTGAATGGTATTTCTGACTTTAGGTCTTTGAGGAATCACCACACTGTCTTCCACAGTGGCTGAACTTGTTTACAATCCCACAGTGTATAAGCATTCCTTTTTCTCCACAGCCTTGCCAGCATCTGTTATTCTTTGACTTTTTAATAATGGCCATTTTGGCTAATATTAGTTGGTATCTCATTGTAGTTTTGATTTGCATTTCTCTAATGATCAGTGATGTTGACCTTTTTTTCTTCATATGATTGTTGGCCGCATGTATGTCTCCTTTTGAAAAGTGTCTGTTCATGTGCTTTTCCCACTTTTGTATGGGGTTGTTTGTTTTCCTGTAAATTTGTTTAAGTTCCTTATAGATGCTGGATGTTAGACCTTTGTCAGATGCGTAGTTTGCAAATATTTTTCTCCCATTCTGTAGGTTGTCTGTTTACTCTGTTGATAGTTTCTTTCACTGTGTACAGCTCTTTAGTTTTATTAGATCCCATCTGTCAATTTTTTGCTTTTGTTGCAATTGCTTTTGGTGTCTTCATCATGAAATCTTTGCCCATGCCTATGCCCTGAATGGTATTAGAGTTTTCATAGTTTGGGGTTTTACATTTCAGTCTTTAATCCATCTTGAGTTAATCTTTGTATCTAGCGTAAGCAAGGGAGCCGGTTTTAATCTTCTGCATATGACTAGCCAGCTATCCCAGCACCATTTATTGAACCGGGAATCCTTTCCCCACTGCTTGTTTTTGTCAGGTTTGTCGAAGATCAGACAGTTGTAGGTGTGCGGTCTCATTTCTGGGTTCTCTATTCTGTTCCATTTGTCTATGTGTCTGTTCTTGTACCAGTACCATGCTGTTTGGGTTACTGTAGCCTTGTAGTATAGTTTGAAGTCAGGTAGCGTGATGCCTCCAGCTTTGTCCTTTTTGCTTAGGATTGCCGTCGCTATTCAGGCCTTTTTTGTTGTTGTTGTTCTATATGAATTTTAAAATAGATTTTTTTTTTTTTCTCGTTCTGTGAAGACTGTCAGTGGTAGTTTAATGGGAATAGCATTGAATCTATAAATTGCTTTGGGCAGTATGCCCATTTTAATACTGATTCTTCCTATCCATGAGCATGGAATGTTTTTCCATTTTTTGTGTGTGTCATCTCTGATTTCTTTGAGCAGTGGTTTGTAGTTCTCCTTGTAGAGATCTTTCACCTCCCTAGTTAGCCGTATTCCTGGGTATTTTATTCTTTTTGTAGGAATTGTGAATGGGAGTTCATTCCTGATTTGGCTCTCGGCTTTACTGTTGCTGGTGTATAGGAATGCTAGTGATTTTTGCACATTGATTCTGTACCCTGAGACTTTGCTGAAGTTGTTTATCAGCTTAAGCAGCCTTTGGGCTGAGACAATGGGGTTTTCTAGATATAGGATCATGTCATCTGCAAGCAGGGATAGGTTGACTTCCTCTCTTCCAATTTGGATGCCGTTTATTTCTTTCTCTTGCCTGATTGCCCTGGCCAGAACTTCCAATATTACGTTGAATAGGAGTGGTGAGAGAGGGCATCCTTGTCTTGTGCTGGTTTTCAGGGGGAATGCTTCCAGCTGTTGTCCATTCAGTATGATGTTGGCTGTGCATTTGTCACAGATGGCTCTTATTATTTTGAGGCATGGTCCTTCAATACCTAGTTTATTGGGAGTTTTTAACATGAAGGGATGTTGAATTTTATCAAAAGCGTTTTCTGCATCTATTGAGATAATCACGTGGGTTTTGTCTTTAGTTCTGTTTATGTGATGAGTCACATTTATTGATCCACATAAGTTGAACCAACCTTGCATCCCGGGGATGAAGCCAACTTGATCGTGGTGGATAAGCTTTTTGATGTGCTGCTGGATTCAGTTTGCCAGCATTTTGTTGAGGATTTTTGCATTGATGTTCATGAAGGATACTGGCCTGAAGTTTTCTTCTGTTGTTGAATCTCTGCCAGGTTTTGGTTTCAGGATGATGCTGGCCTGGCCTCATAGAATGAGTTAGGGAGGAGTCCCTCCTTCTCAATTTTTTGAAATAGTTTCAGTAGGAATGCTACCAGTTCCTCTTTGTACATCTGGTAGAATTCAGCTGTGAATCCATCTGGTCCTGGGATTTTTTTGGTTGGTAGGCTATTTATTACTGCCTCAATTTCTGAACTCATTACTGGTCTGTTCAGGGATTCAGTTTCTTCCTGATTCAGCCTTGGGGAGGTGTGTGTGTCCAGGGATTTGTCCATTTCTTCTAGACTTCCTAGTTTATGTGCACAGAGGTGTTCACAATATCCTCTGATGGTTGTTGGTATTTCTGTGGGGTCAGTGGTAAATATTCCCCTTATCATTTCTGATTGTGTTTATTCAAATCTTCTCTCTTTCCTTCTTTATTAGTCTAGCTAGTGGTCTGTCTATTTTATTACTTTTTTTCAAAGAAGAAAAACAGCTTCTGGATTCTTTCATTTTTTGAAGAGTTTTTCATGTCTCTATCTCCTTCAGTTCAGCTCTGAAGGATTTTTGTTATTTCTTGTCTTCTGCTTGTTTTGGGATTTGTTTGCTCTTGCTTCTCTAGTTCTTTTAGTAGTGATGTTAGGTTATTAACTTGAGATCTTTCTTTTTGATGTGCGCATTTAGTGCTGTAAATTTCCTTTTTAACACTGCCTTCGCTGTGTCCCAGAGATTCTGGTACTTTGTATCTTTGTTCTCATTAGTTTCATAGAACTTCTTGATTTCTGTCTAAATTTCATTATTTACCCAAAAGTCATTCAGGAGCAGGTTATTCAGTTTCCATGTAATTGCATGGTTTTTAGTGAATTTCTTAGTCTTGATTTCAAATTTGATTCTTCTGTGGCCCAAGAGACTGTTTGTCGTGATTTCAGTTCTTTTGCATTTTTTGAGGAGTTTTACTTCTGATTATGTTTTACTTCTGATTATGTGGTCGATTTTAGAGTAAGTGCCATGTGGTGATCAGAAGAATGTATATTCTGTTGTTTTGGGCTGGAGAGTTCTGTAGATATCCACCAGGTCCATTTGATCCAGTGCTGAGTTCAGGTCCTGAATATCTTTGTTAATTGTCTGTCTCAATGAGCTGTCTAATATTGTCAGTGGGGTGTTAAAAAGTCTCCCACTATCATTGCGTGGCAGTCTAAGTCTGTGTGAAGGCCTCTAAGAACTTGCTTTATAAATCTGGGTGCTCCTGTGTTGGGTCCATATGTATTTAGGATAGTTAGATTTTCTTGTTGAATTGAACCGTTTACCATTATGTAATGCCCTTCTTTGTGTGTGTGTGTGTGTGTGTTTTAATCTTTGTTGATTTAAAGTCTGTTTTGTCAGTAACTAGGATTGCAACTGCTGCTTTTTTATGTTTTCCGTTTGCTTGGTAGATTTTCCTCCATCTTTTTATTTTGAGCCTATGTGTGTCATTGCATGTGCGATGGTTCTCTTGAAGACAGCATACCATTGGATCTCAGTTCCTTATCCAGCTTGCTACTCTGTGTCTTTTAATTGGGGCATTTAGCCCATTTACATTTAAGGTTAGTGTTGGTATGTTTGGATTTGATCCTTTCATCGTGATGCTAGCTGGTTATTTTGCAGACTTGCTTACATGTTTGCTCTATAGTGTCACTGGTATGAGTGCTTCAGTGTGTTTTTGGAGTGGCTGGTAACCATCTTTCCTTTCCACATTTAGTGCTTCCTTCAGGAGCTGTTGTAGGGCAGGTCTGGTGGTAACAAATTCCCTCAACATTTGCTTGTCTGAAAATGATCTTATTTCTTCTTCACTTATGAAGCTTACTTTGGCCTGAGATGAAATTCTGGGTTGGAATTTCTTTAAGAATGTTGAATATTGACCCCCAGTCTCTTCTGGCTTGTAGGTTTTCCACTGAGACATCCGCTGTTAGTCTGAAGGGCTTCCCTTTGTAGGTGACCTGGCCTTTCTCTCTAGCTGCCTTTAACATTTTTTCTTTCATTTCAACCTTGGAGAATCTGATGATTATCTGTCTTGGGGATGTTCCTCTCATGGAGTATCTTCCTGGAGTTCTCTGGATTTCCTGAATTTGAATGTTGGCCTCTCTAGCTAGGTTAGGGAATTTCTCATAGATGATATCCTGAAATACGTTTTCCAAATTGGTTCCATTTCCCCCATCTCTTTCAGGGGCACCAATCAGTCTTAGATTTGCTCTCTTTACATGAGCCCATATTTCTCGGAGGTTTTATTCATTGCTTTTCATTCTTTTTTCTCTATTCTTGTCTGCCAGTCTTATTTCAGAAAGCCAGTCTTCAAGCTCTGAAATTCTTTCCTCTGCTTTGTCTATTCTGCTATTAGTACTTGTGATTGCATTATGAAATTCTTGTAGTGTGTTTTTTCAGTTCCATCAGGTTGGTTACATTCTTCTCTATATGGGCTATTTTGTCTGTCAGCTCCTGCAGTGTTTTATCGTGACTTTTAGCTTGCTTGCAATGGGTTACAATGTACTCTTTTAACTCAGTGAAGTTCATTGCTATCCATATTGTGAATTCTACTTATGTCATTTCAGCCATCTCAGCCTCAGCCCAATTCCAAACCCTTGCTAGAGAGGTGATGAAGTCATTTGGAGGAAACAGGGCACTCTGGCTTCTTGAGTTTTCAGCGTTCTTGCACTGATTCTTTCTCATCTTTGTGGGCTTATCTACCTTCAATCTTTGAGGTTGCTGACCTTTGGATTTTTTTTTTTTTTCTTTTAACAGTCTGGCCATGTTTCTGTAGGGCTGCTGTAGTTTGCTGGGCTTCTTCCCCAGTTCCTAGTTGCCTTGGATTTTCCAGTACCTGGAGCTATCACCAGTGAAGGCTGTGAAACAGCAAAGATGTCAGCCTGCCTCTTCCTCTGGGAGCTCCGACCCAGGGAGGTACAGACCTGTTGCCAGCCCAAACGCACCTGTAGGATGAGGCTGGAGACCCTGGTTGGGAGGTCTCACCCAATCAGGAGGAATGGGATCAGGGAACTGCTTAAAGAAGCAGTCTGGCCATGCTTTCGCAGATCAGCTGTGCTGTGCTGGGGCACTGCTTCCACCCCTGGTCGGTGTGGGCTCTCCAAAGCCTGGAGGCTGGAACAGCTAAGTCGCCCGAACAGCAAAGACGGTGGCCCCTCCCTCCCTCCCGGAGCTCTGTCGCAGGGAGAATTCAAATCTCTGTCCGCCAGAGAACACCAGTAGGGGTTGCTGGAGGCCTTGGTTGAAAAGTCCCACCCAGTGAGGAGGAACAGATTGGGCACCTGCTTAAAGAAGCAGTCTGGCCATGCTTCTGAAGAGCAGCTGTGCTGTGCTGTTCTGGGGTACCACTTCTGTGAGCTCTGTCCCAGAGAGCAGCCTGCCCCCTCCCCCTGGGACCTCTGTCCCAGGTAGGTGCAACACTGCTGCTGGTGGCTGGCTGGAACTCCAAACCAGTGGGTCTTATCCTGTGAGGTGCAGTGGAAGTGGGGCCCGCAGATCGTTGCTGCTTGGCCCCCTGGATTCAGCCTCTTTCCTAGAGGTATGTACAGGGGTCTAATCTCCCGCTTTGCAGGAGTTGCAGTTACTTTTGCTGGGAAACCCAGAGCTGGAGTATGTAAAGCTCCTGGGTCTCTGCACGTGCTGAAGCGGCTGCTCTGCTGAGACTCCAGGTATCTCTGTGTGTCAGACTGAAGGCCCTGGTGGAGTGGGTTCACGAGGGGATCTCCTGACCCAAGGGTTGCAAGGATCCATGGGAGGAGCGTGGTTTCCCAAGATCGTACATTCACTCACTACTTCCCTGGGTGGGGGAGGTTCCTCTGTCTCCATGTTGCTCCTGGGTGGGCTGTCATCCTGCCTTGCTTTTCTTCATTCTCTGTGGATCGAGTTGTTTCCTTGATTAGACCCAGTGCAGGTACCTGGATGTTTCAGTTGAAGGTGCTGTATTTACTTGCCCCTTTCGTTCCTCTCCGTGAGAACCACTCACCCTGGCTGCTTCTAGTCAGCCATCTTGGCCACTCCCTCCCCACCCCTCCTCCTTTTTTAAAAAAATGCTTGAAAACTATTTGCAAAAGAAACCTAGAGATTCTCATGGTTCTTTTAAGATCTTGTTGGATGGACTGTGAAAGTGGGATTATTGTCTATGAATGGTCAGCTAGACTGTGTGTGTTTGGAAAGGGTGAGGGAATTAACATTTATTGAGCAAAAGGGCATGCTAGTTAAAAATCATTGTTGTCTCTGGGGACAGATTTTTCTGGGTTTTAATCCAAACTCTGACATGTATTAGCCGTGTGACCTCTATTTTTCATTTGTAAAATGGAGATGGGATTGTCGCAGGGATTAAAAGCACTTAGAACAGTCCAGGATATACAAAGCACTGTGTAGGAGTTGGCTGTCATTATTAGTCATCAGTCATCTTACTTAATAATCACAAAATTGTTAGAAAATCCTGTGAGGTAGATATTTTCCTTACCATACCCATATGAGAAAACGTAAGCAATGAGAAGTCAAACAAAGTTACCAAAGTCGCACAATTACAGAGTGACAGAGCCTTTAGATGCTGCCTAGTCTAAGGCTTTCATTTTGCAGAAGAGAAAATTGAAGTTCAAAATAGGAGAGGTACATGCCTCAAGTAATTTAGTGAGCCAGTGCCAGAACTGGGCCTAGAACTCAGCAGCAGGACTCTTCCTGTCAGTAGTTCTCAAACTTTGTCATGTGTTAGAATCCTGCAGAGGACTTGCTAAAACAAACTGCTGGTACCCTTGCCCAGAGTTTCTTACTTAGTAGGTGTGGGGTGGGCCTTGAAAATGTGCATTTCTAAGGAGTTCTCAAATGATGCCGCTGCTGGTGGTCTGGGGACCCTACTTTGGGAATCACCACAACACACCATAATTCGTACATCTTTTGTTCTTTTCATCATGGACTACACAGTCTGTGACCTACAAACACTTTCAAAGAAATGGGAACCAGTGATGAAAACCAAAGAAAACTACATAGCTAGCAGCAAGAAGGTACGGTGACTGACCAACAGTCCTGGTTCGTGTGGGACTCTCCTAGTTTTAAAATGGAAAATCCTGTAGTTCTGGGCACAAGAGGATGGTTGGTCACTCTAGATGAAAGCGAACAAAAGTCAGTGTCAGCTAAATGCCAAACAAAAAAGGACATACATACAGAGAATGTGGTAACTTCTGGTGAATTTGTTTGAAAAGGACTCATTCATTTATTCTTTCAACACATCTGTATTATAAAACTACTGTCCATAAGGCACTGTGTTAGGTGCTGTGTTCCTGACCCTACAGATCCCATTCCACCATAGCAAAAGGTAAAAGTGACTCTACAGTGAGCTTGGTAGACATAGACCCATGCTTATATACTCAGGGACACCTGGAAGAGATGTGAAAAAAAGAAACATCTCACATAGGAAGTTTTCAATGCATCGGGATCAGGACTCAAATAATTCCCTTCTCTTTTTCTTCAATGTACCAAAGGGAGTACATTGTTGAGAAGGATTGGTTGCAAATTTCCAAAAAGGAGGGTAAAATAATTAACGAGTCAAGGTGTCAGGAGAGACAGAAGGTAAGGGGAGTCCTTCAGTAAGTGGGGAAATTGATTTGTTTTGTGTCCTCATCTCTCCAGGGCCATGATCATGTCCTTTGCTGGCCGTAAACCAATGCTGACCTCAGTTATAGTGTAATCTTCAACGCTAATTTATGCAAAACTTCAAAAATGGTAAACATCCTCATGAAGACTAATGATGACATATTTTAGGAGTGCATAATAGTAGGTATAGAGAAAAAACTTCAGGGTAAAATGTTATTGCTGTTCTTCTTGCTAAAGGGCATACTCCTTAAGAACCAAAGTTAATTATCAGTCCTTTGACCTATGAGGAAAACAAATTTCATGGACTCCCCTAAAGATTCCTGTATAGTACAAATAAAATGCCGAAATATTTTGGGAACACATTTTGGAGCACTGGATGTGTCAATAAAATAATGTGTAAATTGCCAAATGTGATCTAGGAACTCCCTGCAAACATCAGATTAGGCTCTATTCTCTATCTGAATACTGACTTTGCTTTGCTTTCTAACTCCTGTCTTCACTAATAATGCCTTTTCCCCCCTCTTGTGTGCATCCTAGCCTATATTCTCTTTCATCATTCTACAGTGGTCAATGTGGTTATTGTACAGCTTCACTTTCAATGAAAGCTGAGGGAAAAGAAGCTTCATAACCTGCCCTCCCCCCATACATAAAAGAAGCTATTTAAAAAATAAAAGCAGCAAGCTACTAAATTTGACTCATTCAAATCTTGGTAATTAACATGTATAGTATTTTATGAGAGAGACAGAGAGAGAAAGAAAAAAAATAGCAGAAATGGAGGAAAACATATTACATCCTAAATACCACCAAATTGCCAAAATACACATTTGGGTAGTAATCTCCAGAGAACTCTCTGGAGGCACAGCATCTATCATGCTGATTTCCCTGAATAATATTACAGGATAGCCCTGTGTACTTCTCTTGGTGGTGGTGGTGGTGGTGGTGGTGTGTGTGTGTGTGTGTGTGTGTGTAAAGAATTATCATATGGAACCTCACAAGTCTCTAAAACCTTTCTGCAATTATCCCTCATAGGATTACCACACTGATAAGTTTGTTCAACAGGAGCTGTTGTGACTTCCTAATTTAACTCCTATAGAGATGATTTGTATCAAAGATAAAACACTATATTTGAACTCAATTCCCACCTTATCCCTGAGCTTATGCTACCAAGCAATTCTTATAATGTTTGGAGTTCTATTAGGCTATAGAGAAAAATCTAGGGTTTCAGCTAAATCCTTTAATCCTCAGGCCTATGTAAAGGACTGTCTCAAGGTAGTCGCTAGCCCATGGGTTCTCAAAATATGGTCTGAAGACCCCTGGAGGAGTCCCTGAGGCCTTTTTAGTGGGTCTGCAGATTAAAAATTATTTTGCATAATAACACCAAGATGAGTTACATTCAATTAAGCATTTTTCTTTTGAAATTAAGCAGACTTTTGGAAACCCAGATGTGCATAGCCCTGTAGTAGGCTAAGTGGAAGTTACAAAGGCAATAGTAGCTTTTTCTCCCCCTCTCATTATCTCGTGAGGAGACAGAGGACTTTTCCAGAGGCTACATGACATATGGTTATGTCATCTCTCTGATAGCTGAGGGATGTGTGCTTCTGCGTTCTTGAGTTTTAAATATTTCCCAGTCTTAATACCTAAAACAATTAGTATCAATAGTTAGAACCCACACCCAAGAACTCCTTGGGGCCTTCAATAACTTTTAAGAGTGTTAAGGTGTCCTAACACCAAAAATTTTGCAAATTGTTGCTTTATCAGGATCTTTGTTATTTCTAGAATGCAGTTCTTTCTAACCGATCTACTTGGGAAAAAAAAAAAATCACTACCTCATGGCAATTATTGCTTTCCTATCAATATGGAGATTATATTTCTGAAGGAGATTGACCAAAATTATATTAAAAGGTTTAAATAAAACAAGTGGATCCATGTTATAACATGAGGAAGAGAGCTGCCCCACTAGAAGTCTGACATTAGATAGCTCAGAGTCCCCCCTCTCTAACAAGTCTCCCCTACTAGAGAAAGGGACAGCTTCTGTTTTGTGGGATGGGGTAAGGAGACAATCTGAAGTAGAGGTTGACACAATATTAAATATTATTCTGCCCATATGAAATTCTGGTAGCCGGGGTGCCAGGTGTATTCATAATCCCGATGCTGTCAATTTTAAGCCTGAAGCCCCAAGAGGCGAGCAGTGTTTAATACGTCATCCCTTGTTAAATAGCAGCCACAGAGTTGGCGGTAGCCAGTGAAGCATTCCCTGCCATGTAGGACACGCCAGTTGTCTATAAATAGGACCTGTGAATGGGCAAAAAAAAAAAAAAAAAAGAGAAAACACTATCAGAAGAAGGACAGACCAAAGGAACCCTAAGTCAGAAGAGATCATTTAAAAGACAAGCTTTAGGTTGTTCTCTGGTTACATTAAATGAGGTATTTTTCTTTTGAAATTAAACAAACGTTTGGAAACTAAGATGTGTATAGCCCTGTAGTAGGCTAAATGGAAGTTACAGAGCCAACAGTAGGTAATAGGCCCTGCAGTGGAAGAGCTTCTGTTTCTCAAGTAATTGTTCTCTTATCAAAGCAAATCAGATAATTGGTTTCTTTCTTTTTCTTTAATTCTTATTCTACCCTTTCTCAAAGGGTTAAATTATCTCATGACATTTTTTGCTAAGGTGAAGGTATTTTTCAGCCAGAGGAAATACCAAAATAAAAACTATGGAATCATGAAGCTGGAAGGACCCTTGGGGGTCATCCAGTTAAACCCCCTCACCATACAAATAGAGTTACTGATGCCTTAGAGATGGGATGAGGCTTGCTTCCAGGGCATTCAGTGAGTGAGCCGCAGGACCATGACCAACACCAAGGACTCTTTTCTCTTTTTCCTTTGCAACATTGTGACTCACATATTAAGTAAGTACCCGTTCTTCACTGCTTCATTATTACAAGCTTGCTTGACATCTTTAGAGATTAGGACCCACCCTGCCAGGCTTTAGTTTAACCCAAAACTCATTCTCAGGTCTCCTCAACTCTATCGTTAGAGTCCGGTGTGCTGTATACCAGCGATGGACGACATCATAAGGAACGGTATTGATGACAGCCCGGTCATAGTTGTTGTACCTAACATGGAATCATGAGAAGAAAGATCTCAAACACATGTTAAAGACATCTTTTGTTTATTGAACAATTTTATGTAAGCCTCCCCCTATGTTCAATACTTGTCCCAGAGACGAAGTGACAATAAGTCAATATTCTCTCAGGAATATCACATTGGAGTGAGGAGTTCCACTGCCTGTTGACCGTATTTTGTTTTTCTTTGAATAATCGAAGGATACGGGATAGAAGTTAAGTTCCAACTGGTTTCTCTCATCTTATGATACGATATTTTAAGTCTTTACTGGCCAAAGTTCATGGAAGCACTGGGGAAAGCTCTGAGCTTTCTCCTCACCAAACTGAGGTGGGGTGGACAAGAGAGGTTATACTAACAAAGCTTTCCTTTTAACAGGATGACTTACAACTTCTCAGGTGTCTCCCTTTGTGGGAGGAATCCCAGCTATAGCCTAGTGGACCATTCACCCAGGGATCTTCAATCATTCATTCAACCCCAACATTTATAGGGGCACCGGCTACATGTGGAGGAGGTAGCCAGGGGCTAGATCATGTATATATTGCCATGCAGGCCATGGTAAGGACTTTGGATTTTATTCTGAGTACCATGGGAAGCCACTGAAAAACCTTGCCTAAGATAATGGGTTTCCGTTTTGCCTAAGGCAAATTAACTTTTTACTGAAGTATACTATACATACTATACATTATGGGAAAGTACACAAATCGTAAGCTTGATGAATTTTCATGGTGTAATCACATCCATATCACTAGCACGCAGGTCAATAAACAGATCATTACCAGAACCCCAGAACCCTTCCTTATGCTCCTTTCCAGTAACGCCACTCCCCCAACCCAAGGGTAACTACCATCCTGACTTCTATCACCAAAGATTAGTTTTGCCTGTTTATATAAAACTTTATATAAATGCAATCACAATATGTATTCATTTGTGTCTGGCTTCTTTTTCATTTAATATTATGTTTAGGAGTTTCATCATTGTTTAGCAATAGTTTATTGGTGCTATACAGAAGTTGATTGCGTGATCACACCACAATTTATTTATCCATTCTACCGTTGATGGACATATGAGTAATTTCCAGTTTGGAACTACTACAAACAGTGCTGTTATGAACATTCTATTACATGTCTTTGGTGAACAAATATATTCACTCCTGTTTGAAATAAACTTAAGAATGGAACTTATGGATCATAAGGTATGTGTATGCTCAGATTTACTAGATACTGCCAAATATATTCTTTCCAAAGATAAATTAACATCCAGTGGTGTCATTTTTGGACATCTCAGGCAATATTCCTTAGTGTTATATAGTACATGGCACAATCAGAGCCAATATTCTTAGTTTTGTTGCGTATAAAATTGAGCATAATAACCTCTGCCTAGCTGATCTCACAGGGCTACTGCAAGAATCAAATGAAAAAATAGGCCAGGTGTGATGGCTCACGCCTGTAATCCCAGCACTTTGGGAGGCCGAAGTGGGCAGATCACCTGAGGTCAGGAGTTCAAGACCAGCCTGGCCAACATGGCGAAACCCCATCGCTACTAAAAATACAAACAAAAAACAAAAAAACAAACAAAAAAAAACAAAACCATTAGCCAGGCGCGGTGGCACGCGCCTGTAGTCTATAGTCCCAGCTACTTGGGAGACTGAGGCAGGAGAATCACTTGAACCCGGGCGGCGGAGGCTGCAGTGAGCCAAGATTGCGCCACTGCACTCCAGCCTGGGCAACAGAACGAGACTCTGTCTCAAAGGAAAGAAAAAAAAAAATAGAAAGAAAAAGAAAAAGAATATAATAGTCCATCCTCCCAGGCTTCAAGGAGCCATGCCTGGAGGGAGAATGGAGTGAGGACGCACAGTCTTCACCAGATTATTGACACCCATTGTCATTTCCAGAAACTTCTAGTGCTGGGTTAAGCATTTGCAAAAATATTTTTAAATTTACTTATTTCATCATCCCAGAAGGAAAAGTGTTACTAACCTTCTTTTACATTTAAGGCAACTGAAACTTAGACACCTGCCACAAAGTTTATAAGTAGCAGAGAGGTTTTGAAATCTGGTCTCCTTAATTCTTTAACTCATTATTTATGCCAGAGAACAGAAAAATGATCGTAATTCCTGTGTACGCTTGTTCATGAGAGCAACATTTTTACAGATCACACTTGTAATCTTTTGACTTCAAATTGAGATTTACAGTTTAGAAATGTTTCCATATACAGTATCTCATTGACCCTCTGTATGATAACCCCGTGTGGTAAGTAGTACAGCTGTTATTATCTTACTTTATAGATAAGGAAAATAATGATAAGGCCCTGTGATTTGTCCAAGTTTACATGGAATTTGGTATTCACTGTTTACATTAGATGGCAGTGTTTTCTAAAGCCAACAGAGAAAGTAGCAGGAAAAGTCTATTACACATAAGCAAAATGGTTGTGCAATATTCTTTGGATTAGAATAAGACTATTTCTGGACTTTGGCACAAAGTGATGCCATCATATTATTGTGCAGTTTTTCCTTTCTTTCCTGCTTTGATATGAAGCAAGAGAGACCTGGGAGTAGGGGAAGCAAATAAAGCGGGCATTTACCTGACAAGAAAAGCTAGGAAGATTTAACAAGGTTATCCTTCTTCTTAGCTGACAGACAAGTATTTCCCAAGACAGCTCCATAATTGAGTGGACAATGCATTTGATGGATTTGTGTATTGTGGTGTAAGTGACAGCTGATGGGCTTTCAGATAGGTAGATAAATGGGCTTTCAGATAGATCACCATTACAATCTCAGTTCAGATGTGTGATCTTGGAGGAGCTATAGAAATTATAAAAATGCTAGAAGAAAACCTCGGGATGACTCTCCAGGATAATGCTCTGGGAAAAGATTTTATTGCTAAGACCCCAAAAGCACAGGAAACAAAACCCAAAAATAGATAAATGAGACTAGATTAAACTAAAGAGTTTCTGTGAGGCAAGGGAAACACTCAACAGAGTGAAGAAACAACCCACAGTATGGGAATATGGCCATTGTAGAATGGCTGTTATTACAAAGACCAAAAATAACAGATGTTGGCAAGTATGTGGAGAGAAAAGAACTCTTATACATTCAATAAACGGTGCTGGGAAAACTGGATGTCCACATGCAGAAGAATGAAATTAGACCCTTTTATTACAACATATACAAAAATCAACTAAAAATGGATTAAACACTTACATGTAAGACCTGACACCATAAATCTACTAGAAGAAAACATATGGTATAACTCTATGATATTCGTCTATACAATTACTTTTTGGATATGATCCAAAAGTATAAGCAACGGAAGAAAAAATAGGTAAATGAAATTACATCAAACTGAAAAGCTTCTGGCACAGCAAAGGAAACAAAAGAATGAAGAGACAACCTGCAGAATGGGAGAAAGTATTTGCAAACTATACATCTGATAAGGGGTTAATATCTAAAATATTTGAGGAACTCAAACAACTCAATAGTAAGAAAACAAATAACGTGATTTAAAAATGGGAAAAGGATCTGGATAGACATTTCTCAAAAGAAGACATACAAATGGCCAACAGGTATATGAAAAAGTGCTCAACATCACTAATAATCAGATAAATTCAAATTAAAACCACCACGAGACATCACCTCATACTCCTTAGGATGGCTATTATTAAAAGGACAAAAGATAACAATGTTGATGAGGATGTGGAGATAAGTGAACCCTTGCACACTGTTGGTGGGAATGTGAATTAGTACAGCCATTATGGAAAACAATATGGAGGTTTCTAAAAAAAAAAAAAAACTAAAAGTAGAACTACTACATCATCTGGCAGTCTCACCACTGGGTGTATACCCAAAGGAAATGAAATCAGTATGTCTGAGAGATATCTTCCATGTTCTTTGCAGAAATATTCACAGTAGCCAAGATATAAAATCAATCTAGGCAGAATACATGGGAGAGTATATACAGAAAATGTGGTATGTATAAAAAGTGGAATACTATCCATCCTTGAAAAAGAAGAAAGTCCTGTCATTTGTGACAACATGGATGAACCTGGAGAACATTAAGTGAAAATAAGCCAGGCACAGAAATATTAGTACTGCATGATCTCACTCATATGTGTAATGAAAAAAAAAGTTGATATCATAGAAATAGAGAGCAGAATGGTGGGTACCAGAGGCTGGTGGGTTGTGGAGTAGTGGTTGGGGATATGCTGCTCAAAGGATACATAATTTTAGATCAGAGGAATAAGTTCAAGTGATCTATTTTTCAACATGGTGACTATAGTTAATAACAGTGTATTGTAATTTGAAAATTTCTAAGAAACAATCAATCAATTGAGTGAAGAGGTAACTCGCAGAATGTGAGAAAATGTTTGCAAACTATGCATCTACAGAGATTAATGCCCAGAATATATAAGGAGCTCAAACTCAATAACCAAAAAAGACATAATCCCTTAAAAATGGACAAAAGTTCTGAATAGACATTTCTCAAAAGAAGGCAGACAAATGGCAAATGGGTGTATTTTTAAACGCTCCACATCACTAATCGTTAGGGAAATGCAAATCAAAACCACAATATCACCTCACCCCAGTTACAAAGGCTATCATTAAAAAGACAAAAAATAGGCTGAAAGTCAGGATGGCTAATATGTACAAACACAGAGAGAATGAATAAGATCTAGTATTTGGCAGCACAATAGAGCAACTATAGTTAACAATAACTTATTGTATATTTAAAAATAACTAAGAGAGTGGAATTGGAGTGTTCCCAACACAAAGAAATAATAAAGGCTTGAAATGATAGATACCCCAATTATCCTGATTTGATCATTACATATTGTATGCCTGTATCAAAACATCACATGCACTCCATAAATATATGCAACTATTATTTACCCATAATAATTAAAAATTTTAAAATTAAAATGCAATAAAATAAAATATAATAAAGTGATCTTAAAATAAATTTGCCCGTGGTTAGATATTACTTATTTGTTACACTTTAATTGATGATTTCTATTATAATTTCATAGTACTTAGAATATATATATATTAGAAAATATCATCTATAGGATTTTTGCTTTCATGAAGGTAATGATACTTTAAGCCTAAAACATTAGAATTTTCAATAATTTTCTCTAGTGTTTGGAAATAACTTTAATCCTCTGTTTAGTGCTCAAAAATGCTGTTCATTTGTGACTGATTAAACTTTCTAATAAAGTGATTTTATACTCTTTATGTTAAAGAAACAACAAATGCTGGTGAAGATGTGTAGAAGGGGAAACCTTATACATTGTTGATGGGAAAGTAAACTAGTATAGGCAATATGGACAACAGTACTGAGGTTCCTCAAAAAACTAAAAATAGAACTAGCATATGATCCAAAGCACTCACTACTGGGTATATTAAAAGGAAATGAAATCAGTATGTTGGAGAGATACCTGCACTCTCATTGTGATGGTTCAGTTTACGGGTCAGCTTGACTGGACTGAGGGATGCCAACATGGCTGTTGAAGCATTGTTCCCTGGGTGTGTCTGTGAGGGTGCTTCCAGGGGAGCTTGGTGTGTGAGACAGTGGACTGCAACACTTAAGATCCACTTTCAATGTGGGCAGGCACTGTCCTATTAGCTGGGAGCCTGGTTGGGACAAATAGGCAGAAGAGGAAGAACTCTCTGTCTCTGCTCATTCTATCTCCCTTCTGGAGCCAGATGCCTTTCCTCCTCCTGCCCTTGGGCATCAGACTGCAGTTTCTTCCACTTTTGCACTCTGGGACTTGCATCAACAGCCTCCTGTGGGCTCTTAGGCCTTTGGCCTCAGACTGGGGTCTGTACTGTCAGCTTCCCTAGTTCTGAGGCTTCCAGACTTCGAGTGAATCATGCTACCAGCTTCTTCGGTTCTCCAGCTTGCAGATGGCCTATTGTGGGACTTCTCCACCTCTATAATCAGCTGAACCAATTACACCTCATAAATCCTCTCTCATACATCCTATCGGTTCTGTCTCTCTGGAGAACCTTGACTAACACACCCATGTTTATTGCAGCACTATTCACAATAGCCAAGATATGGAATCAACCTAAGTGTCCATCAACAGATGAATGGATAAAGAAAATGTGGTGCATATGCACAATGGAGTACTATTCAGCCATAAAAAATAATGAGATCCTGTCATGTGTGACAACATGGATAAGCCTGTAGGACATTACATTAGGGGAAATAAGCCAGGCATAGAAAGACAAACTTTGCATGTTCTCACTTATTTGTGTGAGCTAAAAATTAAGTAATTGAAATGAAGATAGAGAGTAGAAGGGAGGCTGGGAAGGTTAGTGGGAATGTGGGGAGGAAATGGGGAAGGTTAATGGGTACAAAAACCAGAAAGAATGAATAAGGCCTAGTATTTGCTAGCACAACAGGGAGACTACAGTAAAAAAATAATTTAATCGTACTTCTAAAATAACCAAAAGAGCATAATTTGGTTGTTTGTGATACAAAGATAAATGCTTGAGGTGATGGATACCCCATTTACCCTGATGTGATTATTACATACTGCGTACCTATATTAGAACACCTCGTGTAACCCGTAAATATATACACCTATTATGTAACCACAAAAATAAAAAAATAAAATAAATATAAATTTAAAAGCTGATGTTATAGAGGTAGAAATTAGAACAGTGGTTACCAGAGGCAGGGGAGGGGAGGAGGGAAGGAGAGATGGGAAGAGGTTGGTCATTGGGTACAAAGTTACAGTTATAGTTAGATAGGAGGAGGGTGACAATAGTCAACAATAATATGCTGTATAGTTCAAAATAGCTAGAAGAGATGATTTTGAATGTTCTCACTAAAAGAATAAGAGGGGGAATACTACAATCAATCTATGCCTATATATTTGATAACTTATATGAACCAATTTCTTAAACACACATGATAAAAAAAACTAATTCAAAGAAAAGTAGATAATCTGAATAGCCTGACATCTGTTAAAGAAACTGAATCTGTAATTTAAAACTTTTCAAAAAAGAGAACTCC
>JAKFHT010001260.1:0-33481 GCA_023783455.1 Erythrocebus patas | reverse complement strand
TTGGCAAAGTGATATTTGGAAGCCCATAGAGGCTATGGTGAAAAGGAAATATCTTCCTTAAAAACTGGAAAGAAGCTTTCTGAGAAACTGCTTAGTGTTCTGTTAATTCATCTCACAGAGTTACATCTTTCCTTCAAGAAGCCTTTCACTAAGGCTGTTCTTGTGGAATTGGCAAGTGATATTTGGAAGCCCATAGGGCTATGGTGAAAAGGAAATATCTTCCGTTAAAACTGGAAAGAAGCCTTTCGCTAAGGCTGTTCTTGTGGAATTTAGAAAGTGATATTTGGAAGCCCATAGAGGCTATGGTGAAAAGGAAATATCTTCCGTTAAAACTGGAAAGAAGCTTTCTGAGAAACTGCTTTGTGTTCTGTTAATACATCTCACAGAGTTACATCTTTCCTTCAAGAAGCCTTTCGCTAAGGCTGTTCTTGTGGAATTGGCAAGTGATATTTGGAAGCCCATAGGGCTATGGTGAAAAGGAAATATCTTCCGTTAGAAACTGGAAAGAGCCTTCTGAGAAACTGCTTTGTGTTCTGTTAATTCATCTCACAGAGTTACAGCTTTCCCTTCAAGAGCCCTTTCGCTAAGGCTGTTCTTGTGGATTTTAGGAAGTGATATTTCCAAGCCCATAGAGGGCTACGGTGAAAAAGGAAATATTTTCCTTTAAAAACTGGAAAGAAGCTTTCTGAGAAACTGCTTTGTGTTCTGTTAATACATCTCACAGAGTTACAGCTTTCACTTCAAGAAGCCTTTCGCTAAGGCTGTTCTTGTGGAATTGGCAAAGTGATATTTGGAAGCCCATAGAGGGCTATTCTGAAAAAGGAAATATCTTCTGTTAAAAACTGGAAAGAAGCTTTCTGAGAAACTCCCTAGTGTTCTGTTAATATATCTCACAGAGTTACATCTTTCCCTTTAAGAAGCCTTTCGCTAAGGCTGTTCTTGTGGAATTGGCAAAGTGATATTTGGAAGCCCATAGAGGGCTATGGTGAAAAAGGAAATATCTTCCGTTAAAAACTGGAAAGAAGCTTTCTGAGAAACTGTTTTGTGTTCTATTAATACATCTCATGGAATTACATCTTTCCTTCAAGAAGCCTTTCGCTATGTCTGTTCTTGTGGAATTGGCAAAGTGATATTTGGAAGCCCCTAGATGGCAATGGTGTAAAAGGAAATATCTTCCGTGAAAAACTGGAAAGAAGCCTTCTGAGAAACTGCTTTGTGTTCTGTTAATTCTTCTCACAGAGTTACATCTTTCCCTTCAAGAAGCCTTTCGCTAAGGCTGTTCTTGTGGAATTTAGAAAGTGATATTTGGAAGCCCTTAGAGGGCTATGGTGAAAAAGGAAATATCTTCCTTTAAAAAGTGGAATGAAGCTTTCTGAGAAGCTGCTTAGTGTTCTGTTAATACATCTCACAGAGTTACAGCTTTCCCTTCAAGAAGCCTTTCGCTAAGGCTGTTCTTGTAGAATTGGCAAAATGATATTTGGAAGCCCCCAGAGGGATATGGTGAAAAAGGAAATATCTTCCGTTAAAACTTGGAAAGAAGCTTTCTGAGAAACTGCTTTGTGTTCTGTTAATACATCTCACAGAGTTACAGCTTTCCCTTCAAGAAGCCTTTCGCTAAGGCTGTTCTTGTGGAATTGGCAAAGTGATATTTGGAAGCCCATAGAGGGCTATGGTGAAAAAGGAAATATCTTCCGTTAAAAACTGGAAAGAAGCTTTCTGAGAAACTGCTTTGTGTTCTGTTAATACGTCTCACAGAGTTACACCTTTCCTTCTAGAAGCCTTTCGCTAAGGCTGTTCTTGTGGAATTGGCAAAGTGATATTTGGAAGTCCTTAGAGGGCTATGGTGAAAAATTAAATATCTTCCGTTAAAAAATTGAAAGAAGCTTTCAGAGAAACTGCTTTGTGTTCTGTTAATACATCTCACAGAGTTACATGTTTCCCTTCAAGAAGCCTTTCGCTAGGGCTGTTCTTGTGGAATTGGAAAAGTGATATTTGGAAGCACATAGAGGGCTATGGTGAAAAAGGAAATATCTTCCACTAAAAACTAGAAAGAAGCTTTCTGAGAAACTACTTTGTGTTCTGTTAATACATCTCACAGAGTTACATGTTTCCCTTCAAGAAGCCTTTCGCTAAGGCTGTTCTTGTGGAATTGGCAAAGTGATATTTAGAAGCCCATAGAGGGCTATGGTGAAAAAGGAAATATCTTCCGTTAAAAACTGGAAAGAAGCTTTCTGAGAAACTGCTTTGTGTTCTGTTAATACATCCCACAGAGTTACATCTTTCGCTTCAAGAAGCCTTTCACTAAGGCTGTTCCTGTGGAATTGGCAAAGTGGTATTTGGAAGCCCATAGAGGGCTATGGGGAAAAAGGAAATATCTTCCTTTAAAAACTGGAAAGAAGCTTTCTGAGAAACTGCTTTGTGTTCCCTTAATACATCTCACAGAGTTACACCTTTCCCGTCTAGAAGCCTTTCGCTAAGGCTGTTCTTGTGGAATTGGCAAAGTGATATTTGGAAGCCCATAGAGGGCTATGGTGAAAAAGGAAATATCTTCCGTTAAAAAGTGCAAAAAAGCTTTCTGAGAAACTGCTTTGTGTTCTGTTAATACATCCCACAGAGTTTCATCTTTTCCTTCAAGAAGCCTTTCGCTAAGGCTGCTCTTGTGGAATTGGCAAAGTGATATTTGGAAGCCCATAGAGGGCTATGGTGAAAAAGGAAATATCTTCCGTTAGAAACTGGAAAGAAGCTTTCTGAAAAACTGCTTTGTGTTCTGTTAATACATCTCACAGAGTTACACCTTTCCCTTCTGGAAGCCTTTCGCTAAGGCTGTTCTTGTGGAATTGGCAAAGTGATATTTGGAAGCCCATAGAGGGCTATGGTGAAAAAGGAAATATCTTCCGTTAAAAACTGGAAAGAAGCCTTCTGAGAAACTGCTTCGTGTTCTCTTAATTCATCTCACAGTATTACAGGTTTCCCTTCAAGAAGCCTTTCGCTAAGGCTGTTCTTGTGGAATTTAGAAAGTGATATTTGGAAGACCATAGAGGGCTATGGTGAAAAAGGAAATATCTTTTTTTATAAACTGGAAAGAAGCTTTCTGAGAAACTGCTTTGTGTTCTGTTAATACATCCCACAGAGTTACATCTTTCCCTTAAAGAAGCCTTTCACTAAGGCTGTTCCTGTGGAATTGGCAAAGTGGTATTTGGAAGCCCATAGAGGGCTACGGTGAAAAAGGAAATATCTTCCGTTAGAAACTGGAAAGAAGCCTTCTGAGAAACTGCTTTGTGTTCTGTTAATTCATCTCACACTGTTACAGCTTTCCCTTCAAGAAGCCTTTCGCTAAGGCTGTTCTTGTGGAATTTAGGAAGTGATATTTCCAAGCCCATAGAGGGCTACGGTGAAAAAGGAAATATTTTCCTTTAAAAACTGGAAAGAAACTTTCTGAGAAACTGCTTTTTGTTCTGTTAATACATCTCACAGAGTTACATGTTTCCCTTCAAGAAGCCTTTCGCTAAGGGTGTTCTTGTGGAATTGGCAAAGTGATATTTGGAAGCCCATAGAGGGCTATTATGAAAAAGGAAATATCTTCTGTTAAAAACTGGAAAGAAGCTTTCTGAGAAACTGCCTAGTGTTCTGTTAATACATCTCACAGAGTTACAGCTTTGTTTTCAATTAGCCTTTCGCTGAGGCTGTTCTTGTGGAATTTAGAAAGTGATATTTAGAAGCCCATAGAGGGCTATGGTGAAAAAGGAAATATCTTCCTTAAAAAACTGGAAAGAAGCTTTCTGAGAAACTGCCTAGTGTTCTGTTAATACATCTCAGAGAGTTACAGCTTTCCCTTCAAGAAGCCATTCGCTAAGGCTGTTCTTGTGGAATTGGCAAAGTGATATTTGGAAGCCCATAGAGGGCTATGGTGAAAAAGGAAATATCTACCGTTAAAAACTGGAAAGAAGCTTTCTGAGAAACTGCTTTGTGTTCTGTAAATACATCTCACGGAGTTACATCTTGCCCTTTAAGAAGCCTTTCGCTAAGGCTGTTCTTGTGGAATTGGCAAAGTGATTTTTGGAAGCCCATAGAGGGCGATGGTGAAAAAGGAAATACCTTCCATTCAACACTGGAAAGAAGCCTTCTGAGAAACTGCTTCGTGTTCTCTTAATTCATCTCACAGTGTTACAGCGTTCCCTTCAAGAAGCCTTTCGCTAAGGCTGTTCTTGTGGAATTTAGAAAGTGATATTTGGAAGCCCATAGAGGGCTATGGTGAAAAAGGAAATATCTTCCGTTAAAAACTGGAAAGAAGCTTTCTGAGAAACTGCTTTGTGTTCTGTTAATACATCTCACAGAGTTACATCTTTTCCTTCAAGAAGCCTTTCGCTAAGGCTGTTCTTGTGGAATTGGCAAAGTGATATTTGGAAGCCCATAGAGGGCTATGGTGAAAACGCAAATATCTTCCGTTAAAAACTGGAAAGAAGCCTTCTGAGAAACTGCTTTGTGTTCTGTTAATTCATCTCACAGTGTTACAGCTTTCCCTTCAAGAACCCTTTCGCTAAGGCTGTTCTTGTGGCATTTAGGAAGTGATATTTCCAAGCCCATAGAGGGCTACGGTGAAAAAGGAAATATTTTCCTTTAAAAACTGGAAAGAAGCTTTCTGAGAAACTGCTTTGTGTTCTGTTAATACATCTCACAGAGTTACAGCTTTCACTTCAAGAAGCCTTTCGCTAAGCCTGTTCCTGTGGAATTGGCAAAGTGATATTTGGAAGCCCATAGAGGGCTATTCTGAAAAAGGAAATATCTTCTGTTAAAAACTGGAAAGAAGCTTTCTGAGAAACTGCTTAGTGTTCTGTTAATACATCTCACAGAGTTACATCTTTCCTTCAAGAAGCCTTTCGCTAAGGCTGTTCTTGTGGAATTGGCAAAGTGATATTTGGAAGCCCATAGAGGGCTACGGTGAAAAAGGAAATATCTTCCGTTAAAAACTGGAAAGAAGCTTTCTGAGAAACTGCTTAGTGTTCTGTTAATGCATCTCACAGAGTTACAGCTTTCCCTTCAAGAAGTCTTTCGGTAAGGCTGTTCTTGTGGAATTGGCAAAGTGATATTTGGAAGCCCATAGAGGGCTATGGTGAAAAGGAAATATCTTCCGTTAAAAACTGGAAAGAAGCCTTCTGAGAAACTGCTTTTTGTTCTGTTAATTCATCTCACAGAGTTACAGCTTTCCTTCAAGAAGCCTTTCGCTAAGGCTGTTCTTGTGGAATTAGAAAGTGATATTTGGAAGGCCATAGAGGGCTATGGTGAAAAGGAAATATCTTCCTTTAAAATTGGAAAGAAACTTTCTGAGAAACTGCTTTGTGTTCTGTTAATACATCTCAGAGTTACATCTTTCCTTCAAGAAGCCTTTCGCTAAGGCTGTTCTTGTGGAATTGGAAAAGTGATATTTGGAAGCCCATAGAGGGCTATGGTGAAAAGGAAATATCTTCCGTTAAAACTGGAAAGAAGCTTTCTGAGAAACTGCTTTGTGTTCTGTTAATACATCTCACAGAATTACATCTTTCCTTCTAGAAGCCTTTCGCTAAGGCTGTTCTTGTGGAATTGGCAAAGTGATATTTGGAAGCCCATAGAGGCTATGGTGAAAAGGAAATATCTTCCGTTAAAAACTGGAAAGAAGCTTTCTGAGAAACTGCTTTGTGTTCTGTTAATACATCTCACAGAGTTACATCTTTCCTTCAAGAAGCCTTTCGCTAAGGCTGTTCTTGTGGAATTGGCAAAGTGATATTTGGAAGCCCATAGAGGGCTATGGTGAAAAGGAAATATCTTCCGTTAAAAACTGGAAAGAAGCTTTCTGAGAAACTGCTTCGTGTTCTGTTAATACATCTCAGAGTTACATCTTTCCCTTCAAGAAGCCTTTCGCTAAGGCTGTTCTTGTGGAGTTGGCAAAGTGATATTTGGAAGCCCATAGAGGGCTATGGTGAAAAAGAAAATATCTTCCGTGAAAAACTGGAAAGAAGCCTTCTGAGAAACTGCTTCGTGTTCTCTTAATTCATCTCACAGTGTTACAGGTTTCCCTTCAAGAAGCCTTTCGCTAAGGCTGTTCTTGTGGAATTTAGAAAGTGATATATGGAAGACCATAGACGGCTATGGTGAAAAAGGAAATATCTTTTTTTATAAACTGGAAAGAAGCTTTCTGAGAAACTGCTTTGTGTTCTGTTAATACATCTCACAGAGTTACAGCTTTCCCTTCAAGAAGACTTTCGCTAAGGCTGTTCTTGTGGAATTGGCAAAGTGATATTTGGAAGCCCATAGAGGGCTATGGTGAAAAAGGAAATATCTTCCGTTAAAAACTGGAAAGAAGCTTTCTGAGAAAGTGCTTTGTGTTCTGTTAATACGTCTCACAGAGTTACACCTTTCCCTTCTAGAAGCTGTTCGCTAAGGTTGTCCTTGTGGAATTGGCAAAGTGATATTTTGAAGTCCATAGAGGGCTATGGTGAGAAATTAAATATCTTCCTTTAAAATTGAAAGAAGCTTGAGAAACTGCTTTGTGTTCTGTTAATACATCTCACAGAGTTACATGTTTCCCTTCAAGAAGCCTTTCGATAAGGCTGTTCTTGTGGAATTGGAAAAGTGATATTTGGAAGCACATAGAGGGCTATGGTGAAAAAGGAAATATCTTCCACTAAAAACTAGAAAGAAGCTTTCTGAGAAACTGCTTTGTGTTCTGTTAATACATCTCACAGAGTTACATGTTTCCTTCAAGAAGCCTTTCGCTAAGGCTGTTCTTGTGGAATTGGCAAAGTGATATTTAGAAGCCCATAGAGGATATGGTGAAAAGGAAATATCTTCCGTTAAAACTGGAAAAAGCTTTCTAAGAAACTGCTTTGTGTTCTGTTAATACATCCCACAGAGTTACATCTTTCCTTCAAGAAGCCTTTCCTAAGGCTGTTCCTGTGGAATTGGCAAAGTGATATTTGGAAGTCCATAGAGGGCTATGGGGAAAAAGGAAATATCTTCTGTTAAAAACTGGAAAGAAGCTTTCTGAGAAACTGCTTTGTGTTCCCTTAATACATCTCACAGAGTTACACCTTTCCCGTCAAGAAGCCTTTCGCTAAGGCTGTTCTTGTGGAATTGGCAAAGTGATATTTGGAAGCCCATAGAGGGCTATGGTGAAAAGGGAAATATCATCCGTTAAAAATTGGAAAGAAGCCTTCTGAGAAACTGCTTTGTGTTCTGTTAATTCATCTCACAGTGTTACAGCTTTCCCTTCAAGAAGCCTTTCGCTAAGTCTGTTCTTGTGGAATTTAGGAAGTGATATTTCCAAGCCCATAGAGGGCTACGGTGAAAAAGGAAATATTTTCCTTTAAAAACTGGAAAGAAACTTTCTGAGAAACTGCTTTTGTTCTGTTAATACATCTCACAGAGTTACATGTTTCCTTCAAGAAGCATTTCGCTAAGGGTGTTCTTGTGAATTGGCAAAGTGATATTTGGAAGCCCATAGAGGGCTATTATGAAAAGGAAATATCTTCTGTTAAAAACTGGAAAGAAGCTTGAGAAACTGCTTAGTGTTCTGTTAATACATCTCACAGAGTTACAGCTTTGTTTTCAATTAGCCTTCGCTGAGGCTGTTCTTGTGGAATTTAGAAAGTGATATTTAGAAGCCCAAAGAGGGCTATGGTGAAAAAGGAAATATCTTCCTTAAAAAACTGTAAAGAAGCTTTCTGAGAAACTGCCTAGTGTTCTGTTAATACATCTCAGAGAGTTACATCTTACCCTTCAAGAAGCCTTTCGCTAAGGCTGTTCTTGTGGAATTGGCAAAGTGATATTTGGAAGCCCATAGAGTGCTATAGTGAAAAAGGAAATATCTTCCCTTAAAAACTGGAAAGAAGCTTTCTGAGAAACTGCTTAGTGTTCTGTTGATGCATCTCACAGAGGTACAGCTTTCCCTTCAAGAAGCCTTTCTCTAAGGCTGTTCTTGTGGAATTGGCAAAGTGATATTTGGAAGCCCATAGAGGGCTATGGTGAAAAAGGAAATATCTTCCGTTAAAACTGGAAAGAAGCTTGAGAAACTGCTTTGTTTTCTGTTAATACATCTCACAGAGTTACATCTTTTCCTTCAAGAAGCCTTTCGCTAAGGCTGTTCTTGTGGAATTGGCAAAGTGATATTTGGAAGCCCATAGAGGGCTATTCTGAAAAAGGAAATATCTTCTGTTAACAACTGGAAAGAAGCTTTCTGAGAAACTCCCTAGTGTTCTGTTAATATATCGCACAGAGATACATCTTTCCCTTTAAGAAGCCTTTCGCTAAGGCTGTTCTTGTGGAATTGGCAAAGTGATATTTGGAAGCCCATAGAGGGCTACGGTGAAAAAGGAAATATCTTCCGTTAAAAACTGGAAAGAAGCTTTCTGAGTAACTGCTTTGTGTTCTGTTAATACAACTCACAAAGCTACATCTTTCCCTTCAAGAAGCCTTTCGCTAAGCCTGTTCTTGTGGAATTGGCAAAGTGATATTTGGAAGCCCATAGAGGGCTACGTTGAAAAAGGAAATATCTTCCGTTAAAAACTGGAAAGAAGCTTTCTGAGAAACTGCTTTGTTTTCTGCTAGTACACCTCACAAAGGTACATCTTTCGATTCAAGAAGCCTTTCACTAACGCTGTTCTTGTGGAATTGGCAAAGTGATATTTGGAAGCCCATAGAGGGCTATGGTGAAAAAGGAAATATCTTCCGTTAAAAACTGGAAAGAAGCTTTCTGAGAAACTGCTTTGTGTTCTGTTAATACATGTCACAGAGTTATATCTTTCCCTTCTAGAAGCCTTTCACTAAGGCTGTTCTTGTGGAATTGGCAAAGTGATATTTTGAAGCCCTTAGAGGGCTATGGTGAAAAATTAAATATCTTCCGTTAAAAACTGGAAAGAAGCTTTCTGAGAAACTGCTTTGTGTTCTGTTAATTCATCTCACAGAGTTACAGCTTTCCCTTCAAGAAGCCTTTCGCTAAGGCTGTTCTTGTGGAATTTAGAAAGTGATATTTGGAAGCCCATAGAGGGCTATGGTGAAAAAGGAAATATCTTTTTTAAAAAACTGGAAGGAAGCTTTCTGAGAAACTGCCTAGTGTTCTGTTAATACATCTCAGAGAGTTACAGCTTTCCCTTCAAGAAGCCTTTCGCTAAGGCTGTTCTTGTTGAATTGGCAAAGTGATATTTGGAAGCCCATAGAGGGCTATAGTGAAAAAGGAAATATCTTCCGTTAAAAACTGGAAAGAAGCCTTCTGAGAAACTGCTTTTTGTTCTGTTAATTCATCTCACAGAGTTACAGCTTTCCCTTCAAGAAGCCTTTCGCTAAGGCTGTTCTTGTGGCATTTAGAAAGTGATATTTGGAAGGCCATAGAGGGCTACGGTGAAAAAGGAAATATCTTCCTTTAAAAATTGGAAAGAAACTTTCTGAGAACCTGCTTTGTGTTCTGCCAATACATCTCACAAAGGTACATTTTTCCCTTCAAGAAGCCTTACACTAAGGCTGTTCTTGTGGAATTGGAAAAGTGATATTTGGAAGCCCATAGAGGGCTATGGTGAAAAAGGAAATATCTTCCGTTAAAAACTGGAAAGAAGCTTTCTGAGAAACTGCTTTGTGTTCTGTTAATACATCTCACAGAATTACATCTTTCCCTTCTAGAAGCCTTTCGCTAAGGCTGTTCTTGTGGAATTGGCAAAGTGATATTTGGAAGCCCATAGAGAGCTATGGTGAAAAAGGAAATATCATTTTTAAAAAACTGCAAAGAAGGTTTCTGAGAAACTGCTTAGCGTTCTGTTAATGAATCTCACAGAGTTACAGCTTTCCTTCAAAAAGAATTTCGCTAAGGCTGTTCTTGTGGAATTGGCAAAGTGATATTTGGAAGCCCATAGAGGGCTATTGTGAAAAAGGAAATATCTTCCGTTAAAAACTGGAAAGAAGCTTTCAGAGAAACTGCTTCGTGTTCTGTTAATACATCTCAGAGTTACATCTTTCCCTTCAAGAAGCCTTTCGCTAAGGCTGTTCTTGTGGAATTGGCAAAGTGATATTTGGAAGCCCATAGAGGGCTATGGTGAAAAAGAAAATATCTTCCGTAAAACTGGAAAGAAGCTTCTGAGAAACTGCTTCGTGTTCTCTTAATTCATCTCACAGTGTTACAGGTTTCCCTTCAAGAAGCCTTTCGCTAAGGCTGTTCTTGTGGAATTTAGAAAGTGATATATGGAAGACCATAGACGGCTATGGTGAAAAAGGAAATATCTTTTTTTATAAACTGGAAAGAAGCTTTCTGAGAAACTGCTTTGTGTTCTGTTAATACATCTCACAGAGTTACAGCTTTCCCTTCAAGAAGACTTTCGCTAAGGCTGTTCTTGTGGAATTGGCAAAGTGATATTTGGAAGCCCATAGAGGGCTATGGTGAAAAAGGAAATATCTTCCGTTAAAAACTGGAAAGAAGCTTTCTGAGAAAGTGCTTTGTGTTCTGTTAATACGTCTCACAGAGTTACACCTTTCCCTTCTAGAAGCTGTTCGCTAAGGTTGTCCTTGTGGAATTGGCAAAGTGATATTTTGAAGTCCATAGAGGGCTATGGTGAGAAATTAAATATCTTCCTTTAAAAAATTGAAAGAAGCTTTCTGAGAAACTGCTTTGTGTTCTGTTAATACATCTCACAGAGTTACATGTTTCCCTTCAAGAAGCCTTTCGATAAGGCTGTTCTTGTGGAATTGGAAAAGTGATATTTGGAAGCACATAGAGGGCTATGGTGAAAAAGGAAATATCTTCCACTAAAAACTAGAAAGAAGCTTTCTGAGAAACTGCTTTGTGTTCTGTTAATACATCTCACAGAGTTACATGTTTCCCTTCAAGAAGCCTTTCGCTAAGGCTGTTCTTGTGGAATTGGCAAAGTGATATTTAGAAGCCCATAGAGGGATATGGTGAAAAAGGAAATATCTTCCGTTAAAAACTGGAAAGAAGCTTTCTAAGAAACTGCTTTGTGTTCTGTTAATACATCCCACAGAGTTACATCTTTCGCTTCAAGAAGCCTTTCCCTAAGGCTGTTCCTGTGGAATTGGCAAAGTGGTATTTGGAAGTCCATAGAGGGCTATGGGGAAAAAGGAAATATCTTCTGTTAAAAACTGGAAAGAAGCTTTCTGAGAAACTGCTTTGTGTTCCCTTAATACATCTCACAGAGTTACACCTTTCCCGTCAAGAAGCCTTTCGCTAAGGCTGTTCTTGTGGAATTGGCAAAGTGATATTTGGAAGCCCATAGAGGGCTATGGTGAAAAGGGAAATATCATCCGTTAAAAATTGGAAAGAAGCCTTCTGAGAAACTGCTTTGTGTTCTGTTAATTCATCTCACAGTGTTACAGCTTTCCCTTCAAGAAGCCTTTCGCTAAGTCTGTTCTTGTGGAATTTAGGAAGTGATATTTCCAAGCCCATAGAGGGCTACGGTGAAAAAGGAAATATTTTCCTTTAAAAACTGGAAAGAAACTTTCTGAGAAACTGCTTTTTGTTCTGTTAATACATCTCACAGAGTTACATGTTTCCCTTCAAGAAGCATTTCGCTAAGGGTGTTCTTGTGGAATTGGCAAAGTGATATTTGGAAGCCCATAGAGGGCTATTATGAAAAAGGAAATATCTTCTGTTAAAAACTGGAAAGAAGCTTTCTGAGAAACTGCCTAGTGTTCTGTTAATACATCTCACAGAGTTACAGCTTTGTTTTCAATTAGCCTTTCGCTGAGGCTGTTCTTGTGGAATTTAGAAAGTGATATTTAGAAGCCCAAAGAGGGCTATGGTGAAAAAGGAAATATCTTCCTTAAAAAACTGTAAAGAAGCTTTCTGAGAAACTGCCTAGTGTTCTGTTAATACATCTCAGAGAGTTACATCTTACCCTTCAAGAAGCCTTTCGCTAAGGCTGTTCTTGTGGAATTGGCAAAGTGATATTTGGAAGCCCATAGAGTGCTATAGTGAAAAAGGAAATATCTTCCCTTAAAAACTGGAAAGAAGCTTTCTGAGAAACTGCTTAGTGTTCTGTTGATGCATCTCACAGAGGTACAGCTTTCCCTTCAAGAAGCCTTTCTCTAAGGCTGTTCTTGTGGAATTGGCAAAGTGATATTTGGAAGCCCATAGAGGGCTATGGTGAAAAAGGAAATATCTTCCGTTAAAAACTGGAAAGAAGCTTTCTGAGAAACTGCTTTGTTTTCTGTTAATACATCTCACAGAGTTACATCTTTTCCTTCAAGAAGCCTTTCGCTAAGGCTGTTCTTGTGGAATTGGCAAAGTGATATTTGGAAGCCCATAGAGGGCTATTCTGAAAAAGGAAATATCTTCTGTTAACAACTGGAAAGAAGCTTTCTGAGAAACTCCCTAGTGTTCTGTTAATATATCTCACAGAGTTACATCTTTCCCTTTAAGAAGCCTTTCGCTAAGGCTGTTCTTGTGGAATTGGCAAAGTGATATTTGGAAGCCCATAGAGGGCTACGGTGAAAAAGGAAATATCTTCCGTTAAAAACTGGAAAGAAGCTTTCTGAGTAACTGCTTTGTGTTCTGTTAATACATCTCACAGAGTTACATCTTTCCCTTCAAGAAGCCTTTCGCTAAGCCTGTTCTTGTGGAATTGGCAAAGTGATATTTGGAAGCCCATAGAGGGCTACGTTGAAAAAGGAAATATCTTCCGTTAAAAACTTGAAAGAAGCTTTCTGAGAAACTGCTTTGTTTTCTGCTAATACATCTCACAAAGGTACATCTTTCGATTCAAGAAGCCTTTCACTAACGCTGTTCTTGTGGAATTGGCAAAGTGATATTTGGAAGCCCATAGAGGGCTATGGTGAAAAAGGAAATATCTTCCGTTAAAAACTGGAAAGAAGCTTTCTGAGAAACTGCTTTGTGTTCTGTTAATACATGTCACAGAGTTACATCTTTCCCTTCTAGAAGCCTTTCACTAAGGCTGTTCTTGTGGAATTCGCAAAGTGATATTTTGAAGCCCATAGAGGGCTACGGTGAAAAATTAAATATCTTCCGTTAAAACTGGAAAGAAGCTTTCTGAGAAACTGCTTTGTGTTCTGTTAATTCATCTCACAGAGTTACATCTTTCCTTCAAGAAGCCTTTCGCTAAGGCTGTTCTTGTGGAATTTAGAAAGTGATATTTGGAAGCCCATAGAGGGCTATGGTGAAAAGGAAATATCTTTTAAAAACTGGAAGAAGCTTTCTGAGAAACTGCTTTGTGTTCTGTTAATACATGTCACAGAGTTATATCTTTCCTTCTAGAAGCCTTTCACTAAGGCTGTTCTTGTGGAATTGGCAAAGTGATATTTTGAAGCCCATAGAGGGCTATGGTGAAAAATTAAATATCTTCCGTTAAAAACTGGAAAGAAGCTTTCTGAGAAACTGCTTTGTGTTCTGTTAATTCATCTCACAGAGTTACATCTTTCCTTCAAGAAGCCTTTCGCTAAGGCTGTTCTTGTGGAATTTAGAAAGTGATATTTGGAAGCCCATAGAGGGCTATGGTGAAAAGGAAATATCTTTTTAAAAACTGGAAGAAGCTTTCTGAGAAACTGCTTTGTGTTCTGTTAATACATCTCAGAGAGTTACAGCTTTCCTTCAAGAAGCCTTTCGCTAAGGCTGTTCTTGTTGAATTGGCAAAGTGATATTTGGAAGCCCATAGAGGCTAGGTGAAAACGAAAATATCTTCCGTTAAAAACTGGAAAGAAGCCTTCTGAGAAACTGCTTTGTGTTCTGTTAGTTCGTCTCACAGTGTTACAGCTGTTCCTTCAAGAAGCCTTTCGCTAAGTCGGTTCTTGTGGAATTTAGGAAGTGATATTTGCAAGACCATAGACGGCTGTGGTGAAAAAGGAAATATCTTTTTTTATAAACTGGAAAGAAGCTTTCTGAGAAACTGCGTAGTGTTCTGTTAATACATCTCACAGAGTTACAGCTTTCCCTTCAAGAAGACTTTCGCTAAGGCTGTTCTTGTGGAATTGGCAAAGTGATATTTGGAAGCCCATAGAGGGCTATGGTGAAAAAGGAAATATCTTCCGTTAAAAAGTGGAAAGAAGCTTTCTGAGAAACTGCTTTGTGTTCTGTTAATACGTCTCACAGAGTTACACCTTTCCCTTCTAGAAGCCTTTCGCTAAGGCTGTTCTTGTGGAATTGGCAAAGTGATATTTTGAAGTCCATAGAGGGCTATGGTGAAAAAGGAAATATCTTCCGTTAAAAAATTGAAAGAAGCTTTCTGAAAAACTGCTTTGTGTTCTGTTCATACATCTCACAGAGTTACATGTTTCCCTTCAAGAAGCCTTTCGCTAAGGGTGTTCTTGTGGAATTGGCAAAGTGATATTTGGAAGCCCATAGAGGTCTATGGTGAAAAAGGAAATATCTTCCGTTTAAAAATGGAAAGAAGCTTTCTGAGAAACTGCTTTGTGTTCTGTTAATACATCTCACAAAGTTACAGCTTTCCCTTCAAGAAGCCTTTCGCTAAGGCTGTTCTTGTGGAATTTGCAAAGTGATATTTGGAAGCCCATAGAGGGCTATGGTGAAAAAGGAAATATCTTCGGTTAAAAACTGGAAATAATCTTTCTGAGAAACTCCTTTGTGTTCTGTTAATACATCTCACAGAGTTACATCTTTCCCTTCAAGAAAGCTTTCGCTAAGGCCGTTCTTGTGGAATTGGCAAAGTGGTATTTGGAAGCCCTTAGAGGGCTATGGGGAAAAAGGAAATATCTTCCGTTAAAAAGTTGGAAGAAGCTTTCTGAGAAACTACTTTGTTTTCTGCTAATACATCTCACAAAGGTACATCTTTCGAATCAAGAAGCCTTTCACTAACGCTGTTCTTGTGGAATTGGGAAAGTGATATTTGGAAGCCCTTAGAGGGCTATGGTGAAAAAGGAAGTATCTTCCGTTAAAAACTAGAGAGAAGCTTTCTGAGAAACTGCTTTGTGTTCTGTTAATTCATGTCACAGTGTTCGATTTTTCCCTTCTAGAAGCCTTTCACTAAGGCTGTTCTTGTGGAATTGGCAAAGTGATATTTGGAAGCCCATAGAGGGCTATGGTGAAAAATTAAATATCTTCCGTTAAAAACTGGAAACAAGCTTTCTGAGAAACTGCTTTGTGTGCTGTTAATACATCTCAAAGCGTTACATCTTTCCCTTCAAGAAACCTTTCGCTAAGGCTGTTCTTGTGGAATTGGAAAAGTGATATTTGGAAGCCCATAGAGGGCTATGTTGAAAAAGGAAATAACTTCCGTTAAAAACTGTAAAGAAGCCTTCTGAGAAACTGCTTTGTGTTCTGTTAATTCATCTCACGGAGTTACAGGTTTCCCTTCAAGAAGACTTTCGCTAAGGCTGTTCTTTTGGAATTTAGAAAGTGATATTTGGAAGCCCATAGAGGGTTATGGTGAAAAAGGAAATATCTTTTTTAAAAAACTGGAAAGAAGCTTTCTGAGAAACTGCCTAGTGTTCTGTTAATACATCTCAGAGAGTTACAGCTTTCCCTTCAAGAAGCCTTTCGCTAAGGCTGTTCTTGTGGAATTGGCAAAGTGATATTTGGAAGCCCATAGAGGGCTATGGTGAAAAAGGAAATATCTTCCGTTAAAAACTGGAAAGAAGCTTTCTGAGAAACTGCTTTGTGTTCTGTTAATACATCTCACAGAGTTACATGTTTCCCTTCAAGAAGCCTTTCGCTAAGGCTGTTCTTGTGGAATTGGCAAAGTGATATTTGCAAGCCCATATAGGGCTATGGTGAAAAAGGAAATATCTTCCGTTAAAAACTGGAAAGAAAGTTTCTGAGAAACTGCTTTGTGTTCTGTTAATACATCTCACAGAGTTACATCTTTCCCGTCAAAACGCCTTTCGCTAAGGCTGTTCTTGTGGAATTTCCAAATGATATTTGGAAGTCCATAGAGGGCTATGTTGAAAAAGGAAATATCTTCCGTTAAAAACTGGAAAGAAGCCTTCTGAGAAACTGCTTTGTGTTCTGTTAGTTCGTCTCACAGTGTTACAGCTGTTCCTTCAAGAAGCCTTTCGCTAAGTCGGTTCTTGTGGAATTTAGGAAGTGATATTTGCAAGCCCATAGAGGGCTACGGTGAAAATGGAAATATCTTCCTTTAAAAAATAGAAAGAAGCTTTCTGAGAAACTGCTTTGTGTTCTGTTAATACATCTCACAGAGTTACATCTTTCCCTTCAAGAAGCCTTTCGCTAAGGCTGTTCTTGTGGAATTGGCAAAGTGATATTTGGAAGCCCATAGAGGGCTATGGTGAAAAAGGAAATATCTTCCGTTAAAAACTGGAAAGAATCTTTCTGAGAAACTGCTTAGTGTTCTGTTAATACATCTCACAGAGTTAAATATTTCCCTTCTAGAAGGCTTTCGCTAAGGCTGTTCTTGTGGTATTGGCAAAGTGATATTTGGAAGCCCATAGAGGGCTATGGTGAAAAAGGAAATATCTACCGTTAAAAACTGGAAAGAAGCTTTCTGAGAAACTGCTTCGTGTTCTGTTAATACATCTCACAGAGTTACATCTTTCCTTCAAGAAGTTTTCGCTAAAGCTGTTCTTGTGGAATTGGCAAAGTGATATTTGGAAGCCCTTAGAGGGCTATGGTGAAAAGGGAAATATCTTCCGTTAAAAACTGGAAAGAAGCCTTCTGAGAAACTGCTTTGTGTTCTGTTAATTCATCTCACAGAGTTACAGCTTTCCCTTCAAGAATCCTTTCGCTAAGGCTGTTCTGGTGGAATTTAGATACGGTGAAAAAGGAAATATCTTCCGTTAAAAACTGGAAAGAAGCTTTCTGAGAAACTGCTTTGTGTTTTGTTAATACTTCTCTCAGATTTACATATTTCCCTTCAAGACACCTTTCGCTAAGGCTGTTTTGTGGAATTTAGAAAGTGATATTTGGAAGCCCATATAGGGCTACGGAGAAATAGGAAATATCTTCCGTTAAAAACTGGAAAGAATCTTGCTGAGAAAGTGCTTTGTGATCTGTTAATTCATCTCACTGAGTTACAGCTTTCCCCTCAATGGTCCTTTCGCTTACACTGTTCTTGTGGAATTTGCAAAGTGATATTTTGAAGCCCGTACAGCGGTGTGGTGAAAAAGGAAATGTCTTCAGTTAAAAACTGGAAAGAAGCTTTCTGAGAAACTGCTTTTTATTCTGTTAATTCATTTCACAGAGATACAGCTTTCCCTTCAAGAAGCTTTCGCTGAGGATGTTCTTGTGGAAATTGGCAAAGTGATATTTGGAAGCCCATAGAGGGCTATGGTGAAAAAGGAAATATCTACCGTTAAAAACTGGAAAGAAGCTTTCTGAGAAACTGCTTCGTGTTCTGTTAATACATCTCACAGAGTTACATCTTTCCCTTAAAGAAGCCTTTCGCTAAGGCTGTTCTTGTGGAATTGGCAAAGTGATATTTGGAAGCCCATACAGGGCTATGGTGAAAAAGGAAATATCATCCGTTAAAAACTGGAAAGAAGCTTTCTGAGAAACTGATTTCTCTTCTGTTAATACATCTCACAGAGTTACGACGTTCCCCTCAAGAGTCCTTTCGCTTAGACTGTTTTTGTGGAATTTGCAAAGTGATATTTGGAAGCCCGTACAGCGCTGTGGTGAAAAAGGAAATGTCTACAGTAAAAAACCGGAAAGAAGCTTACTGAGAAACTGCTTTTTGTTCTGTTAATTCATTTCACAGAGATACATCTTTCCCTTCATGAAGCCTTTCGCTAAGGCTGTTCTTGTGGAATTGGCAAAGTGATATTTGGAAGACCATAGAGGGCTAAGGTAAAAGAGGAAATATCTTCCGTTAAAAACTGGAAAGAAGCTTTCTGAGAAACTGCTTTGTGTTCTGTTAATACATCTCACAGAGTTACATCTTTCCCTTCAAGAAGACTTTCGCTAAGGCTGTTCTTGTGGAATTGGCAAAGTGATATTTGGAAGCCCATAGAGGGCTATGGTGAAAAAGGAAATATCTTCCGTTAAGAACTGGAAAGAAGCCTTCTGAGAAACTGCTTTGTGTTCTGCTAATACATCTCACAGAGTTACAGCTTTCCCTTCAAGAAGTCTTTCGCTAAGGCTGTTCTTGTGTAATTTAGAAAGTGATATTTCGAAGTCCATAAAGGGCTATGGTGAAAACGGAAAAATCTTCCGTTAAAACTGGAAAGAAGACTTCTGAGAAACTGCTTTGTTTTCTGTTAATTCATCTCACAGAGTTACATCTTTCCCTTCAAGAAGCCCTTCGCTAAGGCTGTTCTTGTGGAATTTAGAAAGTGATATTTGGAAGCCCTTAGAGGGCTATGGGGAAAAGGAAATATCTTCCGTTAAAAAGTTGGAAGAAGCTTTCTGAGAAACTGCTTTGTTTTCTGCTAATACATCTCACAAAGGTACATCTTTCTCGAATCAAGAAGCCTTTCACTAACGCTGTTCTTGTGGAATTGGGAAAGTGATATTTGGAAGCCCTTAGAGGGCTATGGTGAAAAGGAAATATCTTCCGTTAAAACTGGAAAGAAGCTTCTGAGAAACTGCTTTGTGTTCTGTTAATTCATGTCACAGTGTTCGATTTTTTCCTTCTAGAAGCCTTTCACTAAGGCTGTTCTTGTGGAATTGGCAAAGTGATATTTGGAAGCCCATAGAGGGCTATGGTGAAAAATTAAATATCTTCCGTTAAAACTGGAAAGAAGCTTGAGAAACTGCTTTGTGTGCTGTTAATACATCTCAAAGCGTTACATCTTTCCTTCAAGAAGCCTTCGCTAAGGCTGTTCTTGTGGAATTGGAAAAGTGATATTTGGAAGCCCATAGAGGGCTATGTTGAAAAGGAAATATCTTCCGTTAAAACTGTAAAGAAGCCTTCTGAGAAACTGCTTTGTGTTCTGTTAATTCATCTCACGGAGTTACAGGTTTCCTTCAAGAAGACTTTCGCTAAGGCTGTTCTTTGGAATTTAGAAAGTGATATTTGGAAGCCCATAGAGGGTTATGGTGAAAAGGAAATATCTTTTTAAAAACTGGAAAGAAGCTTGAGAAACTGCCTAGTGTTCTGTTAATACATCTCAGAGAGTTACAGCTTTCCTTCAAGAAGCCTTTCGCTAAGGCTGTTCTTGTGGAATTGGCAAAGTGATATTTGGAAGCCCATAGAGGGCTATGGTGAAAAAGGAAAAATCTTCCGTTAAAAACTGGAAAGAAGCTTTCTGAGAAACTGCTTTGTGTTCTGTTAATACATCTCACAGAGTTACATGTTTCCCTTCAAGAAGCCTTCGCTAAGGCTGTTCTTGTGGAATTGGCAAAGTGATATTTGGAAGCCCATAGAGGGCTATGGTGAAAAAGGAAATATCTTCCGTTAAAAACCTGTAAAGAAAGTTTCTGAGAAACTGCTTTGTGTTCTGTTAATACGTCTCACAGTGTTACATCTTTCCCGTCAAGAAGCCTTTCGCTAAGGCTGTTCTTGTGGAATTGGCAAAGTGATATTTGGAAGCCCATAGAGGGCTATGGTGAAAAAGGAAATATCTTCCGTTAAAAACTGGAAAGAAGCCTTCTGAGAAACTGCTTTGTGTTCTGTTAATTCATCTCACAGTGTTACAGCTGTCCCTTCAAGAAGCCTTTCGCTAAGTCGGTTCTTGTGGAATTTAGGAAGTGATATTTGCAAGCCCATAGAGGGCTACGTTGAAAATGGAAATATCTTCCTTTAAAAACTGAAAGAAGCTTGAGAAACTGCTTTGTGTTCTGTTAATACATCTCACAGAGTTACATCTTTCCTTCAAGAAGCCTTCGCTAAGGCTGTTCTTGTGGAATTGGCAAAGGATATTTGGAAGCCCATAGAGGGCTATGGTGAAAAGGAAATATCTTCCGTTAAAACTGGAAAGAATCTTTCTGAGAAACTGCTTAGTGTTCTGTTAATACATCTCACAGAGTTAAATATTTCCTTCTAGAAGGCTTTCGCTAAGGCTGTTCTTGTGGTATTGGCAAAGTGATATTTGGAAGCCCATAGAGGGCTATGGTGAAAAAGGAAATATCTACCGTTAAAAACTGGAAAGAAGCTTTCTGAGAAACTGCTTCGTGTTCTGTTAATACATCTCACAGAGTTACATCTTTCCCTTAAAGAAGCCTTTCGCTAAAGCTGTTCTTGTGGAATTGGCAAAGTGATATTTGGAAGCCCTTAGAGGGCTATGGTGAAAAGGGAAATATCTTCCGTTAAAAACTGGAAAGAAGCCTTCTGAGAAACTGCTTTGTGTTCTGTTAATTCATCTCACAGAGTTACAGCTTTCCCTTCAAGAATCCTTTCGCTAAGGCTGTTCTGGTGGAATTTAGATACGGTGAAAAAGGAAATATCTTCCGTTAAAAACTGGAAAGAAGCTTTCTGAGAAACTGCTTTGTGTTTTGTTAATACTTCTCTCAGATTTACATATTTCCCTTCAAGACACCTTTCGCTAAGGCTGTTTTGTGGAATTTAGAAAGTGATATTTGGAAGCCCATATAGGGCTACGGAGAAATAGGAAATATCTTCCGTTAAAAACTGGAAAGAATCTTGCTGAGAAAGTGCTTTGTGATCTGTTAATTCATCTCACTGAGTTACAGCTTTCCCCTCAATGGTCCTTTCGCTTACACTGTTCTTGTGGAATTGGCAAGTGATATTTGAAGCCCACAGAGGGTGTGGTGAAAAAGGAAATGTCTTCAGTTAAAAACTGGAAAGAAGCTTGAGAAACTGCTTTGTTTTCTGTTAATTCATTTCACAGAGTTACAGCTTTCCTTCAAGAAGCCTTCGCTAAGGCTGTTCTTGTGGAATTGGCAAAGTGATATTTGGAAGCCCATAGAGGGCTATGGTGAAAAGGAAATATCTTCCGTTAAAACTGGAAAGAAGCTTTCTGAGAAACTGCTTTGTGTTCTGTTAATACATCTCACAGAGTTACATCTTTCCTTCAAGAAGCCTTTCGCTAAGGCTGTTCTTGTGGAATTGGCAAAGTGATATTTGGAAGCCCATAGAGGGCTATGGTGAAAAGGAAATATCTTCCGTTAAAACTGGAAAGAAGCTTCTGAGAAACTGCTTTGTGTTCTGTTAATACATCTCACAGAGTTACAGCTTTCCTTCAAGAGTCCTTTCGCTAAGGCTGTTCTTGTGGAATTTGCAAAGTGATATTTGGAAGCCCATAGAGGGCTGTGGTGAAAAGGAAATGTCTTCAGTTAAAAACTGGAAAGAAGCTTCTGAGAAACTGCTTTTTGTTCTGTTAATTCATTTCACAGAGATACATCTTTCCCTTCATGAAGCCTTTCGCTAAGGCTGTTCTTGTGGAATTGGCAAAGTGATATTTGGAAGACCATAGAGGGCTATGGTGAAAAGGAAATATCTTCCGTTAAAACTGGAAAGAAGCTTGAGAAACTGCTTTGTGTTCTGTTAATACATCTCACAGAGTTACATCTTTCCTTCAAGAAGACTTTCGCTAAGGCTGTTCTTGTGGAATTGGCAAAGGGATATTTGGAAGCCCATAGAGGGCTATGGTGAAAAAGGAAATATCTTCCGTTAAGAACTGGAAAGAAGCCTTCTGAGAAACTGCTTTGTGTTCTGCTAATACATCTCACAGAGTTACAGCTTTCCTTCAAGAAGTCTTTCGCTAAGGCTGTTCTTGTGGAATTAGAAAGTGATATTTGAAGCCCATAGAGGGCTATGGTGAAAAGGAAATATCTTCCGTTAAAACTGGAAAGAAGCTTGAGAAACTGCTTTGTTTTCTGTTAATTCATCTCACAGAGTTACATCTTTCCTTCAAGAAGCCTTCGCTAAGGCTGTTCTTGTGGAATTTAGAAAGTGATATTTGGAAGCCCATAGAGGGCTATGGTGAAAAGGAAATATCTTCCGTTAAAACTGGAAAGAAGCTTTCTGAGAAACTGCTTTGTGTTCTGTTAATACATCTCACAGAGTTACAGCTTTCCTCAAGAGTCCTTTCGCTAAGGCTGTTCTTGTGGAATTTGCAAAGTGATATTTGGAAGCCCGTGACAGCGCTGTGGTGAAAAGGAAATATCTTCAGTTAAAAACTGGAAAGAAGCTTTCTGAGAAACTGCTTTGTGTTCTGTTAATACATCTCACAGAGTTACATCTTCCCTTCAAGAAGCCTTCGCTAAGGCTGTTCTTGTGGAATTGGCAAAGTGATATTTGGAAGCCCATAGAGGGCTATGGTGAAAAGGAAATACCTTCCGTTAAAAACTGGAAAGAAGCCTTCTGAGAAACTGCTTTGTGTTCTGTTAATTCATCTCACAGTGTTACAGGTTTCCTTCAAGAAGCCTTCGCTAAGGCTGTTCTTGTGGAATTTAGAAGTGATATTTGGAAGCCCATAGAGGCTATGGTGAAAAGGAAATATCTTTTTTATAAACTGAAAGAAGCTTTCTGAGAAACTGCTTAGTGTTCTGTTAATACATCTCACAGAGTTACAGCTTTCCTTCAAGAAGACTTTCGCTAAGGCTGTTCTTGTGGAATTGGCAAAGTGATATTTGGAAGCCCATAGAGGGCTATGGTGAAAAGGAAATATCTTCCGTTAAAAACTGGAAAGAAGCTTTCTGAGAAACTGCTTTGTGTTCTGTTAATACATCTCACAGAGTTACACCTTTCCTTCTAGAAGCCTTTCGCTAAGGCTGTTCTTGTGGAATTGAAAGTGATATTTGGAAGCCCATAGAGGGCTATGGTGAAAAGGAAATATCTTCCGTTAAAAACTGAAAGAAGCTTTCTGAGAAACTGCTTTGTGTTCTGTTAATACATCTCACAGAGTTACATGTTTCCTTCAAGAAGCCTTCGCTAAGGCTGTTCTTGTGGAATTGGCAAAGTGATATTTGGAAGCCCATAGAGGGCTATGGTGAAAAGGAAATATCTTCCGTTAAAACTGAAAGAAGCTTTCTGAGAAACTGCTTTGTGTTCTGTTAATACATCTCACAGAGTTACAGCTTTCCTTCAAGAAGCCTTTCGCTAAGGCTGTTCTTGTGGAATTTGCAAAGGATATTTGGAAGCCCATAGAGGGCTATGGTGAAAAGGAAATATCTTCCGTTAAAACTGAAAGAAGCTTTCTGAGAAACTGCTTAGTGTTCTGCTAATACGTCTCACAGAGTTACATCTTTCCCTTCTAGAAGCCTTTCGCTAAGGCTGTTCTTGTGGAATTGGCAAAGTGATATTTGGAAGCCCATAGAGGGCTACGGTGAAAAAGCAAATATCTTCCTTTAAAAATTGGAAAGAAGCTTTCTGAGAACCTGCTTTGTGTTCTGCTAATACATCTCACAAAGGTTCATTTTTCCCTTCAAGAAGCCTTTTACTAAGGCTGTTCTTGTGGAATTGGCAAAGTGATATTTGGAAGCCCATAGAGGGCTATGGTGAAAAAGGAAATATCTTCCGTTAAAAACTGGAAAGAAGCCTTCTGAGAAACTGCTTTGTGTTCTGTTAATACATCTCACAGAGTTACAGCTTTCCCTTCAAGAAGCCTTTCGCTAAGGCTGTTCTTGTGGAATTTAGAAAGTGATATTTGGAAGCCCATAGAGGGCTATGGTGAAAAAGAAATATCTTCCGTTAAAAACTGGAAAGAAGCTTTCTGAGAAACTGCTTTGTGTTCTGTTAATACATCTCTCAGAGTTTCATGGTTCCCTTCAAGAAGCCTTTCGCTAAGGGTGTTCTTGTGGAATTGGCAAAGTGATATTTGGAAGACCATAGAGGGCTATTGTGAAAAAGGAAATATCTTCCGTTAAAAACTGCATAGAAGCTTTCTGAGAAACTGCTTTGTGTTCTGTTAATACATCTCACAGAGTTACATCTTTCCTTCAAGAAGCCTTTCGCTAAGGCTGTTCTTGTGGAATTGGAAAAGTGATATTTGAAGCCCATAGGGCTATGGTGAAAAAGGAAATATCTTTTTAAAACTGAAAGAAGCTTTCTGAGAAACTGCATAGTGTTCTGTTAATAGCATCTCACAGAGTTACAGCTTCCTTCAAGAAGCCTTTCGCTAAGGCTGTTCTTGTGGAATTGGCAAGTGATATTTGGAAGCCCATAGAGGGCTATGGTGAAAAAGGAAATATCTTCCGTTAAAACTGGAAAGAAGCTTTCTGAGAAACTGCTTGTGTTCTGTTAATACATCTCACAGAGTTACAGCTTTCCTTCAAGAAGCCTTTCGCTAAGGCTGTTCTTGTGGAATTGCAAAGTGATATTTGGAAGCCCATAGAGGGCTATGGTGAAAAAGGAAATATCTTCCTTTAAAAATTGGAAAGAAGCTTGAGAAACTGCTTTGTGTTCTGTTAATACATCTCACAGAGTTACATCTTTCCTTCAAGAAAGCTTTCACTAAGGCTGTTCTTGTGGAATTGCAAAGTGATATTTGAAGCCCATAGAGGCTATGGTGAAAAAGAAATATCTTCCGTTAAAACTGGAAAGAAGCTTTTGAGAAACTGCTTTGTGTTCTGTTAATACATCTCACAGAGTTACAGCTTTCCGTTCAAGAAGTCTTTCGCTAAGGCTGTTCTTGTAGAATAGGCAACGTGATATTTGGAAGCCCATAGAGGGCTATGGTGAAAAAGGAAATATCTTCCGTTAAAAACTAGAAAGAAGCTTTTGAGAAACTGCTTGTGTTCTGTTAATTCATCTCACAGAATTACAGGCCTTTTCGCTAAGGCTGTTCTTGTGGAATTTAGAAACTGATATTTGGAAGCCCATAGAGGGCTACGGTGAAAAAGGAAATATCTTCCTTTAAAAATTGGAAAGAAGCTTTCTGAGAACCTGCTTTGTGTTCTGCTAATACGTCTCACAAAGGTTCATTTTTCCCTTCAAGAAGCCTTACACTAAGGCTGTTCTTGTGGAATTGGAAAAGTGATATTTGGAAGCCCATAGAGGGCTACGGTGAAAAAGGAAATATCTTCCGTTAAAAACTGGAAAGAAGCTTTCTGACAAACTGCTTTGTGTTCTGTTCATACATCTCACAGAGTTACAGCTTTCCCTTCAAGGAGCCTTTCGCTAAGGCTGTTCTTGTGGAATTTAGAAAGTGATATTTGGAAGCCCATAGAGGGCTATGGTGAAAAAGGAAATATCATTTTTAAAAAACTGCATAGAAGCTTTCTGAGAAACTGCATAGTGTTTGTTAATGAATCTCACAGAGTTACAGCTTTCGCTTCAAGAAGAATTTCGCTAAGGCTGTACTTTTGGAATTGGCAAAGTGATATTTGGAAGCCCATAGAGGGCTATTGTGAAAAAGGAAATATCTACCGTTAAAAACTGGAAAGAAGCTTTCTGAGAAACTGCTTCGTGTTCTGTTAATACATCTCAGAGTTACATCTTTCCCTTCAAGAAGCCTTTCGCTAAGGCTGTTCTTGTGGAATTTAGAAAGTGATATTTGGAAGACCATAGAGGGCTATGGTGAAAAAGGAAATATCTTCCGTTAAAAACTGGAAAGTAGCTTTCTGAGAAACTGCTTTGTGTTCTGTTAATACATCTCACAGAGTTACAGCTTTCCCTTCAAGAGCCCTTTCGCTAAGGCTGTTCTTGTGGATTTTAGGAAGTGATATTTCCAAGCCCATAGAGGGCTACGGTGAAAAAGGAAATATTTTCCTTTAAAAACTGGAAAGAAGCTTGAGAAACTGTTTTGTGTTCTGTTAATACATCTCACAGAGTTACAGCTTTCACTTCAAGAAGCCTTCGCTAAGGCTGTTCTTGTGGAATTGGCAAAGTGATATTTGGAAGCCCATAGAGGCTATTCTGAAAAGGAAATATCTTCTGTTAAAACTGGAAAGAAGCTTGAGAAACTCCTTTGTGTTCTGTTAATATATCTCACAGAGTTACATCTTTCCTTTAAGAAGCCTTTCGCTAAGGCTGTTCTTGTGGAATTGGCAAAGTGATATTTGGAAGCCCATAGAGGGCTACGGTGAAAAAGGAAATATCTTCCGTTAAAAACTGGAAAGAAGCTTTCTGAGAAACTGCTTTGTTTTCTGCTAGTACATCTCACAAAGGTACATCTTTCGATTCAAGAAGCCTTTCACTAACGCTGTTCTTGTGGAATTGGCAAAGTGATATTTGGAAGGCCATAGAGGGCTATGGTGAAAAAGGAAATATCTTCCGTTAAAAACTGGAAAGAAGCTTTCTGAGAAACTGCTTTGTGTTCTGTTAATACATGTCACAGAGTTACATCTTTCCCTTCTAGAAGCCTTTCGCTAAGGCTGTTCTTGTGGAATTGGCAAAGTGATATTTGGAAGCCCATAGAGGGCTATGGTGAAAAAGGAAATATCTTCTGTTAAAAACTGGAAAGAAGCTTTTGTGAAACTGCCTAGTGTTCTGTTAATACATCTCACAGAGTTACAGCTTTGTTTTCAATTAGCCTTTCGCTGAGGCTGTTCTTGTGGAATTTAGAAAGTGATATTTAGAAGCCCATAGAGGGCTATGGTGAAAAAGGAAATATCTTTTTTAAAAAACTGGAAAGAAGCTTTCTGAGAAACTGCCTAGTGTTCTGTTAATACATCTCAGAGAGTTACAGCTTTCCCTTCAAGAAGCCATTCGCTAAGGCTGTTCTTGTGGAATTGGCAAAGTGATATTTGGAAGCCCATAGAGGGCTATGGTGAAAAAGGAAATATCTTCCGTTAAAAACTGGAAAGAAACATTCTGAGAAACTGCTTTGTGTTTTGTTAATTCATCTCACAGAGTTACAACTTTCCCTTCCAGAATCCTTTCGCTAAGGCTGTTCTTGTGGAATTTAGAAAGTGATATTTGCAAGCCCATAAAGGGCTATATTGAAATAGAAAATATCTTTTTTTATAAACTGGAAAGAAGCTTTCTGAGAAACTGCTTTGTGTTCTGTTAATACATCTCACAGAGTTACATGTTTCCCTTCAAGAAGCCTTTCTCTAAGGGTGTTCTTGTGGATTTGGCAAAGTGATATTTGGAAGCCCATAGAGGGCTATGGTGAAAAAGGAAATATCTTCCGTTAAAAACTGGAAAGAAGCTTTCTGAGAAACTGCTTTGTGTTCTGTTAATACATCTCACAAAGTTACAGCTTTCCCTTCAAGAAGCCTTTCGCTAAGGCTGTTCTTGTGGAATTTGCAAAGTGATATTTGGAAGCCCATAGAGGGCTATGGTGAAAAAGGAAATATCTTCCGTTAAAAACTGGAAAGAAGCTTTCTGAGAAACTCCTTTGTGTTCTGTTAATACATCTCACAGAGTTACAGCTTTCCGTTCAAGAAGTCTTTCGCTAAGGCTGTCTTGTAGAATAGGCAACGTGATATTTGGAAGCCCGTAGAGGGCTATGGTGAAAAAGGAAATATCTTCCGTTAAAAACTGGAAAGAAGCCTTTTGAGACACTGCTTTGTGTTCTGTTAATTCATCTCACAGAGTTACAGCTTTCCCTTCAAGAAGCCTTTCGCTAAGGCTGTTCTTGTGGAATTTAGAAAGTGATATTTGGAAGCCCATAGAGGGCTACGGTGTCAAAGGAAATATCTTCCTTTAAAAATTGGAAAGAAGCTTTCTGAGAACCTGCTTTGTGTTCTGCCAATACATCTCACAAAGGTACATTTTTCCCTTCAAGAAGCCTTACACTAAGGCTGTTCTTGTGGAATTGGAAAAGTGATATTTGGAAGCCCATAGAGGGCTATGGTGAAAAAGGAAATATCTTCCGTTAAAACTGGAAAGAAGATTTCTGAGAAACTGCTTTGTGTTCTGTTAATACATCTCACAGAGTTACATCTTTCCTTCAAGAAGCCTTCGCTAAGGCTGTTCTTGTGGAATTGGCAAAGTGATATTTGGAAGCCCATAGAGAGCTATGGTGAAAAGGAAATATCTTTTAAAACTGGAAAGAAGCTTTCTGAGAAACTGCTTGTGTTCTGTTAATGAATCTCACAGAGTTACAGCTTTCCTTCAAAAGCCTTTCGCTAAGGCTGTTCTTGTGGAATTGGCAAAGTGATATTTGGAAGCCCATAGAGGGCTATTGTGAAAAGGAAATATCTTCCGTTAAAAACTGGAAAGAAGCCTTCTGAGAAACTGCTTCGTGTTCTTAATTCATCTCACAGTGTTACAGGTTTCCCTTCAAGAAGCCTTTCGCTAAGGCTGTTCTTGTGGAATTTAGAAAGAGATATTTGGAAGACCATAGACGGCTATGGTGAAAAAGGAAATATCTTTTTTTATAAACTGGGAAGAAGCTTTCTGAGAAACTGCTTTGTGTTCTGTTAATACATCTCCCAGAGTTACAGCTTTCCCTTCAAGAAGACTTTCGATAAGGCTGTTCTTGTGGAATTGGCAAAGTTATATTTGGAAGCCCATAGAGGGCTATTGTGAAAAAGGAAATATCTTCCGTTAAAAACTGGAAAGAAGCTTTCTGAGAAACTGCTTTGTGTTCTGTTAATACGTCTCACAGAGTTACACCTTTCCCTTCTAGAAGCCTTTCGCTAAGGCTGTTCTTGTGGAATTGGCAAAGTGATATTTGGAAGTCCTTAGAGGGCTATGGTGAAAAATTAAATATCTTCCGTTAAAAAATTGAAAGAAGCTTTCAGAGAAACTGCTTTGTGTTCTGTTAATACATCTCACAGAGTTACATGTTTCCCTTCAAGAAGCCTTTCGCTAGGGCTGTTCTTGTGAAATTGGAAAAGTGATATTTGGAAGCACATAGAGGGCTATGGTGAAAAAGGAAATATCTTCCACTAAAAACTAGAAAGAAGCTTTCTGAGAAACTGCTTTGTGTTCTGTTAATACATCCCACAGAGTTACATCTTTCGCTTCAAGAAGCCTTTCCTTAAGGCTGTTCCTGTGGAATTGGCAAAGTGGTATTTGGAAGCCCATAGAGGGCTATGGGGAAAAAGGAAATATCTTCCTTTAAAAACTGGAAAGAAGCTTTCTGAGAAACTGCTTTGTGTTCTGTTAATACATCTCACAGAGTTACATCTTTCCTTCAAGAAGCCTTTCGCTAAGGCTGTTCTTGTGGAATTGGCAAAGTGATATTTGGAAGCCCATAGAGGGCTATGGTGAAAAGGAAATATCTTCCGTTAAAAACTGGAAAGAAGCTTTCGAGAAACTGCTTTGTGTTCTGTTAATCATCTCACAGAGTTACAGCTTTCCTTCAAGAAGCCTTCGCTAAGGCTGTTCTTGTGGAATTGGCAAGTGATATTTGGAAGCCCATAGAGGGCTACGTTGAAAAGGAAATATCTTCCTTTAAAAACTGGAAAGAAACTTTCTGAGAAACTGCTTTTTGTTCTGTTAATACATCTCACAGAGTTACATGTTTCCTTCAAGAAGCCTTTCGCTAAGTGTGTTCTTGTGGAATTGGCAAAGTGATATTTGGAAGCCCATAGAGGGCTATGAAAAGGAAATATCTTCTGTTAAAAACTGGAAAGAAGCTTTCTGAGAAACTGCTTTGTGTTCTGTTAATACAACTCACAGAGTTACAGCTTTTTCAATTAGCCTTTTCGCTAAGGCTGTTCTTGTGGAATTTAGAAAGTGATATTTAGAAGCCCATAGAGGGCTATGGTGAAAAGGAAATATCTTCCAAAAACTGGAAAGAAGCTTCTGAGAAACTGCTTGTGTTCTGTTAATTCATCTCTCACAGAGTTACAGCGTTTCCTTCAAGAAGCCTTTCGCTAAGGCTGTTCTTGTGGAATTTAGAAAGTGATATTTGAAGCCCATAGAGGGCTATGGTGAAAAGGAAATATCTTCCGTTAAAAACTGGAAAGAAGCTTGAGAAACTGCTTTGTGTTCTGTTAATACATCTCAGAGTTACATCTTTCCTTCAAGAAGCCTTTCGCTAAGGCTGTTCTTGTGGAATTGAAAGTGATATTTGGAAGCCCATAGAGGGCTATGGTGAAAAGGAAATATCTTCCGTTAAAAACTGGAAAGAAGCTTCTGAGAAACTGCTTTGTGTTCTGTTAATTCATCTCACAGTGTTACAGCTTTCCTTCAAGAACCCTTTTCGCTAAGGCTGTTCTTGTGGAATTTAGGAAGTGATATTGGAAGCCCATAGAGGGCTACGGTGAAAAAGGAAATATTTTCCGTTAAAAACTGGAAAGAAGCTTGAGAAACTGCTTTGTGTTCTGTTAATACATCTCACAGAGTTACAGCTTTCACTTCAAGAAGCCTTTCGCTAAGCCTGTTCCTGTGGAATTGGCAAAGTGATATTTGGAAGCCCATAGAGGGCTATTCTGAAAAAGGAAATATCTTCTGTTAAAAACTGGAAAGAAGCTTTCTCAGAAACTCCCTAGTGTTCTGTTAATATATCGCACAGAGTTACATCTTTCCCTTTAAGAAGCCTTTCGCTAAGGCTGTTCTTGTGGAATTGGCAAAGTGATATTTGGAAGCCCATAGAGGGCTACGGTGAAAAAGGAAATATCTTCCGTTAAAAACTGGAAAGAAGCTTTCTGAGAAACTGCTTAGTGTTCTGTTAATGCATCTCACAGAGTTACAGCTTTCCCTTCAAGAAGTCTTTCGGTAAGGCTGTTCTTGTGGAATTGGCAAAGTGATATTTGGACGCCCATAGAGGGCTATGGTGAAAAAGGAAATATCTTCCGTTAAAAACTGGAAAGAAGCCTTCTGAGAAACTGCTTTTTGTTCTGTTAATTCATCTCACAGAGTTACAGCTTTCCCTTCAAGAAGCCTTTCGCTAAGGCTGTTCTTGTGGCATTTAGAAAGTGATATTTGGAAGGCCATAGAGGGCTACGGTGAAAAAGGAAATATCTTCCTTTAAAAATTGGAAAGAAACTTTCTGAGAACCTGCTTTGTGTTCTGCCAATACATCTCACAAAGGTACATTTTTCCCTTCAAGAAGCCTTACACTAAGGCTGTTCTTGTGGAATTGGAAAAGTGATATTTGGAAGCCCATAGAGGGCTATGGTGAAAAAGGAAATATCTTCCGTTAAAACTGGAAAGAAGCTTCTGAGAAACTGCTTTGTGCGTTCTGTTAATACATCTCACAGAGTTACATCTTTCCCTTCTAGAAGCCTTTCGCTAAGGCTGTTCTTGTGGAATTGGCAAAGTGATATTTGGAAGCCCATAGAGAGATATGGTGAAAAAGGAAATATCATTTTTAAAAAACTGCAAAGAAGGTTTCTGAGAAACTGCTTAGCGTTCTGTTAATGAATCTCACAGAGTTACAGCTTTCCCTTCAAAAAGAATTTCGCTAAGGCTGTTCTTGTGGAATTGGCAAAGTGATATTTGGAAGCCCATAGAGGGCTATTGTGAAAAAGGAAATATCTTCCGTTAAAAACTGGAAAGAAGCTTTCTAAGAAACTGCTTTGTGTTCTGTTAATACATCCCACAGAGTTACATCTTTCGCTTCAAGAAGCCTTTCCCTAAGGCTGTTCCTGTGGAATTGGCAAAGTGGTATTTGGAAGTCCATAGAGGGCTATGGGGAAAAGGAAATATCTTCTGTTAAAACTGGAAAGAAGCTTTCTAAGAAACTGCTTTGTGTTCTGTTAATACATCCCACAGAGTTACATCTTTCCTTCAAGAAGCCTTTCGCTAAGGCTGTTCCTTGTGGAATTGGCAAAGTGGTATTTGGAAGTCCATAGAGGGCTATGGTGAAAAAGGAAATATCTTCTGTTAAAACTGGAAAGAAGCTTTCTGAGAAACTGCTTAGTGTTCTGTTAATACATCTCACAGAGTTACAGCTTTCCCTTCAAGAAGCCTTTCGCTAAGGCTGTTCTTGTGGAATTGGCAAAGTGATATTTGGAAGCCCATAGAGGGCTATGGTGAAAAAGGAAATATCTTCCGTTAAAAATGGAAAGAAGCCTTCTGAGAAACTGCTTTGTGTTCTGTTAATTCATCTCACAGTTACATCTTTCCCTTCAAGAAGCCTTTCGCTAAGGCTGTTCTTGTGGAATTAGCAAAGTGATATTTGGAAGCCCATAGAGGGGGTGAAAAAGGAAATATCTTCCTTAAAAACTGGAAAGAAACTTTCTGAGAAACTGCTTTTTGTTCTGTTAATACATCTCACAGAGTTACATGTTTCCCTTCAAGAAGCCTTTCGCTAAGGGTGTTCTTGTGGAATTGGCAAAGTGATATTTGGAAGCCCATAGAGGGCTATTATGAAAAAGGAAATATCTTCTGTTAAAAACTGGAAAGAAGCTTTCTGAGAAACTGCTAGTGTTCTGTTAATACATCTCACAGAGTTACAGCTTTCCTTCAAAAGCCTTTCGCTAAGGCTGTTCTTGTGGAATTTAGAAAGTGATATTTGGAAGCCCATAGAGGGCTATGGTGAAAAAGGAAATATCTTCCTTAAAACTGTAAAGAAGCTTTCTGAGAAACTGCTAGTGTTCTGTTAATACATCTCAGAGTTACATCTTTCCTTCAAGAAGCCTTTCTAAGGCTGTTCTTGTGGAATTTTAAAGTGATATTTGGAAGCCCATAGAGGGCTATTTGAAAAGGAAATATCTTCCTGTTAAAAACTGGAAAGAAGCTTGAGAAACTGCTTTGTGTTCTGTTAATATATCTCACAGAGTTACATCTTTCACTTCAAGAAGCCTTTCGCTAAGGCTGTTCTTGTGGAATTGGCAAAGTGATATTTGGAAGCCCATAGAGGGCTATGGTGAAAAAGGAAATATCTTCCGTTAAAAACTGGAAAGAAGCTTTCTGAGAAACTGCTTAGTGTTCTGTTAATACATCTCACAGAGTTACATCTTTCCCTTCAAGAAGCCTTTCGCTAAGGCTGTTCTTGTGGAATTGGAAAAGTGATATTTGGAAGCCCATAGAGGGCTTTGGTGAAAATGGAAATATCTTCCGTTAAAAACTGGAAAGAAGCTTTCTGAGAAACTGCTTAGTGTTCTGTTAATACACCTCACAGAGTTACATCTTTCCCCTCAAGAAGCCTTTCGCTAAGGCTGTTCTTGTGGAATTCGCAAAGTGATATTTGGACGCCCATAGAGGGCTGTGGTAAAAAAGGAAATACCTTTCGTTAAAAACTGGAAAGAAGCTTTCTGAGAAACTGCTGAGTGTTCTGTTAATACATCTCACAGAGTTACAGCTTTCCCTTCAAAAGCCTTTCGCTAAGGCTGTTCTTTTGGAATTGGCACAGTGATATTTGGAAGCCCTTAGAGGGCTATGGTGAAAAAGGAAATATCTTCCGTTAAAAACTTGAAAGAAGCCTTCTGAGAAACTGCTTTGTTTTCTGCTAATACATCTCACAAAGGTACATCTTTCGATTCAAGAAGCCTTTTACTAACGCTGTTCTTGTGGAATTGGCAAAGTTATATTTGGAAGCCCATAGAGGGCGATGGTGAAAAAGGAAATATGTTCCGTTGAAAACTGGAAAGAAGCTTTCTGAGAAACTCCATTGTGTTCTGTTAATTCATCTCACAGAGTTACAGCTTTCCCTTCAAGAAGCCTTTCGCTAAGGCTGTTCTTGTGGAATTGGCAAAGTGATATTTGGAAGCCCATAGAGGGCTATGGTGAAAAAGGAAATATCTTCCGTTAAAAACTGGAAAGAAGCTTTCTGAGAAACTGCTTTGTGTTCTGTTTATAAGTCTCACAGAGTTACATCTTTCCCTTCCAGAAGCTTTTCGCTAAGGCTGTTCTTGTGGAATTAGCAAGTGATATTTGAAGCCCATAGAGTGCTATGG